>CM023449.1:253908965-254383877 GCA_013339765.2 Haemaphysalis longicornis | reverse complement strand
TGCATACATTTGTGCATGTATGTCTGTATGCTTGTATGTATGTATGTATGGATGGATGGATGGATGCCTGTATGCGTGTATGTGTGTGCATGCATGTATGTCTGTATGTGCTGCATGTATGCATGCCTGTATGCGTGTATGTGTGTGCATGCAAGCATTATGTGTGCATGCGTGTATGTATGTATGCATGTATGTATGTGTGTACGTACGCACATACATGTATGTACACATTGAACGAAACTATACCAAGGATAAACATTTTGTATGCCTACGTACTGGAACTTGCGCAAAACAAAAACAAATAACGCTTGCAGCCTCGAGTGCACCCCCTCCCTCCACAAGACACACACACGCAAGAGTCAGAAAGGCTTAAACGGTTGCTTCCAAGTTTCAAATGATTCAAGTAAGTATGGCATGAAAACTTGTTGCACGAAACGGTGCGGTAGAACTTGGAGCTCGTTTGTTTTTAGTTGTTTATCCAGATTAGTGTGCTAAGCCACCTTTTTTTCGATTACATGTAATCAGTGACTGAATATGAGCCTTGTAGGCAGACGCTCCCGAAGCGATCCCGGCGCTGAAAACACGACATAGGATAGGTCACGGGTAAAAGAGCGGTGTAGTGCGATCACGAGTAAAAGCTGGTCATGCGAAAATGTTTTTGACAGAACAGATGATAGCAGCTGAAAATGTTCGCAGATGATAGATATTGCCTTTGAAATGTCGCGTTGATAATTCAGGTCTCATCTATTCGCGCACCGTGAGTTCTGGCATGGATGAAGTAAAAGCACCAACTATTCAGAAGCGAACGTGAGTTTCTGTGTATTTGGAAGGGAGGTATACAAAAGGGGATACAAAATACCAACGTTGGTCCGCTACAGACTCGTACTGGCATGTCTGCGCTTCATAACAATGGTCGCTGCTGGTGGCAGGGTACATCACGAGGAATGGCGGCAATCGTGCCGCTTTCTATGCATGCTTTCCCTTTTAATTTGTTGATGGCTGTAAACCTTTCTGAGAATGTCACATTTACTTCCAATTTCCGAGCTAAATAGCGTCGATTAAATGTGCTTGTTGATGTAGTTAAAAATTCGATTATTTCTTTCCAGAAAATTAATTCATATAAAAGCGATGTATATTAAGCTGAGATAAGTCTTCCCGGAAAGAAATACCCCTTCAATTAATTACCCTCTGAAAAATTAAAAACCCAGCGAAAAAGACGCAAAGAAAAAGCCGTTAAATACTAAAAGAAGTAAAAAAAAGCGTAAACAATTGTATATTATTATTACCGTACAGTTACAAGTTACAAAATCCCATTTGCAAAGCTGAAAAAGTTTATGACAAAACTATACGTTAAACAAAACAGTCCCTGCAAGTTATGGGTTGAGAAGAGTAATGGTCAAAGCGCATCTTATTACGCCTCCAGACGAAACGACCACATCCACAAAACAAATCAAAACAAGGCAATAAATGGCTGAGCGTGATGTCTCTTACTCTCAGCCTCTACACGCGTGTACACCTCACCATACTCTCGCCTATATAACTTCGTGTCCCCCTTACCCCCTTTCTCCAGACATGCGCAGCACAGGCGTCCACAAATTTGGCGAAATTGGTGCCTTCGCGGTATATATAAATTCCCTACCACACAAAAAATTCGTCTTGACGCAATACACGATACGAGTTTGTACTCGATATTTGCGATCGCTGATCACACACGTGACAGAACACCGAGTTCAAAAAGCGCGCGCCGGCCCGACGACCCGGCACAACAAAACAAAAACCGAGGCAACGTGGACGCCATGATCTGGATCGGAAGCCGGCCGGCGCCGGTCGACGCTACGAGGCGCCCTCGTTGACGCGGCCGCTGACGGGCGCCCGATTCGAAACGATCGAAGTCGACAACTCGACGTGCATCCCATGCATGGTTCGACTTCGGGGAACAGCTAAAAGCGTTCGCATTTACCTGAACTCTGGCTGAGTCTCGGCTTCACGAGGAGCAGGCGCTTCCAAGATGGCGGCACGCGGGTCCCGCCGGAGGACGCAGGAGAGGAGGAAAATGGCGCGCGCGGCGCGCGCCGCTCGGGCAGCAGCAGCAGCAATGGACGCCGCGTCTCTTCCACGGGCTTTTCTCACGCGTCGGCGAACGTTCTCGACAGCGGAGCGGCGGGTCGACGCGAGCTGTGCCAACGACGGCGCTTGTCCACAGCGCAGGTGCTTCCTGCAGCGGGTGAAATTTGAGCGCAATGGGGTCAGCAGAGGCGGCGGCGGCAACGGCCCGAAGGAACGAAGGAAGGCCCCGCCGCCGGCGGAATCGCGAAGAGAGAAGCGCGCGGGGAGGGCCGGCGGAAGGGGGCAGGTCGTTTGGGGTATTGATAGTTTAGCTCTGTGAGCGCGCGTTTGTGCAAACTCCGGCCCCCCTTCTCTTTGCCTCGGGGCCCTCCACTCAAGGCGCTCGCGAGGGGGGCTCCGCTGCCGGCCGAAAGCCCGGTCGCCGCCCTGCAGTCGTGACGTCGCCGAAGCCCGCTAGTTTCTCCTGGTTTCTTCCTTCTAACGCGCTGTCGGGACGAAGGAAAAGCCGCTGCAGCGAACTGACTCCCGCTGCTGTTCCTCTCCCGTCAAAACGGTGGGGAGGACACATCTGCGCCTTTCGATTTTGTGGTCTCTGCGGCACCGCGTACGTCACTGCTGTAACCGGAACATGAAATCAGAATTGAGCTTCGCATGCTCAGTCGGCGTTCGCTTTCTCACGCTGATTTACGATTCCCGGGAGGGGGGGATCTCTGCAGTTGTCATGATTCATCTTTGCCGACGAGCTTCCTTGAAATGTGGAGTTTAGATATGCGATACCGGTGGACGCGGGGACCTGCGAAATCCTGAAGTGGTATAACTCGTTCTATCTGCATCTGCTACTGCGGAAGAACGAACGTGCTGGGAATAAGGATGAGAGTCGCTGGTGAGACTGTGATGAATGTTCTTGCATACGCTCAGACCTTGTGATTGTGGAGCTCAAGGTCAACAGGTTGTGTCAGAGAGGGATTGAGTTTGCGTTATAAGTCACGTTGGGAGCGTGAACATTGTAGACGAAGAAATGACGCTTTGTAATTAGTCAAATATGCCTCCGCGTGAAGTGGGCACTGTTTGACGTGGCTGCAGGAGCCGCACAGCGGCTCACATTGGCAGAGAGTGTTCTCTGGTCATCACAGCGGAGAAAGCATGGCGCTCAAATAGGAAAGTTTACAGCTCCGTACTATAGCAGTCCGTTTAAAGGCTTGCTCACAGCAAAGTAAAATGTAACTCGTAGACGAAGAAAGACCTCTTGGAAAAGACGGACAAATGTACTTCAAAGGGAAGTACCCAAACGTTAAGCATTGATGAAGACGAGACTGAACGCCCATCACTCGCCTCAAGCAACGTAAAACTCGTGTGCTCGGTATCTCAAAGGGTATCTGACCACACTCAACGAACTTGGTTATTCCACGGAAGAAGACAGAGATGAATGGGCAGTGCAAGGAACAAGAACGGCACGTCGGCAGCCTTCGCCGCAGCCAAAAGGAAGGACGAGGAGGGGATCCTTCTTACGTACAGGCTCGCGATCGTGCGTCGACCCTGAAGCAGAAACACCACCCCTCCTTCTCCTCCGGCACCCCTTCTCTCTCTTCCCTGTGCGCGCTGTCGGCTTCGGGTTACCTGCCCTCTCTCGGTTCTTGAGCTGATCTCGAGTTGCGCCATTCGTCTTGGTGCACGCGCTGCCGCGGCATCGCCGGCACGCTCAAATTGCGCGCTCCGTCGTAATCATGCTGACACCCGTCGGGGTGGCGGCGGCAGCAGCGGCTGAAGACGCCGTCTGGCGGCTGTAATGGAGTGCAGGCCGCCGCGGGATGTGTCTTTCTCGCGCGCCCGGTTTGGGATATCGTAAACCGTCTTCGTGACACCCGCTTTGCGGAGAATAAATTTCGCATCTTAGCAGCGTCCCGGAAACTTCTTGCGCTAAATGAAGCTCTTTTTGTATTCTTCTTTTACCTGCTGAGCCACAAACTCGTTAGGGAAAAAAGAAAAGAGGCGGGTCTGCTTGAACCTGTTATTTCTGCTAATTAGCAAAGGCAGTGTACCGAAGGAGGTGTGAAGGCCATTATTTCTGAAAGACATATCGCTTGTGTGCACATGAATGCGTAAGTGCCAGTGCAAATTGCAATGGCCAGACAGCGCAATTAGGCATTTCTTCTGAGCCCTGTCAGGTAGTCAACTATACTACATGGTAAAAGCGAATAAAAACATTATGCGTCAATGGGCATATATTGTTATTTTTATGACCATTTTACACTCCCAACGCCATCTTGCAAAGGTGGCAACTTGGTACCATTTTGTTGGGCCCGGTTTTGAAAGGGTTGCAGATCGGGCTAGCTGGTTCACCTAATTTGAAAAAAGGAGGGAAACAGCACATAGTTTGATGAGACGCAGACGCAAGTGACAGGTGGTCGTTTTTGCTGTTTTAAGTCTCGTCAAATCTGCGCTGTTTCCCATCAATTGCAACCATGTTTAGAGATAACTCGCTCATTCATAAATGCAAAAAAAAAAAAGAAGAAAGGACCGTATGTATACACCATGAATTATATTATATGGCCCAGTATGTCCCTGTACCCACGCTATGGGTATACATAGGCATAATAATACTTTTGTAAACATGGGTACATGATGCTTGGAATTGCTGGAGGCCATGGCCACCATTCATTTTGGTGTTGCCAGTAGCCTCAAGAAAAACGAAAATTAAAGTCAGGCAGGAAGAATATGTTTAAAAAAGCGGCAGACGTTTCACCATGTACGTAAGCCAAAACGCGCACATATAATTACGGGAGGGCTTCTTGCCACGGAACCGGCGTTTAGCGTGCAAGGATGAAGAAATCGCGTCTTGGCACACATCTATCCATTCGTGCTTTGGCCGGCCCCCCTGCTGCGGGAGCGGAAACCTCATGTCGACAGCATTTGCGGCCAAGCCAGAAGCATGCCGGAGCAAGCGTAGAAATTGTCAGGTGGTCGCGAAAACCAGACATGATTTGTATTAGTTAACTTGCACAGCAGGGTATCGGCGCTTCATAGTTTTTTCAGGCGTGGCAGACGCTCTGTTGGAGCTAATATCCGCGAACTCTCCTGATTATGCACTCTGACGTAACCTACAGGTGAATGCGAAGAAATGCAAACAACGAATCGAGTGCAAGCCTTCGATACATGCTGCGCTATTGACTACCGGATTTAGAAACTGCGTGCTTCGTGAGGGTGTCTCGGGGGTGTTTAAGAATGTGGCCTACGACTAAACCGAAAGCCTGCTCAAGGCGGTGGCGCGCGCATATCAGCATGCAATGTGCGGCACTTATTAACAAATACGACTGTAAGTCCCCTGTCTATGGCGGCAAGCAAAAGAGACCTTAGATGTGAGAGGCCCGGCCCGCTATTTGCTCCTTCTTCAGCCGCGCAGTGGTTGTTGAAAAGCGCAACTAAATAAATTTAAAACTGTCAGTATACTGGGCAGGACTTTATGGCAAGCCGTACCCTGAAATACGTTGGAACATCAGCCCATGCACAGATGTTTTGAACCTGGAAACCAGGGGATGATCTGAGGCTGCGTGAATTGTTGTTCGTATTCTTAGTATCCATCCTCCCGACCAAATATACCCATCGGGGGGGGGGGGGGTTGAAAACATAAGCGGGTTTGAAGTGACAAGCCGTAATGAGCTTTCCCATTGCCTATTCCGGATGCACAAAGCAACAATAGCGCGCCGCTTCAAGTTGAAGTGATGTTTTTTAATCTCAGACTGGCCCCCCCCCCCCCCCCCCAACCCCAGATGACGGAGACAACGGAAATGCAAGGAGGCTAGATAACTGTAGGATGGGAATTGAAACGCGTGACAAACCGACATTCCTTCTTATCTTTGTCATGCCCCCCTTCTCATAAGGTGCAGGTACCAGCTCCGGTAACACGATGTAGTCTTGTAGTTGCGCATGTGGACGTACCGATTACCAGTACTTTGGTACCTAATGGTGGTTGAATTGAACTGCCATCGACATGTAAACTGACATGTTGATAAATGCGACTTATTCAACCACTTCTCGTCTGGTTTCCCGACAGGATTCCCAGTCAAGTATGGAATTTACCCCGTGTAATGTCGTTAATTGATTCAGAATAAAGCAAGGACAATACTAACGAAATGAAGGTGAAAGTAATTATTAATACCGCTAATTTCCAGCGTGCAAGAAGAACTGAGCGTCATTTTCTTAAGCCCCGAAAATGCATCCGCTGCTCAAGTTTCTTCACAATGGCTGCTCTCCACGCCCCAACAGCCCAGACGCCGAGGAGACAATCAAGAGAGATGCCTCGAGGCCAATGCCGCGTTCCGCGTTGAAGCCCAAAAGCTTCGGAAGACGCCGCGCAGAAAGAAGCCAACGAAGGCGGAAAGGCGCACACCGCGGGGGCCCCCCCGCGAAAAAGGAGGGCGCGCAGGCGCCTCGCCGCCGCTCGCCGGACAGCCACCCTTTCCGGATTTGATGCATGGAGCTGCGCCGGCCGCCATTCGTCATCGCTCCGCGTTCGTCGGGGCCCGCTTGATAATCTTGAACGTGGAGATTTGACTCCCCTCTGCCCGGGCTTCTTCTCTCTCTGCCTCCAGCAACGCCCTCCCCCTCTTCCCCGTCGACCAGCGGCTGCAGCAGCAGCAACCAGCCGAGCTGGTTGCTGGCCGGGCCGGAATTCTCGACAGAGATGAACGACACGCTTCCTCCTCGCGTTCTCCGCTGTGCCGACGACGCCGCTGCGTTGCTCTTTTTCGCCCCCTCCTTTCGTCCTCCGCCCGCAAAGTTCACGCTGAGGTAAGGCCTTTGCCTTTTTCCCTTCTCTTTTAATAGAAGCAAAAATAAAAGAAGAAGAGAGGAGCGTGTCCGTCGTCTCTTTCTTCTTCCTCCTCTTCCTGGTGCCTCCTGCTTTGCGCGTGCAGCTTTTCAAGCGGGCTGTACGCCGAGCCCCTTCCTCCTCCGAGCCCCTGGGGATTATAATTCGGCGCAAGGGAAATTACCGCCGCTGCCGCGGAGGAGGCAAGACGCGCTGCTGCAGTTGCAGCACGGCGGCCGAGCTGTGGAAGAGGCCGCTGTGGAGCGCGGATCCGACGAGGAGCGCTTCAGTTTGGCCCGCGGCCAAGTTCCTCTCGTCTCGGCGCTCCTGCTGCTGCTGCTGCTTGTGCAAGATGCATGTGCCGAGACAAGGGTGGGAGTCCGTCTTGTTCTTTCGGGCTGCCGAAAGAGAAAAAGTAGAGGAGACCAAGAGGGAGCCGAGAGAGAAGGCAGGGCGGCGAACGGGCCACGACAGGGCGGCGTGTTTACGCGGCCCAGTTTGCACCCGGCGACCACTGACGTCGCCCGCTGGAAGTTCGGGCGCCGCGAGGGAAGGGGCATTCTTTCCTTCGAGCATTTGCCTTCTGTATATAATCAATGAACTGCATTTAAGACAAGGTTTCAGAAATGACGGATCAATGGCTGCTGTTTTGTTTTCACTTGAACTTGAGAATCAAGCTGGAGGAACAAATGAGACCGTTTCGTCGAATGGTATGATGAAGCCTCAGCCACTGTTTCCAGCCGAGTACTTTGAACACAAAGTCGACATGCGCAAAATCATTTTTTATCCCAGTTCGGCCAGGCGTGAAAGGATGGAAGGGTGTATAAGAAAGCCAGGAAAGTTAGCCTGTCTAGAGAATAGTTGGCTATCCTGCAGGTATGTATAGAAGGGAAAGTAGGCAAACAACAGCAATAACAAAAAAGGGAACCAGAGAAACAAGAAATGTTGGCGCACTGTGTAGACAGGTATGTCCTGCAAGCGTGAAGGTACTGCATGATGAAAAGAAAACGATGCGAAAGCTTACGCGCCGATTTAATTTCGAAGTCCGTGTGCCTTGTTTCAGCTTTCTGTAAACATCGCCCTATGCCACGTTCTCCCCCTCCTTCTCGTACGGGCCTGGACTTTGGAACCTATTGAGTTAACTTGGCGAGGAGGGCCCTGAGCGCCAGTCCGACCCCAGGGTACAATGAGTGTACGCAGGGCATCCCTGACTTGAGATGTTCCCAATCGGACGTCTTCCCTGACGTCTGCATATGACGTCTGCACCTAGAATTAAAGATTCATTTATCATCATCATCTGCCCCCTGTCAGGCTGACAATGTTCTATTATTTTAAATTCCAGTAAACTATGTTAATAGCAACGCCGATGTCAATAAACCCGAAAGATAAGCTTAGAAAAAGAAAATGCAATAGGCTTTTGTGTGCTCGAAGAGATTTTTTGCCCATAAAGGACAGTTTCACACACTGGTTAGTTAAAATTTTCGGCGGGTTTGCTGGTGCTGTTATCATTTTATTTTGCCCGAAATAGCCAATTACGATAAGAGATACGCTTTCTTCCGGTGCCCTGTTAGACCGTTCTTGCATTAATCAGATAAACGGAAGCCGTATCAGGCCTCTTTTACATCAGGTAGAAGCAATCAATAGAAAGTTCATTCCTGCGATACCACCAAAGCAAGGGGTTTTCGAGATAAGCTAGGTACACATACACACGCCTAAGAAAGCAAGCTGCCAAATCAAAGCCACGCCTCCTTGCCCGCACAAAGCATAATTTATTTATTTATTCTTCCAGTGAGGCAAGACCAACAGCCGCCGACCTCCCACTTGGAAGTTAGAAAGAACAGAGGGGCCAGGCGCGCACCTTGGCGGACATAAATTACGGCAGTAGGGGGAACGCTCCGCCGCTGAGCTGCTACTAGGAGGGCTTCGGCGAGAAACAAACAGCGACCCCCTCGAAACCGTCCCTGCCCGGGGCGTGAATCCGCTATAAAAATCCGCGCGCTCGATGCTTCCTGAGTGTCGTAATTGATGCTAATCTCTCGTACGTCGCTCTATTTAAATCGTTTCTCTCTCTCTCCCCCCCCCCCTCTCTTAGTTTCTCTTTTTGCAGGCGCCACGGGTGGAAGAAGAAAAAGAGATTGGCACCGAGAGTCGCGCCTCTGCCAACCAGCTAGCGAAGAGCGGTCCCAACTTCACGCTCAGCTGCCCTCGTCGCCAAGGAAGCGGCCCAAAAGCGCGGCGGCCACTTCGGGTGTTTGCTCATCTGTGACCCTCGCTGATTGGCCGCCCGTGCTTCGCCGGCGATGCCGACGCCGTACCCGGCGCCCACTGCATCCCGACCCAAGGGAGAACGGGGACCCAACTATCGGCGCCTTCTTTCAATTCAACCCCCGCCCCCTGCCTACACCCTCTTTGCCGCCGTGTTATCTTTTTGGTTCCCCTTACGGCTATCGACAGAGTCGAGATGAGATCGGAATCAACCTGTCAATGCGCTTTTCTCATTCGCTGTGTTTTCTATCTGCGGACCGGGCGGTTATTTCCGAGGCTGTGTTTCAAAGGACACTCAACATATTTTCGGGGCCTTCTTCGCTGCAATCTACCTGAATGACCAATCGTTGTATCCAAGGGATCAGATTCGATCCCTCAAAGAGATCAAGGGAACGAAGGCCGACGTAGAATCGGACTCCTCCAAAAAATTTTATCGCGCTGTGGCGTTCCGAAATTCAAAACGTGAAGTTCGCAGTGCGTTATTGTCATAACGCGGACGTCGTTTACTTGTGTTCGATCGATCGGGCCTCACTACTCTCCAAATTATTCGCTCGATTACAATGGCTGGTCATTCGGGTACAGTGTGGTGAAGCAGACTCACGGATGCTGTAATAAACTGCATGGAGCGTGAACTTATAAACGACAGGTGACTATGGAAGCAATAAAAATCCCGGGCCATCTCCACAAGCGTGAAACCTGGGGAGGGGCGAAGCATGCAGTGTATAAGTGTATTCATGGCGCCCTGGCGTTTTTGCCCGCGGAGATGAAACCGTTGGGGGTGGAGGTATACAGCTTTGCTGTACGTCTCGTGTCTTTGAAGCAAGAAGCAGCGCGAGGCGTTGGAAAACGAGTGTCCCGGTGTTTTAATACCGTGACTACATGATACTACGACGACATGAGACGACGACAGCCCGAGCCCTTAAAAAGGGGTGATTAAGGTATAATGACACTGCATGCATTACTGAGACACTGTGTATCGCATTTGAAGCATTGTAAGTTTGATTACGGGCTTACGTTTTTTTCCGATTGAGAGTTTTGTGTGGAAATAAAACGAGGCTGCACTGTGTTTGATGCGCTGACTACGACCGAAAGGTATAAAATAAGGTTCTTTACAACAGCGCCGGATATAGGGTGAGACAAAAGCATCGGTCATGAAAATGGTAAGGCCAAGAGCAGCACCTGTAAACCAGCAGCTTCAGACATGCACAGTCGAATCGTCAGTTTCCACGCTTATTCACTGGTAAGTACACCTGTTAAAAAAGGTAAGTGTGCATGCGTATCCTTACAAGCACGACACGTCGAACACGTAACGGGCCACTGCATCCCCCTCCGCCCCCTCCCCAAACGACGCTAACGCACTTAACCTATTTGAATATGAGAAGGCGTGTAACGAAGATATCCCTGGGGCCACGTTTCTGTCTAGGACTTCAATAAACCCTGACGTTAATTGATGAAGAGGTAACAGAAATTGACCTAATCGGTATTTATATTCATTTATTGCCTCAAACATGCCCGGCGGAACTGAGTAGCACGTGCCAAGTGACGTATTGGCAAAAGCCTGCAAAAACAGCCAGTAAAAAAATAATTTAATTAAAACAGTTACAATGTACCAACATCATTCATCTAATTAATAACGTGTAAATTAACAAATAACTTCAGTCAACACGCGCTCCCGTTGATTGAAATTCGCGGCATCCTTATGTGGTCGTCCTTCAATTTTTTGTGGTCATTTCCTATCAAACACGCCGGGAGGCACGCTCGAAAACGTGCGATTTTCTACGAAAGCAAACAGAACATAACGTTTATTACTATTAAGAAAGGTATGATCACTCTGAAAAAAATACCTGGGGGCGCGTTTATCCACAGAGCAGCTGAGTGATCAATTGTTGCTAAGGAGAGTACATAAAGCCCCAATGATGAGGGTCAGCATACGGTTTGACACGAAAATACGTTCTGACATTATGCGGGAGTGAAAGCATGAAATTTTGCCTTCGTGGATGTCACAGCACATATCACATTTCTTAGCGTGATTCTACGTCTGGCCTCGTCATTCTTTAAATTTTTGTCTTTTCTAAACAGCCATTGTTCATTCCGGTGCATTGGGTCAAGCCAGACCCAATAAAAGTATGGAGCGTGAAACTGGTTTTGGGAAATTTTTACATTTCATGAGCTCCACATACCTATTCTTCGTTTATGCCCTCCTCGAATGTTATATATCTCTGGCCACCAAGGTATGATGGGCGGCAATGAACGAGTTCAGCCCTGGATCGCGACACTCATTTCTCTCATCGATTGCGCATCCTTAGTCATGCCCTCAAGCAGATACAAAGCGACGCAGCGCTATAAGCGCCTAGACCATTTCTGAGACCTCCCAGCTGCAAGAATGCTCATTCGCTACAATTCAATTTTGACGTCAAGCAGAGACGTTACATGCACCACCAGGCGCAGACATTGTTCCGACCGACGAAGTGTTCCAGCATTACACGTACACAAATATCCGAACATTCCGCATTGTCAAGTCAGCAGTGGCTATGTCCCCCCTCCCGCATGCACTGAAGAGTTAGCAGTGTATACTTTTGCGGAGGAGAATTTGTAAGTTGGCTGGATTGAGGAAAAAGCAAATCCCCGCTTCTGTTCTTATTGGTTTATTATAATCGATATTAATATCAGCACTGACATCTTGTGAAATAATATATTAGCAATTGACCTGAAAGGCACATTCTTATGGTAACCTTTTTTTTATCCTCTAAAAAGCTCTGTGGTTACCACTGAAGGACTGTGCTGTTAGGTTACCTACATTTTAACTTTCCAGGACATAATTGACACAATTCCTACATTCCTACAATTAGACGTTTGCCGACGAGTTGAAAATACGCCCGGTGCTAAATCGCACAAGTCTCTTTTCAACTTCCGGATCTAACGCTGTTTTACCAAGCTCAGTAATTTGGGCGTAGTTTCTTCCAGCGCGGCTTGATCCAAATGAGCTTCCCACTGTTTTGCATGAGAGCGGTGCACATGTTTTATTCAGATTTTATTATCCATATGCTAGCGGTTCAGGCATGTAGCAGCGACGAATTGCAGCAACATGCTCAGTTCAGTACCGTGCAAAGTATATTCAGTTACGTTGGGTAATATAATGGTGCATTGTTAAGCACCGTGAGGTTAAATCAGCGAAGATGTGTACGCTTAACAAGCTATAAGGCTAAGTTTTGGTGCTTAGGTTGGTGAACTTGGGTTTTTTTTTTGCGTTTTTCGTGGTGTTGATAAAGAAATATATCCAGAATAACTATAGTTATTCTGGATGACTTGACTCACAACAGTGTAGTGAGGTCATTAGGGATTCACAAAAAAGAAAAAGAAAATCGATTGAGCAGCTGATAAACAGCTGTGTGGAAGCTAGCCCGCGCCAATGTAGATATATAAATCTTGTTCTATTTTACTTGCTCTCTTTCAAGGTGAGGTCCCACAACAAAATTCGGTGGATCTCTCGGATCCCCTCGCACCAGCCCCGTCAGATTATCCATCGAGTCAGGAAATCGGTTATCGTACCTCCTGAATGACTCACCGAATCACTGGACCTCTTTACACAGCTTATTTGAGTCAAAAGATCCAATATAAGTCAAATGGTCGAACCAGAAAGACGGTGCAACGAGCAAAGAGGTCCAATTTTGGGATTTTCGACCAGCCGGAAATTCTCCCTCCAACCTCCTCGCTTCTAAGGTCAAATCGCGCCTCCTCGCCCACCTCTTTGTTTGTCCTTTTGATTTATTTTTCCACCCCTCTCCTCTCCCCCTCGCTCCGTTTTCTTCGGTGTGAAGGTCAAATTGACGCCCTACAGGAGGAAAACGTTAGATAGAAAATTGTTAGACTGATTCCGACAGATAGAAAACAGGGTACGAGACACAAGAATGTAATAGCATTAAACAGCTTGGATGAAAGCGGTCGGGAGTTCATGTAATAAGCAAAGTAAATGTTTATGTCCCATTCCAATGCAGTAATAAAACACTTAGGTTCGAAATATCAAATAAGTAAACGTTTATATCCCATTCCAGTGGAGTACTAAAACACTTCGGAGCGAAATATCACAGAACCTTTTACGTACACACTAACTGAAGCTGTCCCGCTGAAATTATTGACCTCTTAAGAATACAGCCTGTAACACACAGTTCCTCACTACGGACTTCTCTGCCGATATTCCCCTCTTACTGCATATAAACAAGAGCAGCGCGCAGACCACTTGTGCTGGGGAAGCGGCAAGCGAATTGAGAACAATCTTCCGCGGTGTTATTCCTGATCACGAGCCTTTTAAAGGCCCCGAAGAACGCGGAAACTGGAAAGCGAGAGAAAAATCAGTATAGAAGACGAATCTTTGCTCCTAGAGTTCGTGCATGTATATACGAGCGGCTGCGCGAGCGAGGGGAAGCGCGAAAGGGGGCCTCCGTTTGTAGAGGCGCAGATTGAGCCCAGCCCTTGACACGGCCGCGCGACTGGAGCATCGATCGGAGTCCCGGCGCGGCGGGGGCGGCAGCCATCATGAGGGATGGCACCCGCCCAGGAAGCTGCGAGTAATAATTGTCTCCGCCGAACAGAGCAGAGGACAACACAAAGAACGGGGGAGGAGCTGGAGGAGGCGGCGGCAGTCTTAGCTGCTTCTCCGCTCGGCGTGAGGAGGAGGTCCCGCCGTTGATCGCGATCATCCCAGCGTAATGGACTTCCGGCCAGGAATGGGTGCCCTTATTGATCACCCGCATCAGCTGAGAATCAGCTGCTAAGTCTATTGCCGCCGCTTCAGGAGTCCTCCCAATATACGTGCCGGGCCGCGCTCTTTTCCGGGCTAGAAGAGCACCCGCCCTCCCCCTTTCGGTCGCTCGCGCTCTCCCTCTGAAGCCGTGCTTGTACAACGTAGATGCCCTTCGGGTCCTCAACGTCCTCTCTCGCTGCGCGTGCCGTCGCGTGATCACCGGGCAGTGTTTGTTCTACTCCGGGCTAAGTGTAGCTACTTCGTGTCCTCCATTTCTTTCTGCGGTTGCTGCTGCGCTGTACGGGCCGAATGATGGCGATTTCTTCCGAGATTACTCATTGATAGCGGTGCGAATTCGCCCTGTTACGTGATCCCAGCGCGGAGTGCTAATGAGAGCACGCGAAATTGAAAAGTGCGGACGCGTGACACTTCGTGAACAGCGAAACTATGTCGTATCGATGGGATGCTAAAATGCCCCGTGGATTATACTTGTTCACATTTGCAGACAAGCTACTCGTGGCTCTGATATAGGAGATGGCTAGGCCGGTGTAATGTGTGTGATGATTCGTGGTGTTTTGTTTTCGTTCGTTATTCGAACCGTAATATCATTCATGGTCTTTCTGTGCCCAATTTAAATGTCGGTCGAGCTTTGCCCAGTAATTGAACACTTTACACCGTAAACCAACAAGCGCAGTTTTTGCCTCGACTTGTCTCTACGCCCCGCAAAAATTCCACAGGCCACACACAGAGAGCACTGAACGCAGAGGCTTCCTCCAGAGTGAAAGCGAATGGTTTTGTGCCAGAAAGCAGGCAACAGCATTTTAAATTCTACCGCCAAAGTATTTCTCTGCCTCCCAGAAACTTCTAGAGTGGCTTAGAAAGCTTTGACAAGACTACACACATCAATAATCCTTTCCCGCATGATGTTTCGTCTTCTCTACCTCAGCAAACCTTCCTAGAAGGATACAGTTCATAAAGCCGCCAAACGAGCACCTCCAACTAACCGGGACATTGGACGGACGTCGTCTGAAGGAAATCGACCCCCCCCCCATTCGCTGGGCAGGTAGAACCAACTCAGTAGGCTGCGTAGCTCGAGCTGTGATACATCTAAGCACAGGTTGTGAAATGAACTTCCAATGGCTCAACACTGCAGTGCCAACCATTAAGGCATGCAGAAAGAGTCATAAATAGAGCTTGCCCCACAGGATAGTGCAAAGATTTTCGGCCAGTTGCACAGACCTGCCAAAAAATTTCTATGACGGTGTTTCCCATGCTAAGCATTGTTATCAATGCCTGAATTTCATGCATTTTGTTAGTGCTGTTGTCACCAGCGCACGGAGGTTTTACATTGCCCGTTTTTGAATCACGTTTTGGATTACACAGTCTGGTCTTTTCATGAGGTCTCTGATCTTAGCTCGGAGGTATACTGCTGGGAGTACCAAGGTATTAAAACGCAACCTCAGAAAATATTGCATTATGCAGCGCGTGTGTACAAATCAGTATAAACATTTGTTATTGTTGAGGTTTAAGCCTCTTATGTCTTTGTGAAAGAGGACCTTGAATGACCTTGGCGTCGACGCGAACAGTACAAAACGTCGTACAAAAAGATTCATCGTGAATCATAGAAGCCAGAAGCGAACCAAAACATGCAAGACGTGTACAGTAAATATATGGATTAATGATTACGAAAGTTGGTTTGTGATAGATAACAATAATTAGTAAAGCAGATGGAGGTGGGATCAAGATATCAAGGTGAATTAAAATGAATTAGGATAAATTATTGTTGATTCGTGATTTAAAATAATCATTAGTAAGGTAGATTTAAGGTGCATTACGATGAGCTAAGGTTGGAGTTTGGTGGTTGCGAGTGGACGTCGATATAGCACTGATATGTTAAAATAGAAAGACAGTAAAATGGTGTGGCCACTGTGTTGATGAGTGGGTGTGTATATAGTTGATTGATCGTAGGTTTTAACGCGCCGACGCAACGCAGGCGATGAGGCGCGCCGTAGTGGAGGGCTCCGGATTAATACTGACCCCCTGGGGATCTTTAACGTGCGCCGAAATCTCGTGCACAAGGGTGTTTTTGCTTTTCGACTCCATCAGAAAAGCGGACGTCGCGGGCGGAAATCGAACCCGCGTCCTAGTGCTCAGCAGCGCAACGCCTTAGCCACTGAGCCACCGCGGCGGGTTGGGTGTGTATATAAAAGGTACCTGTCAGAATAGCACTGCCGCAACCGGAACTGCTGCGTCGACTATGGGCATGAACATGAATAAGCATGGCCAGGCCTCCGCGTTAAAAGCACGCAAGCTTATAGTTAGCAACGTGAATCGGCATGTAAGCCTTCGCCTTTTCGCAAATCATGGTTACCTCCTCCTCCATCCCTTCCAGGCAAGAGGCAGGACGGCGCGAAATCGCAAACCCTCCTAACAAGCAAGAGGTGTTTCGAGTACTCACAAACGGTGTCGGGACGAGCGGAAATAACACGACGTAACCAGCGCTTACAGGATTAAGGAAGATACGCGGAGATCCCCTTACGCCGTGAGACAGCGCCACGCGATGCCACAGGAGTCTGATTGATTAGCGACGAGGGTTCAGGCGAGGGACATTGGCCGACGCCAATCGGTGATCAGGGGGCACCGCCGCGTACCGAGACTCGACGCGCATGCACGCGGACACTGTCGACGGCACGCCGGGCGTAGGCGCGAAAAAGAGGAGCTTTACTGGGCGCGACGAGGTTCAGGGGTCGCACGCGGAGCGATAATTATTCCCGATAAGCGTAATTCGATTTACAGCCGCGAATGGAGGAAGGCCCTCGTGTTAGCCGCGCTAGCGGGACCCCAATTGCGTTAATGGCCGGCGATGCCGCTCAGAAGGGGAGCGGGGGGGAAGCGACTCGATAGCAGTGTGAACCGCTGCCGGCGACGAACAATCGGACCCCGCAGATAGAGAACCGAGCGTTACGGCACGCGCGGAGGAAAACACAGCGGGCAGTGTATCTTTAGATCGCGGGTTACGTCGAGTGGAGTTGAGAGCGAGGAGGAATCGCCTGCTTTGGCGCGTAAGTGCGTGGCTAACAAGAACAACGAGGGCTCGTTTGCACTTCATGGAGGAAAAATTATGGAAAGCAGAACCGGCCAGAATCTGGGTTTCGGGCTTTGTTCTCGCTTTAATGTAATTCTCGGTTCGATCGGAGCAATAAACTAAGTAAATAAATTGTTCGAGGCTACGTCGACTGCGCTCATGGACAGGCATTTCTCTTCTACAGTTTCTCGTGGCCGGTGGTTCAGTCGGGCCTGGCAATTTTTTGTTAATTAGGGGTGCGTATTTCAGTACAAAAACCCGATAGCAATTTACCTAGAAGTATACGCGTTTGAAACACACGAGAAGTAACTTAATAAAAACGGACGCGAAAAGGGAAGCACTTGCCTTGAAGAGCGGAAACAGACATACATGGCTTCCGATTCAACAATGCTTCACCATGTGCTTTGAGGTACAAGCAAGTGCCCCAGAAACATAAAATGCCAAAAATAGGGCGATCCTGACCCAGTCTATGCGTTCCATTCGAGAGAACAAGGGCTTTAAAAGAACATACGCTTGTTGCTTGAGGTATACACTGTCAGCAACTGATATCACCAGAATCTGACCGCCGTGTTAAGGATATGTTCCGTGCTCTGACATTTGCTGCAAGTGGCATTAGCTGAAGATTCTGATAAGAACCCGGTGCTTCAATCACGTCGCATATATATCCTATATCTTTCTCGCTATGTATTTTATTCATTTTTATGGTTCATGGTAGCCGACACATTCTCTCTCCCAAATTATTCACAACACACCAAATCCGCCCGTAAGATACTCGCCGTCCATGCGAGTCGCTTCAAGAATGTCTTTCAATCGTTAGTTCGGGGCTTGGCAGTAAGTGTTATTTTCCATTCTAAACCAGAAAAAAGGGGCTTAACCAAAATCAACTACCAAATAGGGACTTACCTCTGCGGCGATGTCAGAATTAACAGTGTCACTTTGCTGAAGAGTGCCACAGAAGGGGCGGATGCACAGGGGGTATGCTGTGCAGTCCAGAATCACACTTTCAACTGACCATAGAGCGGGAATACGAAAATCCTCACTCGGTAGACCGACCTTGAGCAAAACTATACACCACGCAGTCTAAACAGCCGGAAAGCAACTGCAACCTCCAGTGACAGCTACGCGAGGGTTGTGTTGCAAGAATTCCGGGAATGAATTTTCTTAGAATTCGTCACATTCGCCCCTTCCAAGAGAAAAAAAATAACAAGGAAGAATGGACGAAAGGGTGGCAAGCTCTCGGGAAGGCGCATCCACTACGAAGAAAGCGAACGAAAAAATAACCGTCCACTCGACAGGGTAGGGACTTGTTTTTATTTTTTTTGGACGCCTCCTGGCCTTGTGTCGCACAACTGTTAAAAAAAACGGAAAAGGGTGGCCGAAAAAAAAAGAGGGACAGTTGGAATAAAGAAACTACGGTTGCACGTGTACAGAAAGAACTCGCTGCTGGGTTTGGGTGGCCGCTGCGACGGAGCCGACAAGGGGACATACGACGCCTTCTTGTGGAGTCGACGTGCCCGAAAGGCTTTTTTTTTTTTTTTTTCTGTTGTCATCCCGAGCACGCCCTTCAAACCCCAGCGAGGAGATAGCGGAAGGATTTTCACGGTTGTTGTTCGCCTGTCTTCAAGAAGAATACCAATAGCCAACAACACAGAAAAAAAAGAAGAAAAAAGAAAAAAGTACGGAGGAAAGCAACCGCCTGTGTACTCGTGTACACATTAGACAACCACCCCTGCGCATCCTCCTCCATAGCAACATTCGGGGCATTGAGGAGCTAAAAGTGAAAGATGGTCGCCAAGCAATGCGAAAGAAAAAAAAGGGGGCCCCACCCCTCTCTCTTTCTTTTCAGTTCACGCGCCGTTTTGCGGCCGAAGATGCCTTTTAAGAAGACAGCGGTGCAAACTTGACTGAGGCTGGGGACAGAGGCAAGTAAAAAAAGGGGTCGGTGATGGTTACAATTTTACTTTGACTTTTCCAGGCAGGCCGGAAACCACAGGAAGAGTCGGCGTCAGACAAACTGAAAGGGAGTGAAGCTGCTGGGAAAGCAACAGCTCGAGTGCGGAGGCCTCCACAATAAAGACAGAAGGGGGCCCCCGGTGCGAGGGAGAGGGAAAACACTTAAAAGGGTGGAAGGAACAGCTTTGTTTCGTTTTTTTCTTACTTTTCGTTGTTCACGGTCTTTCACCCTTCTATCGGGGGCCTTCGTAAACAAGACGTTCGGCTGAGGCGTCGGGAATTTTAGCAACAAGACAAGCCGTCAAGCGTGATTTATGCTTCTGCTTCAACTTTTTTTGTTAAAAAAAAAAAAAAACAGATCTATGTTTCCCTTTCCTCGTCCTCATTTTGGCGCGCGAAGCTGGGCTTTGAAGTTTTCCGGAAACGTGAGCGACAACAAGGAAAAAAATAATATTGGGCGAGGAAAAATTTCCTATCGGAAGAAAAGTTGTGTAGCACGTCGAAGTGATGAGCAAGCTATCTCAGCGAAATATTTACCAGATGCCGGAATCATTTCGAAATGCTTCGTGACGAATTACCTCCGAGCACACGTAGGCGAGGTCTAAGAATAAATTCAAGCGAATATGATACGTTCATCACCGCAATGCAAGCCGTTTTCTCGCGGCCAAACGGGAAAGAGATCATGAACCATTCCCTTTAGACTGCAGGGGCTTATTAAGACCACGGAATTTACGCGAAGCCCTTCGCCCTGAAAGTCGTACGTTCGACTGTTTTTACAGCCAAACAAATAGTTGCGATTCTGCATAGCGTTCCAGATAACAGTCCGCGGCTGTCGGTTTGTAGCTTGTTTGATATGACGTAGGTTTGCCACATGTGGTATTGGGGTGGCGTGAGCCCGCGTTGACACCCGGCATTGTTGCTCTAGGCTGGATGGAATTATGATTCCTCATTTCAATAAATAAGAAATGAGTGAGGTGCCGGATGACCATGTTTAGAGGCAGATCCGGATGTTGTGCCTTAATGCGGCAGGTTCTACTACGTCTTATGTGCACACAAGGAGTGAAAAGTTATAGGCATTTTTTAACCCAAACGACGGCGGGCAGCACGATGACCTTTACAGCCATTATATATGTGGAAAACGCCAGATTTTTTTACTCATGAGACCTATAAGGCTTTCAGTGGAAGCTTGAAGACGCATTCGATGACGAGCTCAAAGCGCACGTGAGCTGAAGCCCATCTGGTCCACGGTTCACGACCGCACGCTAAACAGCCTGCCTTGGACTACGTTCCGTCCCTCGTGCCCTGTCTCTCACAAGCGCGTTGAAATCCGCCTCCAGTGCCGCCCAAGCGCCCCTTGAGCCTCCAGGAGAAGCTGATGCCCCACACAAGCCAGCGAGGACGCTTCGACCTGGCTCGCATCGGCTCCTGGCAGTCCTGATCCGAACAGCGCACGTTCAGGCCGCCCGCGTGTCCTCGCTGTTCCGATCTTGTTCTCCCCCTTGTCGTGCTCGCCATTTCTCAGGTCGTCGAACACCTCCCCGCGCCGCTGTTTGTTCTTTCGGGGCACGTCGCGCTGCACGTTCGCGCATTACGAGCCCTGCCTCTGCCATCACGCACGCCAACGATCGGTCCTTCCGGCGGCTGGCGGGAGGTGCTGCTGCTGCTGCTGCTGCTGCACAAATGGCATCGCCAGACACATTCATCATCGCTCGCCGCTGTTGCGCAGAGGCAGCGGGGTCCTCCTGTCTCCCTGGGCAGCGATGTCCGGCGCCAGCCAGCCGTGGTGACACGCGTGTACTGGGCGACTACAGTCGCCGCAGGTCGCCACGTCATTGTCTAGAAAATGGACAACGGTTGGACGCGGTGGCCTTGAATGGTGCATTTTGCTACACTTGAGGACGACACTCGATCTCTCCGGGGTTCGCACGAAAGTCTGGTGCTTTTAGGGGCGAAGCACCTTAGGACCGCGCTTTGTCCGTGGCTTGTCCCTTGGCGTCAGTGTTCCCAGTGATACGCATGCGCGAGGAGCATTGGATTGGATTGGATTGAATTGTATCGGATGGTATTGGATTGAAATGGTACATACTGTACACACGCGTTTTCGCTCATTTACATGCGCGAGTGGGCAATGCCACGGGTGATTTACGATAAGAACGATCCCCAGTGCTTCGCCCACTCGTCATAATTCACTTCGTGGAGATGCGTGAATTTTTACTTCGTAAAGCCGTTTTTCACGGAGAAAGTTTTGTTGGATCGATTTATATTGCGCCAGTTGCAAAATAAATCATCGCAGCAACCGGCCTGGAATTACAGTGCGAACAAAGCGGCCGCAGAAATCATTATTTAATTATGATGCCTGCTGAAAAACAGTTTCCCGTCGTTTTGGTGGTTAATTTGGGGAGAGGGGAGCACATGAAAAAGAGCACTAACTGATGCTAGCGTGCTGCGGAATGCTTCATTATGAAACGCGCTGTGACATTCTAAACATATCATTTTCGATGTTGTGCCAAAAATGAGGCAAACAGAGCCAAACACATGCCATGGACGGTGCAATAGGATGCCTTTCTTTTCCAATGAAGATTCATTCAATTCATTTCCTTCAGGTGTTCGCGCGTCTGTCCTAGCATGCTTGCCGTTGTACATATCCCAATTTCCGCATAGAAGGTTAGCAAAAGGAAAATTGCAAACAAAGCATTGATCATGCATGGGTTTTCTCGCTAACCCTTGTCACGGGCATTCAGGGCTTCATCACTGAAGGCGGGGAAACATATTCGAAGTTTTTAGCTTCACGCTCACTGCAGCCACAACTTTGACGTTGCCGTTTGAGGACTATATCATAAACTTCTTTGTGAGTGCCCAAACGACTCTCCAGCAGGGTCACACCGCGGTTGATGGCGGGCGCCCGTTTGCGTGTAGGGAGAGGCATCGTTCAGCTGGAGCTCACATCGAATTATATTAGTGCGAACCTCGCCCTGAGTTTACACATCTTTGAAAGGCATCATATTGGCCGCACGATTACTAGCCAATGAGAAATCATCACAAACCATCGTTAAGGTAGCCGCCCTTGATTTCTTCCTTTGCGTTTTCGGTAAATGACTTCTTCCCAAGTGAAGCAGTCAGTCAGAGTCATAATACCGGTATTGGTCAGTTGTAACCTCGGTCTGTGTCTGCTAGCTCTGTATCTTATGCTCTCTTTGCCTGGCGTGTTTTTAGGTTCTGAACGATGGATGGTTCCTACATGGGGAATAAAACGGACGTGGCGTCACCTGTATCACTGTCGGCTTCGAAAGATTGAGTCGTCGTCTATCGGCTCGGTTTTGGTCAGTGCGCGTTAGGCAGAGGAGTGCAGGCAGTCACCGTTAATTTGCCCTGTACTTCAAGTAGGGCACAAGAATAAAGCTCGTTGAATGTGTGCTGAGAAATGAGTAAAATACACGACGTATTTTTACACCGAAGCTGTCTGTTGCTAGCATCCAGCAGATTGTCTCTGGTGACAGACAGGGCGTAGACCAACAATTTCAGCGTGATTTTTTGTTTGATTTCAAGCAAAAAATCAAAAGGTCATAGCGCCTCCGCAGACGGCTAATATTCCTCCTGAAGATGTCTCCCAGCCATAACGGTCTGTTCAAAGGTGAAACCGACTTTAAAAGATCAGTGTAAGCTGGCTTTTTCACATTGCGCGTTGCAGAGTAAAGCAAGTTAATCTACGGCGGGAAAATGGTTACAGCCCCACTTTTCACTCCTCTCCCCCCGCACGCCTCTTTCCCTAATCGTCTTTACTTCTCACAACGCCCGGCGTCTCTCGACCACCTTACATTGCGCAATGCCACGCGCGCTCTTCGGAAGCCACTTGTGCGGCGCACTAGAGACGTCATTGTATCTATACACCAATCGTGCTTGTCCTTAATCTGTGACGCATGAGATCGCGCCACTACCCTTATAATTCAACATAGCAAATCCCAAATATAGCTAAACGCCAAGATAGCAAATCTCGTCAGAGCGACAGCAACGCGCACTTCGATTTTTAAAAATCTGAGTCAGTGCTATTTTCGTATAATAAACATTTATTAACTAGATCCCAAAGTAATAGCGGCTGAATAGTAGAAAGAAACTTATATATTTATACTTAGTGTAAAATATCCATCGCTATCACGCAGCTTAAAGTCTTGGAGTGAAATACTGCTGAGACATCAAAGAAAAAACAAGGATGGGAATAAAGCAGCATGTGTTTAAGATTTTTAAAAGACCGCTTCGATTCTGAAGAACGCGAGGGATCTGATTTCTGCTGTGATGTAGCTTCACTACATTTAGGTGTTGGCATAACTGTGTCCAGTCGACCAATTTGGGAATATCGTGATAGGTCCTAACAGTCACTGTGAGCAGCAAAACGCATATTTTATTGATAAAAAGAAACGAAATAAAGCGGAAATAAATCGACGTTTACATAGCTAAGCAGGAGATTGACGTTTACGAGGCACTCAGCCCTCCGTTAAAGCCGCCATACCGTTCCCCTTGAACGCAGCGTATCCGTTATTGCGGTTGGCACGCGCCTCATTCACGGCCCGGCAGAATGCGCACGGCGGTTAACGAACAGGGCAGCCCGACGCTCGACGGCCGAGTGGAGCCCTAACGAGATGGACAAAGTCATTAGGCCACCGAGCGCGAAGGCGCTTTTGAACAATGAGGCCAGCCGCACGGCGCAAATGTTTGGTCACAAAGCGGGTAGCTCACTGGGAACGGAGTTTCAATCGGGGTCAAAACGGCCGCACCTTTAGAGAGCCTGGTCGCGTTTTCAGGTGCGTGCCTGCGTTTGACGGGGGTCGTCACGAGAAGTGAAGCCTCGTAAGATGTTATCGCACTACCCTTATCCAATGAATTCCCCTTCGTTTAGACCCATTTGGGGTAAAACACTTTGTTGTTAACTTTGCAATTCTAGCTGCTAAATTTTATCAAAGCTTGTCCCAGCAGATATAAAGCAATTGATAAAACGTAGTTTATGTAACCCAATTAAGATGAAAAGCCCTACATAAAAATCTTAAATCTTTTTTTTTGTAATTTCGGGTGTTATACGAACCGCAGCTACACCTGTGCTGTGAGGCACACCGTAGGAAAGGCTCCGGATTAATTTAGACCACCCGGTAATTTTTAACGGGCGCCAAAATCTCGACGCATAGGCATTAATTTTCTTTTTTCGTTTCCTTGACGAAAATAGTCGTATTGGCCGGGATCGAACCCGCGTACTCGTGCCAGCCGCACAGTGTCTCAGCCGCCGCTGAGACTCAGAGGCGGGTTCACAAAATATCTCATGAATTTAGCCACAACTCCTTTGTCAATTCAGACAACTTGTGTAAATAAATGGTCGTTGTACACGTTTTTTAGTGTTACGATATTGAGGCAAAACACTTGTTGATCGATATAGGTCGTCAATGTTTACAAAAATACATGGGTCGTTTGTTTGCCTTATAGCCTGTAGGGAGTGCCGAAGTTGTGGAAACGTAGAAGAAACACAGAAACGTAGTTGCAGGCAACTGTAGCAGCCTTGCTACACACACACACGCACACACACATACAAAATGCTATATTTTGCGTGACATCGCCGAAGTACATTGCCGAACGAAAAAATGAAAAAAAAAAAAAAGAAAAAAGAAGGGGGGGGGGGACAAAAATATGCGCAAGAGCTGGCTTGACAGGCTGTGTTGATAATAGAGGTTACTTATATGAAAAAATAAAGAAATGGCCGTAGACACACTTGTCTTTCCATTGAGCGGTTTAATGCAGCAAATTACGGTTTAATGCAGCAATAATGAAATGCCCTTCGCAAAAGCTAGGATGACTATCCCGACAATTGGCAAAGGCTTATTTTTCGCGCGAAAAGGAATGTACACCAGCACTTCCATGAATCTTCAAAAGAAAGAAGAATACCCGTCGCCAGACACCTGGGAGAATATACGATCGCAGGTACATCCTGAGCGTCTCTTTTTAATTAAAAAGTCAGTGCCCTTCCACTCTGTGAAGAAGGATGACCAGCGAAGCGGTGGTGCGTATTGTTAGAGTCGTCTTAGTGGCTAACAGTCATATAACTTATTTCCGGATAATTCCGGCCAAAATAACAGTCACAGCCGTTTTTCTGTGATCGTAGATTCACTGGAGACACAAATTCACTGCAGACACAAATAGTGTAATGTTCGCAACTTCAGTGTGAACTAATTAAAATAAGTAAATGAAACTAGGCGTAAAGTCGTCTCAGCGGTTAATTTAATGTAATTTGTTTTGGAATACTTTCGATAACACAAGAGTTAGAGCCATTTTCTGTAGTTATACTCTATTCCGTATGTGGCAATGGTTCACTGTGCAACACAGAACGTCAATGTGAAAAAAAACTAAAACCGAGCTTACCTAGATTCCTTTGTAGTTAGCTTCACCTGTAAACACACTTGCAAGGCTAGAAATGCATCTTTTAGTGACCTATAATATTTCTATCAAAATACGAAGGCCCTGGGACCTTCTTTTTTGTGCGTGAATTTTTCCATACACCAGGAATCGGTTTTTGCGCGGCGGATAAACCTGATCTAGAAAGATCGTAACCCGATACCAGCAAAAACTGTCGTCAAGGCCAGCCCTAGAACAGCTCCGCTGTTAAAATTCGAAAGTAAAATTTTTATTCGTGGATGGCAAATTAGAGTTGCATTGTAAGCAGTACGGAAACATTATTGGCATAAAATTCACTCGTAGCCTTCTGGACACATCCTGCACTTAATTCCCCGACCGCATCGGTCACTTCTGTCTGCCACGAGGAATATTCGGAGATTGCAAATACAAGACGCTAATAGAGGGAGTTCAGGAGACGAAGTTCCGGTCGTCAAAACATGAAAGGGAGCACATAGTGCATAGTTTTACTGGAGATACGTGATCTAACAGACATTTCGGCTGAGAGTGTCTCATCTTCAGGTTAGAGAAACAATGCTCGTATAAGGAAAACCACGGTTCTACGCCACTGTAGTCAATTTCACAGGAAGAACTGTTCATACTGTCGTAATCCCTTTCCATTTTCTCTGAGGAGAATGTGAACGGAAAAGAGAGGCAAGGCGGGAACAGCAAACAGCAATAAAAAGAAAACAACTCGGGAAGAAAATCCACTAGAATCCTGCCTTGCCGCTTAATCTATTTGCCATTTCATCCTCGTGATCTCGGTTTAGAACGGGGTCGCCGCTCGGAGCTTGGCAAGAGCGACTCTGGAGCCCGCCGTCTACCGCCACGGGATTAGCGGAGGTCGTGGACTGGGTATTTTTCAAAAGGAATCCCGTGGATGACAAACGCCCAGGCGGGAAAGGCATTGCTACTTGAAATGCACAACCGGGCTTCGCCGCCGTTTTTCACGAGGCACTGTATTATAGATCTTGGAAGGAAGATCTTGGAATGGCGCGCTAAGCAAGTTCGATCGGTTTCGAGATGCCCATGTGTGCATGTGATAAACCGCTTTGCGCCTCTACACCGGGCTATCGACTGAGTTATCCCTTTCGAAGAATGACTTAGTGCCATGTTGTTGGGTGCTTCTTCGCGGCGAATGCATATTTTATGGTTGCGTGCTGACAAAAGCCCGTGTGCTGCGGGAGTTATGGCAAAAGTATTATAAATTTGCCCGCTTCACAACTACAGCAAATATTTAAACGCATTGGAGTTGCGATAAAAGAGTCTGGGCGGAACTTGGGCGTGATAAAAGGGGTTGTATAGACGAATTAGGCTGAGTCCTCAACAACAGCGATGCAACAAATGATCAGGGCTTGGGGTGTCGCCTAACACCAGAAGTTGCAGAAGTTGCTGCCTAAGCATCCACACACCGTGTGAACTTTTTCTCACAAACGTGCGCACATGTTTCTATAGTTGCAGGGGAATGGCTGAAGGAAATTTTTACGATTGGAGTTTCAAGAACACCAGGGAACCTGATGCGTTATGTGTTGGTGTGTACGAAACACGGCGCCTTAAATGCGGTGTTTGCAACATACTATTCGCCGGCAAAAGAAAGTTTAAGAAGGTAAAAAAAAGCGTATTACCGGGAAGTCATTTGGGAAGCGCGATGTGGATGGACCAAGATCAGCTCCGTCGCAAACAAATGCCTGCTCCTGCTTCGGCCTGAATTGTGTTCCTGGCCCGAACCACAATCCTCGTCGGAGTTCTTGTCGTCACCATTATCATCGCTCGTAGCCCTTTCACTTCTGAATGACAAGCTATTGTAACGCGCTGCCAATACATGCTTCTGTTCAAGTATCTCATCGTTATTCATTGCATCCAACCAATTTGTGGCATTAACAGGATGTTATATATTTTACATATCGGATTCCCCGTATAACTTTAACTATTGGTCTTCCAGCGACGTGTATGTTCAAGCCATACCATAGAACCGCGTACTCAAGGGTATACTTTGGAAGCTTCTGCCACAAAGGGGCTGCCATATAACTGATTCCGGTTTCCTTCCCCGTCGTGAGGCGACGAATGCGCACAACAACGAGTAAGGGACAAAGAACAGTACGAAAATTTGTATCTAGCAGACCTTGCAGTTTTCTGGTTGCACGCGCACGACTAAACAACGTGTTCTGCGGACCGAAACTGGAATTTAAAGTAGGGCTTTTATTTTTACATCGCTGAAACGATCGTACTCCTTGTTTATTTTGGTCCATGAAAACAATATCAGAAGGCTTACATGTTCGTCTTGTACCTTCCGTTCCAACATCAAAGGACCTTTCAATCCGTTGATGGTCTCTTTTGTGATTAAAAGAAAAGAAAAGAAAAGAAAAGAAAAGAAAAGAAAAGAAAAGAACGAAAAAAAAAAAACGTAGCGTAGGCGTACAGATGTAACTCCCCCAAAACTTGCTGATTTATGGCTCCAAGTCGCTTCCGAGAAATAAATAAGCATTTTTTTTTGCAAGTTCCTCCAAAAAGCGAAGCATTTGTAAGGCAGCGAAATAAAATAATAGTAAGAGGAAAACACAAATCGACGCAATCGGCAGCCAGTAAATGCGCACCCATTAGTGCCAGGTGCTATGTGAGTGACGAAATTAAAATTTGAACTCCGGACCTGATTTCTCTTTAATGCCCTTCGCTGTCCCTTTTTTCCCCCCCAACACCTTCCCGTGGGTTCAATCTCGATACCGCTTTTCCGTTTCACGCTGCCCGATCTCTTCTTTTTCTTCAGCCTCCTTTAGTATCGCGACGACTTTCGACGAGCACTTTGCTTCTTGTTAGAATGGCTGCTGAGTAACTTTTAACACGTGCCCGAATAAGAAAGCAGAGGCACGCGCGGGAGAAAAAAAAATCAGGCGAAACGGAAAAAGGCGCCAGTGACAAGGAATCGGTCAGAGGAGAAGGCGGAGGTGTGCCCCATTAAACCCTCGTTTCCTGCCAACGCTAATGAGCGCCAGATCCCCTGATCGCGCGGCCACGGGGTATTCGAGTTCCAAGCGCCCGCCTCCCCACCCTTCCTTTTCGGCCAGTGCAAAGGCATCAGCCCGACAGCCAACGTGCAGGTTAGCCCTGCACGGAGCGCCACTAGAGGCACACAAAAAGAATGGAACGCGGTGTGGAAGCAATAGAAAGCGCTGTCATTGCATTGCGTTGCGTTTGTGCATGCATGTTCGCGTGTGCGTGTTTGCACTAGAAAACAACAAAGTGTGCGCTGGCGTGTTGTACGATGGGCCGAAAAAGAAGCAGGATGAAATAAGCGATAAGCGAGCCTGGGTACCCAGCACAGGATGACGGCGGTCCTGACGAGAGTTTAACCATCGCCGTGGGCCGAGTCTTAGGGTCCTTCAGGATACACAAAGAATACAAAAACGAGAGAGGAGGTGACATTGTTCGGCGATGCCGGGAACATTTGATCTTGGATCGGTGTGTAGGCATCCCTTTCTGGTAGAGGAGACGTGAATGAGAAAATGAATAATTGAATGGTACAGTACACAGCAGCGAGAGGAAAATGGTGGTGAGGTGAAAGCGCTCTCGAGCTGATGCCACAGGCAGCTGCGGTGCACAAAAACAATACGGGCCGAAAGAATTTATGAGATAGACGCTAGACTTATCTGTAATCATACTCGTATCTATGTTTAAACAGGAAGTATTTTGTTTTTAGCGTAAGAACCACCTCTCTTACCTCCACCTGAATCCCCCGCGAGGCCCGTTCCGATATGAATAGCGGAATTCTGATTACTCTTTCAGTATAGCATTGAAAAAAGTCTTTGTATTTGAACCAATCAAACCCGCTCACTTTCCTTCCAATTTTATTTGCGCCGTTTAATGTCACTCGGTCATCAAAGTTATTTATTGGCCATTCCTTTGGCTGTGCGTTTTCTTTTTTCATGTATAGGACGCGGAATTCACATTTGCTGTCGTCCTATAGCAGTTGTTTGCTATGGCTTTAGTGACTTTCAGGCTTGGCTTGGCTTGGCTTGCCGTGGCATTAAAATGGCGCAAAACGGCATGACATGGCGTGGCATGTGGCCTGTAAAGAAAGGCGAAATGATTTTTTGTGTTGTGTCGATGTGATAGGGGCATGCCTTTTCAGACGGCTTATCCAATTTTAAAAAAGTCCCGTAGCGTTAATTGCGCAGAGATGATAAATGCACAGATATACGTTAGGACTGCTGAAGATAATATGGCTCAAGAAGTAACAGAACGAAGTTTTTTTTACCTATTTATTACATTATTCTGCTTACGTGCTAGATTAATGATTAACTTAAGAACAGCACGTCAGTGTCAAACGCTGTTATTATGCCACGGTGAAAATTTATACCGGCTTTTCTTGTTTTAAGGTCCACGCGGTTGATGTCAATCCGCTAGCATTAAGTGAAATCCACCCTACAATGTCTGTTCCCCTTGTATCATTTGGAGAGGTATGTTTCAGCTGGAGACGCAGGAAGCAAAAAAAAAAAAAAAAAAGACATTCAGAACTGACGTATATAAGGGTGAGGAACTCCGCTATGACCCACGTGCACACCACTGACCATGAGTGATTTGTTCACATAGTATCGATCGTTTAAATATGGCTGTTAAACGCCCACAATGTATAGTTTAAGCAACGGCAGTGTATTGTGCGCCAGTAATCGTGATAGGATGTCTCTGCAGAAATGTTTAGAGAAGCAAAATATTCACTGATTCTTATTTATTGCTATCTGTAATAGGGCGCAGTTGAAGCCACTGATATTGGAAACGGGGGCTTCAGAAATTAGCCTTTTGTTTCATAGGACGTGCGACGTCAGCGGTATCGCAGAGAACCGAATTCATAAATGCATTTATTTAGTTTGAAATTGTGTTAGGAACCCGAGAAGGAAGAATAAAAAAAGAATGAACCAAGCAAGCATAGTTTTAAGTTAGACAAAATGTTTTGCGACTCCTGTACTCTGCGAGCCCATACAAGAGATGGAAATAACTGTATGAGCAGTATAAACATATTCTGGGCTAGATGGCAATGAAGTCGAGCTTCTTACCGCAGTTTCTAATGCGAAAGCAATAAAACGACCCACTGAGAGAAAAAATCCCGGGCCATCTCCACTAACGTGAAACCTGAGGAGGGGCGAAGCATGCAGTTTGTAAGTGCATTCTTGGCGCCCTGGTGTTTTTGCCACTGGAGATGAAACCGTTGGGGGGTACAGGTATACAGCTTTGCTGTAAAGGTCTCTTCTCTTTGAAGCACGAAGCTCTCTAGCGCGAGGCGTAAACGTGTGTCCCGGTGTTCTTTTAGTACGCGCTATGAAGCGCTCCAGCGCGAGGCGTAAACGAATGTCCCGGTGTGTTTTTTTTTTTAGTACGCGTTACGTTCTAGCGCGAGGCGTAAACGAGTTTCTCGGTATTTTAGGACCGTGATTACATGAGACGACAATTACGACGACGGCGACAGGAGTTGCCAACAGCCCAAGCCTTTAAGGGGCTTCGTTCCTAAAAGTCAGCGTATACGCGTCGGCATACGTGACAGCGAAACGGCTCTTGGACCACGTGTCTTTGAAGAGTTCCATAGAAGAACACAGCCAAGCCAGCGAACAGACAGGCAGCGAAACTGAGCATCATCGTCAACTCTACCAGTACCCATTAGCAGGGACGATGAGCGGCACAACGTGTAGGAGACAGATAAAAGCCATTCGAAAGAGTAAGGCGGAAGCGGATCGTGAAGCAAATCATCTCAAGTGGCAACAGGACGAAGCCTTTCGAGAACGCCGAGCGGAAGCAAAGCTCTCGGGTTTTATAAAAGTTTTTGTTTTTTCGAAATTTGTTCACGTCTCTCCTCATAATGGCGTTCTCAGCTCTTATTAAATGTGTCATTAAACTTTAAAAAAAGACAACCTTCGTCCAGCCCATAACCCAGTGTTCCTTTCGCAACTCTAAAGAGCAACTTATAGTTGTGATCGCCTTGTGTATGGTTTTAATTGCCCGTCTTCGGTAAACACGTAGAGCATGGAAACACGAAAGCAACCTACAGGGCTGAGCGACCGCTCGTGTAGCACGGCAGAACTGTGAAAGGCGAATTCCACGTGACCCTCAGCTACGCAAGGTCGATATCGCCTGCGTCTAAACTTACGAAAACCCGGTCGTTCATCGCGCAAGCAGCTCACGTGGCACGGAAAGTACGCCTACGCAAAGAATAAAGATACGAGCGTCTGGGAAGGCGTATAGAAGCGGGTGTCGAAAGCGTGTCAGTGCGGCACCAGGGCTTCCTGAAAGGGGGACAATGGGTCCCAAGTAAGGCCGCCCAAAGCAATGAAATACCTCAGATTTCCCATGAAAAAAGGGTCAGTCCGTCTGTAAACACAATTTTTCTCCTCACTATCCAGCCACTCATCTTTGCCCCTTCTTTTTCGGGGGATCGGCGGGGCCTAAAGAGCGTCGCGAAAAGCGGAAGAGCGAAAACCCCGTAATGTAATAAAAAACAGAGCATGCATGAGAGAATGAGGCTCAAAGAAGCGCCGTGAATCAAACTCGCGGCAAGAAAAGACTTACACGAGAGACGGAAGACGTAAGAAGTGGAAAGTAAAAACGAACTGTGCAGACAGCCGGAACTCCAAAAAACAAGGAGAAAAACTAGGACAAGACACTTGAAAAGTAAAACTAGCGCTGGTCCCGATAAAATGAGGAACTAGTTCCTCCTCCTCCCCCGCCTCCTTCCTCCGAGTTCCTTTATCGTGCCGCGGGAGCAAAAATGGGGATGAATGGGAGGGCAAAAGTTTCGAGATTGAACGTCGCGTTCCTGGGATTGATAGAACGAGGAGGAAAAGAAAAAAAAGGTCGAGAAAAAAGGGGCAGAAAAAGGAAATGTGCGCCAGTCCGATGGCGGAAGAAGGACTAAAGTCTGCGCCGGAAGGAGGACGACCCACGTAAGCAAACACACGCAGGCACGCACGATCACGCACACGCGAGCACACACGTGACGCAAAAGGAAAAGAGGGAGGGGGAGTGAGCGAAATAGCTCAGACAAGTTGCGAAGACACTGCGGCCTCGGATAAATGGAGGGAGAACAGAACGAAGAGTGGAGCAAAGATAAAGGAAGAAAGGGGGAAAAAGGAAGGACGATGAAAGGGGAAAAAAAGATAAAAAAAAGGTGGTGCGAAACCAAAGAGTTGGAGCAGCGGAGGAAAGAAGTGCTATCCGTCAGGCTAAGAAAGAGGCGTTTCCATCGCTTCCATGTAGGCGACTGTTGGCCCCCTTTTTTTCTCCTTTCGCTGACTGCTAGCAACAAAAAGGCAAACACAGGAGCAATCGCCGAATCCGTCAGCGAGAAAGCACAAAGCAGCGTGAAGGGAACTGGGCGGAGTGAGGGAAGGCAGAGAAAAAGAGTAAAGCGACACGGAAACGTCATGGAAAAGAGTGAAGAAGCTTGCGCACATGAGCACGTGTGGACAGGGCGAGCAATAGGATCGGTCGAGCAACGGCAACCACGGACCGGGCGACGACGACGAGGCTTAGGGAAACTTTCCGGAGTGGGATAGCAGTTAAAGAGGCCGGCTCTTCTCCGCCATCGATGAGATCTGATCCGAGTTCTGCAGTAAAGGAAACAGAAGGAAGGCGGAAAGAAAAGAGTTGATAAAATGAAAGAAAAACGTCGACACGTCACATGGGAAAGCAGAACCTAAAGTACTAAGCCTTGATGAATTTATTTTGAGCCGTAGGAAGGTGGGGAGGGACAAGCAAATATAAAAGGTTGCGCAGTCTGGCTATTCTAAAGTATAGTATTGAATGCGATAGCATGAATTACGCCGTGAAGGGTACATTAGCTTTGTATGAATAAAAGCCATGACATCAACAGGATCAGAACAGATGTGGCTGCTTCAGTGATGAGGTGAATAAGCGTTCATCTTGAATGGGAGCAATGAGTAAAAAAAAATTAAATCAGGGAAAGAAAGGCAACAAAGGGAGCGGGACAAATGAGCGCTGAATTAACAGCTCTATGGTTTATTGACAAGCAGTGAGCTTACGTAAACAAATATAGCGGGACTTAGATGATCGAGTTCGAGCTACATGCATCTAAAATTCGCCGAACTACTGTCCAAGCAGCGCCAAGGCAACAAAGCCAGCCCCTCCGTCTAACGACGGCGATGATTGAACGCGAGGCTTTCTCGGGAGGGATTCCTTTGTTGATACTAAAACCTAAAGCAGGCTTCACCTGTGAAAGAGTATATTTGAGGCAGAGTACGCTTTACAGGTTGAAGTTGGATTGTTGTTGAGTGGGTTTTGATGATCGACTTAGAGTCCGTTGATTGATGCTTGAAGTTGAACGTGGGATTTGCGGCGCAACGGTAACGTCCGCTGTATGGAGGACCCGGTTAATTTCGACCACCCGGGAATTTTTTTTCACGTGCACCAAATCTCAACACAAGGAAGTTTGCTTTTTCCATCAGAAAACGGCCTCTAGGCGGGAATCAACGGCATAAGTGCTCACAGCGCAACGCCCTTCCACTGAAGCAGTGGGTACACAGTTAAGTTGGCTGTTCCCTGGTTTTGGGGCCCAAGTCCGTAGGACTTAAACTTGTATGAACATCGAACGTGTGCCAATGCCCCAAAAGGTGAACCCCCGGGATAAGCGAGAAATCCAGGATACGTTTTGCCCAGGCCACTTCTGGTTCGAAAATCTCTCATAGCCGGGTTTTTCTTTCCCCGAGGGGTTTTAGGTGGACTACAGCGCCCGCCCCCCTTTCATTGAAACCTCTTAAAAGGGTCCACAGTACGCGCGCTGTCCTGTGTCCCAAGTCCGTTGCCTTGGAACTCTATGAACAGTACGAATTAGTGCCAACTTCCCCAATAGGTGACCCGTAATGAGCGCAAAAGCTCACGGATACGTCGTCTGCTCCCGCCACTTCTGGTTCGAAAAGCCCCTCGTACGGCGGTGGCTTTTACGTGCGTGTCGGCGTGTTTATTTGTCCCAAGGTGCTTACCTTTCAGAGAAACCTCTAGTATGGTCAATCATTGTTATTTATTGAAGTCACGACGCACGATCGTTTTTTTTTTTTCGGTGGAAACAGATAAACAACAAGCACACGCTCGTGAAAGATGCTTGGAGAGCTCTCGAACCGGAAGTGGCGGGACTCCGCGAGGGAAAACAATGTGCCCATGAGCCTTTGCGCTTTTTACCGGTAACCTACTGACAGCCTTCTGAAGCCCGACAACTGGCCAGGATGGTTATTATTTTTGAATGCAACAGACTTTCCAGTTGACGTGTCAGTAATAATGTTACCTGCGCCACCGACTTGGTGGAGCAAGTGAAGGCGTGTTCAGAGGTAGTTAATTAGTCACTCCCGTTTACCACGTCAGACTTATGATATTACGTCATGTATGCCGTCTCTTCAGATGTGCCCTTATGCACGCGGGGTACATCGGTGACCGTATGCCCACCGGCAAATTACTTAGTGTTGGCCCTGTAAACGCTAAGCGTTTAAAGCGAAATAAAAAAATTCCCAGCTGGAAAGCGTCTATGCAGACGCCACAGCAGAAGCAATGCTCCTTTCACGAACGCGACTGGCCGTTTTTTACTTGCATCGGGGACCTTGTACATTCATCTCATTGTTGAGTATCATCGCTGTAGTTCCAAGTAAAGCTTTTTCGAAGGCTTCGTTCAGTTGCTTCCACTGTCCGTTAGCACAAAAGGAGAGAACATGTGGCGCTCACTGGGTGATGTTATTTGAACCAATCCGGGATCTCCAATCTGGAAAAAAGAGAAGTTAATTGTCTGGTGAAGTGTCGATGGTTTTGTTAGTCTGAGTATTTGTTGCAATAAAAATAATTATACCCCACCAGCTATCATCCCGAATGTAAACTATAGTTTTGTTTAGAGCTTTATTGTTGATCAATGTTATCGGTGATAGCCTTAAACAGCGTGTCTAATAGGTCAATAGATACTTTGATTTTGATAATTTCCTGTCTAGACTCCAGTGCGCTTGTTATAAAACATTTGTTAATTGATGCGTTTTCTTTCTCGTAATTTCCACGTTGGGAGGTAACGTTGAAGGTTTTGCGCTGGTAGATCCCTATCTGTAACATTATCACGAATCTTAAATTTTTTGAAATTAAATGGAAGCCTTTAGGGTACACATTTCAAGAAGACTGCTCCACCTCTACGCATCGCCACATGTCTCACACAATGGGTAAAATTATTCATGTTCTCGAACAAATCGCCACAAAGGCTCTATCGGCGAAGGAAGCTTACACACTACGACTTGTCCAAGCCTTCATCTCCTCTCTCGCATCAACTACACAATCCCTTCTGCGGTGCTCTCCGCAAGCGACGCAAACAAGCTCGCCACACTTATTCGGAAAGCACATAAACAAGCACCTGGTCTCCCTATCAGCACGACTACGGATAACAGTCATCAAACTCAGAGTACACAACGCAGAGATGGAGATCAAACATGTCCGCCTGGTAAGCCAGCACCATAGTCTAGCGGCCTCCAAAACAGGACGCCAACTGCTTGCTCACATAGGTACAATACTCCAGGAGAACAGCCAAGACATACCCACAAGCGCTATTAAGCAAATCATCCTTGTGGCTTCAATTCTACGCAACACGCATCCGCAGTTTTACCAGGGGAGACGTTCGTCACCAGCATAGGTACTAGCAGAATACTACCCGTAGTACCACCCCACTACCATGCACGCGGACTGTGCAGACTACGCTCGCATGAATGGGATGACGCTGGTCGCTACTCCACGTACCAAGCACACCGCCTGTATACGTGGAGTATCAACACCTTACCAGTATCAACACCCTCCAAGTATAGAGGAAGCGGTGGTCGCTCTTGCAATCGCCCACGCCAGCTGATATCATCGCTGACTTTCAAGCAGCGTGTCGAAGAATCCTCAGTCGGGCGAATACCAGCACCGGCTATAAAAGCCTTTCTCCAGCGACAGCCCCGTTTGGCCCATTCGCTCTTCGCGGCAATGTCATGTATCACACAACAAAGCGTAGACTATAGACCAGGGGGCACTTCGGGACATCTGGCCGCAGGGCGCTCACCTCCTAGTTACCTATCGGGGCATTACGCAACACTACAATTTATGTAAGCAATACTATTTACCTGCCCACCTTTCACACAGCAAGGCCCAGAAGTGTAATCTGAGGTTCTTGCAAACAAGCACGTTATCCTTACCACCAGCACCACCTGCTTAAACTGCGAAACTGTTCACCTCTAGCTGCGATACGCAACTGCGGCTTTCAATACCGCCAGACTGCGAAACTGTCCACCTCCAGCTGTGATACGCAACTGCGGCTGCTGGAACATACGGAGAAGACAGAAAGCTCCTATAGTATCCTGAAATGAGGGACCTAACAACGTACAGCTCTTTTTTTGTGGAGGAGGGGGGATAAAGTTACATCTCTCTGTTTAATCATCCTCTAGGTATAATTGGGTGTCTGCAAGCTTAAGCACCCCCCCCCCCCCCCCCCCGCCCCACTTTTCGTTCTTTAAAACACGTTACCTCGTTCCTCATGTTGACATACCCAGCTTTCTCGCTCAAAATGCCAACCTCTCAGGAACCTAGGCAAACCACTTTAGGAAAGTGATATTTGGCATAACGCCAGAAGTCATCGTGAAGATGAAAACGCTACAAGAACTTTCCAGGATTCTGAACAGTTTTTGTGTAATTCGCTGTCTAATCTTACACCCCATGCATTTCTATGGGATAGTTTCCATGGCTCAGGAACCTAGTCGCGCAACGTGCGCGACTTGAAACTTTGCACAGAACAAGTATTCACATCAAATATGAGCTGTGCAAAAAAATATTTTATTTCGCTAAAAAATTGCAGAGTAATCACTGTTGAAAGGACTGCCATGAGCGGGAAGGCTGCACATGGGAGCATTGTGATCTGAGCTTTTTTGTCTTCGTGCTCCCCGTTTCTCATGTTTTCGTTTCTGCACATAGACTGCTTTACATAATAAAGTTGCACGTCAGGCTCGGCCCATCCCAGAAGAGCATGACGAGAAGGGTTTCTCTTTACATGTCCCGTTATTCCCGCTGTTTTTGCTATAAGAAGTTTGGATACAGAAAACTGAGCTGGGCACAGTTTTGTTGTTGTTGTTGAACTAAAAAAAAAAGGCTTCCAGAAGAAGCTAACACTGCGAAACAGACTGGAAAATTCAGTAGCGAGTGTTCTGGTTTCCTGAAACCAAGGAGACTGGGTATATACGCGGAAAAGTTAGAAAAAGTTCAGTATACGATCCTTAAAATGGCTTGATCAAAGTTCTTTCAAACAAACGTGTCTTTCTTTGGATCTACGCCTCCTTGTCGTTCGCCTTAATATATTTCAACGACGGTAAGGCAAACACTTTGAGCCCCAAACATCCTATTTTTCATTTCGTTGAATGCTGAGCGTTTTTTTCCCCCCCAAAGACTACCGACGTATGCGCACGACCAAACTTGTATTCTTTGAACAAGTACGCGATCCGAAGTTTAAGTACTCAAGAACAACCACCCAGGCTGTTAGCCTAAACAACAACAACAACACGGCAGTTCCTTCGAGTCGCTGAGCGCCAGCGAATGACACGGGCCGCTCCAAACAGCGCCAGTTCACAAGTTCGTTTGACCTTGGCGTCGCAATATGCAAACGACCCTGAGAACAGCGAGGGGGAGCAAAAACAAAGCCCGCAAGGAGGCACGTGGCCCCAACGAGGGTCTCGGAAGCGCGCGCGCGCCTGTTCGCGTCGTCAAACTTGCACCACTCGCGGGCCGCCGCAGGCAGCTGCAAATTCTGTTCGGGCCCCGGGTGGCCCGCCGCAGCCCGGTCGGAGGAGAAGGAAGTCGCTCGGCGGCAGTGCTTTGCCGCGGCGCGCTGCAGCGCGCCGGAGATCGAAGGGTGGACCCCGACGCCCCTCCGCTTCGGCAACGCCGGGCTGTAGGCCTGCCGCAGCAGCGAGTTCGACGTGAAGGGGCGGCGCTCGGCGAGGGGTCCTCGTCCTCCTCCTCGTCACTTATTGATCAACGGCTCCGTTCCGTGTGTACATTCTCGGGCAGCGTGCCATATCTCGCGGCACCCTTGAAATAATCGAAGCATGGTAAAAGGAGAGACAGGGAAGGGGAGTGGAGTCTGGGCCCGGGGCGCTGGCGTGCATGCGACGTCGGAAGGGGCGCGACGTCGGGCCCCGGAGAAGGAGAAGAATCCGGGTCATGGAGAATCTCGGTTAAAGGCCATCTCCATCTCGTCCCGTCCGACGCTCGCACGTCCGCCCGCCCGCGCCGGCCGCCCGGCGCACAGCTGAGCACGGAAGGGCACTAGCGCTGCTATCAGCCCACACGGGGATTCGTCATCGCCGCTGGGGACGCTGGCTCGCGATCTGTCCCTGCGCGCACGCCGGCTCGGCTGGCCCAAAGCGTGCAGCGGGAATGGACGCTACAGAGTGCGCCGTTCCCAGCGGTCCTGCACTACTGTGTACGCTTTTTCCAGGGTGGCTTCGAGGCAGAAATTTATTTCAAAACAAGATTCAGGGCGGATGAATGGTGGAACTCGCGGCATTTGTAGAGCCTTGCCCGCAGCAAAACAACATATCAGCGGGGAATATGACGAAACCGCGGGTGGGTGGTGCAGACGTCGGCCGGAAACACCATTCAGTCTCCTTTGGGACAACTTTAGAGCAACGTCGTGTTGAGAAGCGGGAACAGCTAGCGCCCACATAAATACAGACTATGCGCTTTTCTGGATTTATTTTTCCGGCTTTTGCTAAAACATGTCCCTGTTGCCAAGTGTCATGGACGAAGGTAGTTACATCTTCTCAACGATTGGGGAAGATGTAAGCACTGTTTACATAGGCACCCAGCTGAAGTCCTAGCTTCGGAACAGTGGTGGAGAGGTCAGCAGAGCGCGTCATGTAGTTCATTTTCAAGTTTTGAGTTACTTGAGCAGCATGACCACTTTTTGTTTGGATTAACATGGGCGTAGATGTGAAGAAGGAAGTGGAATAGAATAATGCAGCGAAGCTGTGTGGCAATAGCGACAAGGTATACACTGATAATGTTGTAGGCTTCCAAGTGCCTGAGGGTGACTGAGCTGATTAAGCTGCAAATTGGATGGTGAAGCATTGTGGCCTGTAGAACTGTCCCGATTCAGAGGCTCATTGTTTATATAGCGTCTTAGCCGGAACTTACTGTCGTGTATTCAATTGATTGTTCAAGCTTACAGGCATATCGTAAGCTATAGACGTAAGAAACAGCATTTCACGGGGCTGGAAAATTGGATCATGTCATTATTTAAAGATATATCGCGAAAGTTCCGACAGTAGGCTTAAGAGCGCGTAACGGGCAAATATGCTGCAACTACAAAGTTCCGTACGTGCTGTTGCGTGATGAGTAAGCCATTATATTTGACGCTCTACAGCATCCTTTTTATGTCTTAGGAGTCGCTGTTGCGTCATGACATTGAAAACAACAATCAGGAGTTTTCAAACTAATATCTCCACGGTTGTACCCTGGGCATGTCAACATGTGCCAAGACCGTGACCCCTATGAGCGTTTTTGGGGTTAATCAAGATATTTACACGTTGGAAACAATCCAAAGCACCAGCTCCGAGGACGAACCAACGCCGATTTCATGACGGTGTTCTAAAGTTGTTACGATAGGGGCAGTAGCTTTATTTCAATTAACGACAGCTCACAAGTCGCTTATACAGTCGCCACATTTTTAAACCGGTGGGCTTCAGACACGCGCACCACCACAAGGAAGCAGTTTGAAAGCGAAAAGCCACACAACCAAACCACCCGGCGGCATCCCTGCGTCTTCGCCGTGCGACGCAGGATTGTGCCGAGTGACGGCAGGAAGCGGCGCCGTGCCGCGGCGGGAGGCGGCAGGCGGCAGCGCGTCGCGGTCGCGCGCGTTGCCATACTGCGGCCATATATCTCATCTCGGGAATGAGTCGGCGCGGCCCATCCATCCTGCTCAGCGGCCGGCGTCCCGGGAGCCTCGGAGGCGGCTTCGCTCCCCGCTGAATTCCCCAAACCCTTTGGAGCGGCCATTCGTCTTCATTTTAATAAACTCGGCACGTCAGCTGGGATCCGCCGGCGTTCATTTAAAAAGTTAATTTCTGCGCATGCGCTTTATTTACTCGCAGTGCAGCCCCGTTCTGCGCGACAAAGCCGCTAGGAGGCGCGTCGCGTGCGCTCGACGCCGAGTGTTTCGACGGTCGTTGCGTATGCGGGTGTGGTGCCGACCATCCGTTTCGTTTCTTCCGTGACTTGTCTCGCGATGCGTGTTGAGAGCGTTGTGAGAGGCGCGATTAAAGTTTTATGACGGGCCTGTCGTGGCAGAGCTCTTGTAGGGTGTCGTATTCGCCCGCTTGATGCCACGTGTCACATGCACGCGTCAAAGAGCGTCAAGTTGTGGCCGCGCGGGGCATGGGTTTCAAGCTGGGCTGTTTGTCAAGCTGTACGCAGAGAATGTGTACTTCTTCGCGAGATATATTGCGCCAACTAGGTGCCGTTTCGTCCTGCCCCAACTACTTGTCTTGCGTACAGAATCTTCGCAGGGGGCCTGCTTAGTGTACTACCCAATTGAGAATTTCATTATTTATTGAGCATATATTGCTGTAATATAAATTATCTAAGTCAAAAGGCGGAATAAATATGCGTTGCAATAGGACCCCGTTGAAGACGCATGCGTAAGCCCGAGAAGCGTACGTAAATTTGTCCTTAACACCGATGAAAAGACATCGTAATGACGTGTATTTCAGCCATATTCACACTCGTTTTCGCGTGTGCATGCAGATGGCCTCGTGATCGGTTTTCCGTACACTACCGTTACACGGGGCGAGCTCATACCGAAAGGTCTTGAGACCGGGCCCTTAGAAAGTGCATCAGATGTGGCAAAACACCACACACATTCCTTGTTATTGTGCACGTTCTTGCATGAACGCGGATATTGCGTGCCATGTGACCTTTTTTGTAACTTGTTCGCACCCGTGTGTATTCTATGCATAGACTTGCGGCTGCTGCACGCCAAATCTGAGTTGCTCTTTCAAAGCACACATAAATTTTTGGAGTAACGAGAACTTCTTTGAACAGCGTATTGCCTTTTTGTCGTCACTACACTAAACCTTTGTTGACGGCCCACCGAAGTTAAAAAAAACCACTTACCATGCCTCGATTGATTGATTTATTGTAGACGGTTTAACGCACCGACACAACGAAGACGATGATGCGCACCGTAGTGGAGGGCTCCGGATTAATTTTGACCTCCTGGGGATCTTTAACGTGCGCCGAAATCTCGAACACACGGGCGTTTTTGCTTTTCGCCTCCATCAGAAAAGCGGCCGCCGCGGCCGGGAATCGAACCCGCGACTTCGTGCTCAGCAGCACAGCGCCTTAGCCACTGAGCCACCGCGGCGGGTTTACCATGCCTCGAGTAAACTTCCTTTGAATACAGTTTTTGTTAGAACAGATAAGCCGAACATAACCGGTAAGCAAGCGATGGAGGGACTGGACTTCAAATAAACTATTTCTATGCTGTTACTCCTGTTTATTTCTGCCGAAGCCTTTACTGAACGTTTAGCCCGCTCACGGAAAATGCAATGTTGTGGAAACGCAGCAGTGAAGGCATCGTCATCAGCGTAGTCCTGAGGAACTCGTGTATCGTGCCGGAGTGTGGTCATGGCCTAAACGGCCATGTACATTCTTGGCAAAATGTTATGTGCACACAAAAACAGGAACAAAATGATACGGAAAGTTGCGGGTCACAGACGTTCAATATTTGTGAGGTTCGGGTATGTTTATTTAAAAGCTCTGTTAGCAACCGTCACTAACGAAACTTATCCATTCGATAATTCGACTTGCACGGATATAAATCGCGTAACTTGTGCGTGCTGGTTCATATTTTGGTATTCATGCTTCATTTGCACATGATTGCACAAATGCTCTTCGCGGAAGCCTATATACGCCAGCTACGCATAGTCTACCAGAAATGATACGCAGCAAAAATTACGTTTCTAAGAGCTAAGCTAAAAACAAACCTGCAGGAAAAAAGAATAGTTAAAATCTAATCAGACCCTCCGTTTTTGCTTTCTTTTCACTCACTGTAGTTACGATCGAACCAAGGGCCTTACAAGCCTTGAGTTCGATCGGGGAAGACCTGCTAAGTATCAGATGGCTCGAACTTTTTCGCGAGAACCACGTTCCCTGTACTGGAAAACATGTGAAAATAAAAAAAAAATATGAAGAGAAGTGTTAGGGATGAAAAAAAAAAAAACTGGGAAAGTTTCGTGATTAACGAGCAAGGCAAGTTTCTTGCTTTCTTTCCATAAATCTGGCTTGTTTCGAAGCACGCTCCGAGCGGCTAGTTATAACGACAGTACTCACTACACTGAGCTTACCCCGATAACAGAGAAGTAAAAGTAAGAAACAAGAGAAGGATAAATACGAAGAAGCCAGCGCGAAAGATTCGGAAGTAAGGCAGGCCCTGGCGGGCGGACATGCCGCGTGGCTTGGGCTCGGCTTCTGCCGTTTTTGCATAACGCCGCGTGTTAACTCGATTATGAAGTTGCGGAGTTCAACTTTTTTTCCGCCCGCTCAGATCTCGCCGCAGGTGGCAACAGCGCAAAAGCGCAAGCCTGGCGAGCGGCTCGCCACGAAAACACCTGCTAATGAAGTGCTCGCCGGTAATGGGGCGAAAAATTAATATGGATGGTGGAGGGACCACGGACGTTCCACCAAGCTGTCGCTGCAGCGCGGTTTGCACTGCTCGCGCTCTCGGTGTGCTGTCAGCAGCAGTAAGCGACTTGGTGCGCGCAGCAAGGACTGCGGGCAAAAGCAAAGTTATGCTGGCGCGTGTGCATACGGAGGTGGGCGGGGGTAATCGGGCCTGCACGACAGACTTAAAGAGCAAGCGGGGCCTTCCTCGAGGGAATTAAGTCATCCCGATACGATGTTCCTGCGGTTAACCTCTAGCACCCGCCGTCGCGGTATGAACAAAATACGCGCGATCGACGACGGCTCTTGGATAAGGCGAAAGCAGAAATGCCAACAGGGCAAAGGGCATACAGTTTTCTCGCATCTGGAGGTTGAAACAGCGACAAAGCGGGAGGTTTCTGAAGCAGCGAATATGTCACCGGATGTAAAATTGCCAAAATAAGATTGGAAAGGAGAGAGAGCGAGAGAGAGAGAGAGAAGAAAAGCGAACGGGAAGGCCGAGAGGTTATTCAGGCATAGAGCCAGGATTTCTACTCGGCACTGGGGGAGGGGTGTTCAGTGGATGAAAAGAGAGGGCAGGCGAAAAAGAGGGAATAGGAGCGGGGACGCGCGCACACTTTGGTCCCTTTTTGGGCACTATAGTCTTTCAGCTATAGGCCTGCGTCCTTCATAAAACGCAGAGGCCTTTGTTGCCTTCTGCGAAGTCGATAGGGGTCGATGTCCTAGAATAGTCTCTACAATTGGCGGATCCGGACGGGGGGTCCGGATGTCCGGACACCTCCCTTAATTTTTGAATTTATACCCCCAAGATGACTCCTCAGGTCATAGAAAAAGTCTAGTCGAATTTTTCTGTTTCTTTTATTTTGGTTTTCCAGAATTTTGGTGTATAAAGAATGCTACTATCCTCCTCCTTCTCCTCCTCTACCTTCTCATTATCATCATCAACACTATAATCCTCATCATCACTGATAGAAGCTGACCCCCCCCTCAGAAAAAAATACGCTCCTGGCCTCTTCTGTGAACGCTTGATTGTCCAATCGGTGAGCTCGGCGGCCAACATGCGTCTTTCCGATGAATACTGGGGGCAACGACAAAGCCCGTGTTCGATTGTCTCGTCAACCTCTCAGGCGTCGCAGTGGGCGCTACTGGTCATCCCGATGAGGAAGGAGTAGGCTTTCGTGAAGGCCACTCCCAACCACAGTCTACAAAGTAAAGTAGATTGTGATCATCGAGACAGCCCACGCGGAAGACGGCGCTGGAGTAGAAGGTCCTGATTGTGGAGGCGCGGATGCATAAATCCAGGTGTATTCCATTGACTAATGAAGGACTGGCGCGCGAACTGACGAAGCACTCTAGCGGCATCAGTCTTTGAGAGCGGAAGCAAGATGGTGCTTTCACTGTCATGGGCTGTCCGGGCAGCTGCATCAGCCAAAACATTGCCGGTTATTCCACAGTGACTTGGCAGCCACTGAAATAAAATGTTATGTCCCTTTATGACGGCCTGATGAAGTAATTCTCGAATGTCTGTCAGAAGTTGGTGGAAAAGACCGTAGCGCCGGGCTGCTCCCGTACTTTGCAGGGCGCCTTTGGAGTCTGAAAAAGTAGACTATTTTTGCGGAGAAGCTTCCATAATGTATTGAAGAGCTTCACGGATGGCTGCAAGTTCAGTAGCCATCGAGCTCGTGGCATAGGCAACATGGAATCGAATTTTGGTTAATTCTGATGGTATAACCACCGCACCTGCCGAGCTCGAGGACGTTACAGAACCATCTGTGTATACATGCTTCACGGTCACGGTGTTGTTCCTGCAGTCACTGCTTGGAAAACTGTCTGAGAGCCAGGGGTGGCAAGTCGGCCATCTTTCAAATGCCCGGAACATGGAGACGAATCTCGGGGGTTGCGAAACACCACAACGTGGAGTACAGTGTGACCGTAGGCGTGTAACTCGCGGCACTACAGCCCTGTGCGCTGCAACAATCGCTGCGAATGAAGAGCGTGGTCGACTTCGGGGAGAGCTGGGCACGTTCGTGACATGATAGCCTCGTGAGGAGCCTGATGTGTAGACGTATTGTCTCTGTGGTCACATAAGTAATTATAGGATGGTCTTGGGCAATGTATATTGTTCTCACTTTTGACGCGCATCGCGGCAAACCGAGACACGTGTGGAGAGCCTGCGCTTGGATGCTCTAGATCGCCCGAAGGTTAGTGGAGCATGTACTGGATATCGCTGGCAAGCTGTAACGCAAAACCCTCAGAAAAAATGCCTGGTACAGCTGCAGCATTCCCCTGACCGATGTGCCCCAGGTCTTTCCAGTGAGAAATCTGAAAATGTGGACAATGGCTGTGAGTTTCTTCTTCAAGAAAGACACATGTTGGCTCAATTACATATCTCTGCGGATGACCACGCCAAGAAATTTGTGATTTCTGGAGAAAGGTATCGACATTCCATTGATGGTTATGGGATATCGGGAAACGGGTATGCGGGTAAATGCAACCACCGCGCACTTGTCACTAGAAATGCTTAGTCTTTGCTTTCGGAGGTATGACTTCGTCACATTGGCCTCTTTTTGAAGTAGTGCTAGCAGCTGAGGTCGATTGACACCCGAAGTCAAGAGATAGATGTCACCGGCGTAAATGGATACACACACAGTGATCGGTAGAGCGTGTACAAGTCCGTTTATAGCTAGATTGAAAAGGGTTTGGCTTGAATGATGTGCTGCGATGTTGGGCCGTCTTCTGTCATTACAGAAAATGATTTTCCGGACAAGCAGCTGCGTATTAAGTTTGTAAGTTTGGCCACCGAGACCAAATTGCTGAAGGGTGTCCAGCACAGCCTCGTGAAGCACTTTGTCATAGGCTCCCTTGACGTCAAGAAAGAGGGCTGCTGACAGGCGTTTGCAGCTTTTTTCGTGCTGTACAAATGTTAGTAAATCTACCACACAGTTGATAGAAGAACGCATTCGCCGAAAACTGGCCATAGCCTCCAGATATGCATTGTTGTATTCGAGGTACCACTGCAGCCGCGTGAGGATCATTCTTTCCATGACTTTGCCAAGGCAGCTTTCCAGGGCCATAGGAGGGTACGATGCCAGGTCAAGAAAAGATCTGCAAGGCTTTAGCAATGGAACGAGATGGCTTGTTTTCCACTGTGGGGGTACAACACCATCTAACCATGTCTACCTAAATAGGTCCAGAAGCAGTTTGTAGATCTCCAGAGCCAAAAGGAGTACGTTACTCCATCATGACCCTGTGAAGAACGACGCCTGCAGGATGCCAAGGCTGCCTCTAAGTCTAACACTGAAAAGAGAACGACCATACATTTATCACGGGGAGGGCGGGCTTGGCTTTTCCTTGCAGATCTAACGTTATCGGTTGTAGCAGCAATACTCACGCAGAAATCCTCCGCAACTTCCAACTCCCGACGGTTTTCATGGAGTGCCAATGCCTTGAACGAACGTCGCTGTGTAGAAGCGACGTTCGTTTTATTGCGCTGTAACTTCAACATGTGGAACCAACTAGCCCAAACGTCAACCTGGCACAGGCGTTTTCAGTTCTCCATATAGAGGACAGAGGCTTCCGAGGGTCGAGGGACTCGCAAAAACGATTTCCACCTGTGTGCCAGGACCTGTACGATGCGTCGCTTTTCTTCTGTGTGCGTCTGGCAGCCATTAAGGCGTGCACATATTTTGTACACCTGTACCGTTGCTCGGCGCGCCGATGCGCGCAGGCGTTCAAGATCGATGCCAAAATCCGTGACTCGAGGTATATATCGTGTATGACTGGGTTTCATTGCTGATAATAATAGGCTTGTTGAAAGCCCTTCTCGGCAGGCGTCCTCCATCAGGGATTCGAATTTCGACTAGTCAATATTAGTGGTCAATATTAGTAGTGTGAGAAAGAGGGATGGAATCCCATAATCTTGATGTACGCCGGAATATGGTCACTGTTGTGAGTTTCAAATCAGTAAACCAGCGTAGACGGCCAGCCAAACGCGTTGGTCCATGGAGCTCCCGTATGATGTGCACGGAGAAATGTAAGGCTGCCATCATATTGTATGCAAAGGCCATAATTAGACGCCAGCGATGCGAGTTTTCGGGCCCTGTGGTTCATCTTGAAGCTTCCCCAGGGTGAGCGTTGAAGTCTGCGGTGATGATCCAGGGGCCGTGTGCTGTTCTAAAGATATGCTCTAATCTCTGGCCGTCAATATTAGCCGATGGAAAAATGTACGCACCAAGAAGCGTGAGAGCTTGCGTTTTTTTTAGAGTAAGGCAAGCATATTGGTTGGTGTCATGCGGCTGTAATGAATGCACTGTATAGGTGAGTTCTTGGCGGACGAATACCATTACTTTGCTGCGGTTACCACAGGTAGAAGATTCGATGCCTTGACAGCCGAACAGTCTAATTGGAGTGGGCATTGTTCACAAGATGTGCGAGTTGATTCGGGCGTGCTGAATCGGTACACGTGGAATCGAAACACAACCAAAAAAATCTCGACTGCGCAAATCTCAAAGTATACGCGTTGATAAAACGGTAAAAGACACACACCCGGTGGCATTGTCTTTTGTTATCAAGGAATATCAATCTATCATAAAAAGTATCTCGTTCTCTGTCTGTTTCCCGACCCATTTCCTACAATACACCATCACAGAGCCAATAATCATTACCATTGCCTCATCAGAACCTTCATCATTTAATTATAACAATCACCATCAATTTCAAGGCCAATATTTTTGATAGATTACCAAAACAGCTATGTTTTACAGAGACCAGGGTGTGGTATCTGGTGCTTCCAAAAGTTACACAATTGCGAGCGTTATAGCGTGAATATTAATCATGCTTGTCCTCATAGCTAGATTATATACGTAAACCTCGTCCTGCGCTTAAGTGCTACTCGGGGTAAATAGGGAAGAAAACTACATGCGCAATTACTAGTCAAGGGACGACCTATACTAGGAAACTGGGTAAGAAGAAACGCGACCCAACAGTCAATGCGGAAATCAAGTTTGACTTAAAGGTGTTGTGCCACCAAATTTTAAGTCTGTAAAAAACCTGCTGTAGGCTTCCTCTGATGCAACGACCTCAACACGAAGTGCTGGGTACAGCAAGCGCTTATAGATATTTAATTCGCTTCTAAAAATTACCTAAATGCTCTTCTGGAAATCGGGACCCATCGCTAGCGCCACTAACCATGCGTCAGTGAATTGCTAGCGCAGCAAAGTTTGTGAACGTCTAACAACGCTAGCTACTCGAGCGACGTGAACGTGAACTCCAGTTACCACAGTTTGTTTGGTCGCTTGGTCGTATCGACACACTATACCGATACGACGGCGACGACGACGCGACGCCGAAGAGTCGTTAAAACATCGGCCAACTGCCGAATTGCCGGACCGCGTTGTCTGATCACCAACGCCGACGGCGACACAAACACGTCGGCCGATGGAAAGTCGCCGTAGTGTGACTGACTCGCCGACCGAAGACGCGAACAAAACCGGTCGCCTGACTGGTCGCACGACGCGTCGTCAATCGACCGAGAAGCGAAAACTGCGCCCCGACAACATTCGTGCCGCAATGAACGCGGCTCTATTTTGTTAGTTTCTGGAGGGTAATAAACTCAGTAAGTTCCATGAAGCCCATACAACTCAACACTAGCGCCAATGCGATCCGTATTTTGGCGTTTCGACGCTTCGGCCGTGCTCTTCGGCGACGCCGCTAACCCGGAATGCGTGTGCGATCGGCTCGCCTGTAGAAAATATAAGGTCAGTTTCGTGCAGAAGAACAGTTACGTAGGGTAATTTGGGTAATAAGAGATCAGTATCGGCAAAGGTTTTAACGTAAAACGTAAAACCAAAGTACGGCAAGCACTATCCCTTCAGTGCAAAATCGCAGTCGCAGCCGGGCACACTTATTTTTGCGAGCGCTTTCGCAGAAGAGCAGAGTTGATGGCGATAAGCTGTCGCGGGGGCTTCGCGGAACCTTGCTGCGCAAGCGCTATTTAAAAAATGTGAGTTTACAAGCCAGGAATTCTGTAAACTAGCTAGTAAACACCGACGTACGACTCCAAGGATGGGCCTCCATCTAGTACACCGGCTATATCGCGGAGTGGAATCGTTTGTTCGCTGGCTCAGAAAATCATGAGAAACGCGATTTTCTATTCGCACTATTGGCAGCGGTAAATTTAGGGATGTGTTGTTAAAAGGCATTCAGCTTTGTTACAAACAGTGCACCACACAACTGGTCGTCAACCGCGTTCTGTCTAAGCCAGTTTCGATTAAGTCGTCTGTTAGACAGGGCTGCCCCCTTTCACCCTTGTTGTTTGCCTTATATCTCGAACCTCTGTGTCTTAGTATTCAGCAGAGTGAAAGAGTACGGGGCTTTTCATCGCTATCCTGTGAGGTTAAGGTCCTTGCTTACGCGGATGACATTGCCTATTTTTTGTGCTGATAAAAAAAAGCGTTCAAGAAGCCCTTATCTCACCAGGCAGTTTTGTGACGCGTCTGGAGCAGCTGTGAATATGGAAAAAAAACAAAGGGATTTTGGTTTGGTGAATGGGGTGCCAAACCGTCCTATTGTGGTGGCATTACTTGGGATAAGGACGCACTTCAATACCTAGGTGTACCTTTGCACCAAATACGAAACACCGGGCCTCATTGGTCATTGGCACTCCAAAAAGTCAAGCGAGCCTCTCAGGCATGGATGGGGCGAGAACTTTCTGTGTTTGCGCGTGCGCACGTTTGTAATGTCTTCCTTGTCGCAAAGCTTGTTTATGTGCTGCAAGTACTCCACTGTGCGCGTTCTAAAGTACAAGCTCTACATAGAGTTTTTGCGACATTTGTGTGGGGGTCCCAATGGGAACCTATGCGTAGGGACAATTTGTTTCTTCCATTAGTGTCTGGGGGTGCTGGGCTGATACATTTGTTTGTACACCAGCTTCTATCTCGGTTTTTCTTCTATAAGGTGACGCATCATCCACTTCTGCTCAACGTTATTCAACAGCGCATAAGTTTTCATTTACCGTTTTTGCTTGTCTCCACTGGTGAAGTCAGTACGAAGCCGCCATGGGGGTTTTTAAAGGAGGTGGTCGACACCTTCAATTTCCTTACTGCGAGGTTTTCCCTGCAATATCTGTTTACCCTTTCCAGGAAGGCTTTGACGAACACTTTATTAGAGAGTCTGTTCCCAGTGCCGGTTTATCGCCAGCCTTACATTGGCCACCATAAGGACAGTGTTTTGAAGCGGGTCACACGTATGTGTCTTCCTCCAAATGCAAAAACGTTTTTCTTTAAGCTGCATACATCAACACTCCCAGTGAAAACATGGTTGCGCGAGAAAGGAATGTCTATTCCTTGGTCTGACAATTGCCGTTTATGCAATCAACCTGAAACCATTGATCATTGTTTTGTTTTGTGCCGGGATGCGGTGTTTTTCTGGGATGTGTTGCAACGAACTCTTAAAAAGGACTTAGACATTACCCCTTATACAATTCGGTTCTTGCCTTTTAGAGATGTTACTGGAGTGCCCTATGATATATTTGTTGTGATCGGATTGTATAGCTTGTGGAAGTGCCGCATGACGGACAGGCACGCGGAACCCCCTCGCCCAACGAAGTCCATTTTTCGGGAGCAAACTGCGTTGGTGCGGAGCATTTATGCGGCGCAAAGTGACCCACCAGAATGGCTGCATCTGTTGGACGCGTGCGTCTGCTTGCCAGAGTTTTAACGGACGGCTTATTTTAGCTGCAGTGATGTGCATCTTCTTGGATGACTCACAACTTTTGTAGGCTGTATTAAGGGTAGTTTTGCATGCAGTAAAGAAAAAAAAAATTGTTCGCTGGCTCAGTGGTCTCGCGCGTTCCGCCCATCCGGTCAACGTTGCCGGTTCGATTCGCGGCGGGGGCAGCTTTTTTTTTTTTTGAGCGTTTTTTTAGCATTTTTATGGTTTGCAAATCCATGGTTTTCATTTGTCTGCATCCGAGGATGCAGACAAAGAATCCGCGTCGGAGCTGTCGCGGCTTGACGTGACGAGTCGGCGTGTTTACTTCCGTGGTGAAGCACGTATGTGGGGGAGCAGACGCCGCAGTAAAGTCGCAACGTACCGCAGCGCCGCATGGTAGACACGCGTGGCAGAGCGTCCGCGCAATCATAGCCTCCTATATAACCTACTAAAGGAGGCTATGGCGCAACGCTGTGACGTCACTGCTTGAATCGGCGCCCAGAAACCGAAACCGAATCCTGTTCACATGAATCGTGCGATAATAAATTCTTTACTCAGAATATGTGCATGTGAGAGCATGTATCATGCTTTCTAATGAAATATAAAACGTTTGCAACAAAGAATGCACAAGCAACAAATTTGATGGCACAACACCTTTAACATCAAGGACAAAAAACGCACTAGAAATGTGGATGAAGGGAATGTTTAGTGAGCAGTTAAACATAGTTGGTGAGACACCGTGATGTTCTGTGTTCATCGAGTGTAGTGAAGAATAAATATGAATTCACGCTATGCCTTCATTTTTTGTACGAATAATGTGAACATATTGTCACGTGGTGGAATAACGATAAGGTGAACCATGATTGACGAAGCGAAAGCGAATGGGTGTCAGCCAACTTGGCGCGAGCACGGCTATGTCGCACGATGTGCTTCATCATCTTCGAATGTGGGCAAACATGGTGGCATGTGTAATTCTCCACTTCTTCGTCTCTTCCTCGTCACAATATCTTCAAACCAGCGCTGCTGTAGTATTGATGTCGAAATCAAGTCCCGTTCGAGGTGACGCCGAAGTGAAGCGCATGGAAACAACGTAATTATGAGGTCGAATTGGATTTGGGGAACTATAAACCTCAAGTGCACGGGGAACACCAAGTCGAGGAGCCGTTCATGATTAGGATTCAGGGTGCAACTTGAGTCTTCACTGCAACGCTCCGATTGTGACATATTTACTATTTTGGCCTTCATATTCCGCGTTTTTGTCATTGTCCTTACGAGTGTTCCGCATGCTCCCAGCGACAAAACCTCTAAGCACCTCTAAGCATCGAGGACACATATTCTGGTCGCATTATGTATGCTCACTGGCTCGGAATGAATAGTTGAGGTGGTTTTCAATGAGTCGATTCACGCCGTTGACGAGCTCGACCACTTTAGATGCCTGAACAAATTTCGTTTCTTTTTTTGTTTTTTTTTTTGTTTCGAACTGTCACCTGGAAACTAAGATCGCAAGTTTACTGCTGTTTTCATTGACTTGAGCTGTAAAATAGTGATTCCTACATCAAATTTGTACTGGGGAGCAAAAATATCATTGCTGCTCTCAAGTGACGATCTGTTACGCCCTCAGAATACGATTCTTGAAACGATATGGGAGGTTTCAGTCGAATGCTACACAAGCGTGGTCGAGTCATGTTCTGGTGAAAGTGGGCTCTTCTTGTTTCAGAAAGCCTTCCTCATGTGTTGATTGATTGTAGTGTTTAACGCGCCGACGCCTCACAGGCGATGAGGCGCGCCGTAGTGGAGGGCTCCGGATTAATTTGGACCACATGGGGACCTTTACCCTCCGCCGTCTTCCTCATATGTTTGTACCTATCAAGCTCAGTCTTACCTGTAACCCATGTTATTATTTTAGCTAAAGAGGCAGCACTCGAGACCTGGGGGATATCTAAAACACTATCACAGGTCTAATAGCTTGGCTTCAGTCAGAGCTATACCGCCTCTGACACGAATGCCGGCGACAAGCTTTACAGGAGCTTTCTAACGTGTACTTGAAAATAAATGTCGTATGAAGAACGATAAAATGCTGCCTAGATAAATCGGCTGCGAGTGTAGCCATCTGTAACAGACATCGTCCCCCGCCCTCGACGTTGGTCTAACCAAATTAGACCACCGCCTAACTCGGCAGAGAAACGTTGCACTCCGCTCAATACACAAAGACACCAAGGATGCGGATGCTTCTTTACTGGCCACCTTCCAAAAGTCGCAACTTTATCTGCGCGCGACCGAGACTGCGTGTGTACGCCCAGGACGCTGCAGAGGGAGCCACCCGTGCGTTGCCTGGGAACCCCCGAGTGCCGTCGACGCCCGGCAGCGCGGCTCCAGCTGTGGCGCTGATGCCACGCACCATTAAATCATTCTTAATGGCCTTGATTACTTTTTAACGACCTCAGCGCTTTCTTCTCTCGCGCTGGCCGCGGTTCTTTCGCGAAGTTCTATGCCATCGCTTATATATAGACAGACGTATATGTATGTGTGCTGCTGGAACGCGCGCTTCTGGGGCGGAAGCTTCCTAAGCTTCCGTGAACACGGCGGCGGCGTGCTGCGATGGCTGGCGCGGTTCAGGGGACTTGCCAAGGCTTACTAAGTGGGACCTTCAAGAAGTCTGAGCATGGAGACGGGCGTAACGCGTTTCTTTTTTAATGGGTACGCACGTGTCTCCTGAGTTTGAGAAAACTTAATCCATCGAGCCAAAGTAAGAATGAAGATATAGGAATATAAAAAGCGCAAGTCGCAACAACTTAGGCATCACTGTTCTTGTCAATGCACTAGTTCTGGTTCGTAGGTTCTGTGCGGGGATTTAGTATGAACCGGTTGAAAAGTAGTGCATCCTGAGGGAAGCGCGACATCCACGAGCCTGGTTATAAAGCAGCTAGCATTTTATGTGGGCCGTTAGTAGCTGTGATGACATCGCGATCACACTTCGTCACTGTAATGACGTGCGCGGTTTCATTTCCCTTCAAACCCAAGTCCCAGGAGTGATGAGTCGTGTTTCCGAAATAGATGGGAAGGCTTGCACAGCGACCAACTTATTCTATAGAAACTTTAGGAAATGAGATAAAACTGTGAAATGGCTGATGGCTCGGGATATCCGTTCATCTCAGTATCGCGTGTGCTTCTCGCAGCAACCGGATAGTGCTTCTCCGCAGATTTCTGCATTTACATTCGCCATTCGTGTGTTCTTGGCTAATAAAAAAAGGAAACCCTTGTTACAACGCAGCCAAGATGACAGGAAACTAGTTTCGTTATAAGCGATACGTCGTTAGAATCAATGTAACACGTTCTTTATACACTGCTGTGAGGCAGTGACAGATTTCAAATAAAGCGGTATTTCGAATAAAAGGATACATTTATAACGAGAGTTTGCTGTGCGAGAAAACCAGGCATGTGATATAATTGAATGTTATGCTGCCGAACAACGAAAAGGAAAAGAAAAGGCAGCGAAGCAAACGCCGAAAGTGTGGTGCAACTACAGCGTTGGTTATTGAGCTCCTATCATCTGTTACAGCTTCCGAAGTTAAACGATACTAAACGCAAATTCGCTGTCATCGGTACAAAAAAAAAATCAGCTGAAAAAATGTCCGTTGGTAGAGTTTTATGAAGTGTACATGAGGACTATAGAGTGAAATACTCAGCGTCGCTTGCCTTTAAATAGAACCGTACTGATGCTATCAAGAATCAGATGCAGCACAACACGAGCTCATCATAGTTTGGCATGAACTTTTGCAAATCGCAAAAACGAAAGAAAGGCTGAAAATGTCCTGCGAAGCAACGCAGCGTGATCATAATCATGATCACGCCCACTACAGGGCAAGGTCCTCTCACATAGATCTCTATTTATCTCGGTCATATGCTTACTGCGACCAATTTATCCTCGCAAACTTCTTGATATCTGCCCACCTAACTTTCTGCCGCCCTCGTTCACGTTTGCCTTCTCTAGGGATCCACTCTGTTACCCTTAATGATCAACGGTTATCTTGCCTTCGCATTACATGCCCTGCCCCCGTCCATTTCTTCTTCTTAATTTCTACTAATATGCCCTCAACACGCGTTTGCTCCCTGACCCACTACGCTCTCTTCTTGTCTCTTAATGTTACATCTATCATCTTCCGCTCTATTGCTCGCTGAGTAGTCCTCAATGTACGTTGAACCCTCTTAGTGAGCCCCCAAGTTTCTGCCCCGTTTGTGAGTACCGGTAAAATGCAGCTGTCAGACACTTTCTCCTTCAGAGACAATGGTTGGCTGCCATTCATGTGAAAACGAACGTTCCCGCTGAGCGAGCCCAACAAGCAAGAAAGCAGGGTTCGAAGTCCCCGTTCAAGCAGGTTCGAACGCCTCCGCGGGTTCCCATGTGGCCGGATATTCAAGTATGTTTCGCAAGCCTAACTGTGTCGACGGTATACGGACAGCTGTTACGGACACGCATTCTCGTAATTGTAATAGCTTCGCGATCTTCGTACTGCTGCAAGTACTTTTCATATCAGCGCATCTGCTCTTACAAACGAGCTTTCACTGCAGCTTTTTTTTTTTTTAAAGGAAGCGCATAATTTGGCGGCACCGCCTGCTACTTCGCATTTACGTTACAGAAAAGCGCATAAAGCACCCTGAAGGATCATTTTTTTTGGAGCTTCATACGCGCCGATGCCACGGATAGACTATCAGGGGTGCCGTACCTGCAGACTTCGAATTTATTTGGACCACCCGGCTGTGTTTAACGTCAGCGGAAGTATCGGCATGCAGGAACTCTCGGCTTTCGCCTTCTTCGGAAAAAACGGCTGCCACTACTGGGGTCGAACCCGCGTCCTCGCGCTAATCAGCACAACTCCTAAAGCCTGTGTTTTGCTCTCGCCGCGCCGCCAAACCGGGCTCCAACGAAAGGTGTTCCGTACTCCCGTATTCGGGTTATGCAGAAGAGGCGAAATTAGGTCTCGAAGAGCAGAGGTGCGCTGCCTGACACGAAACGTAGGACAGGGTCTGTTTGGGTTGGGTCTGCGTAGGACCTTGTCTGTTTTTGTGGTATTAAAGGGACACTGAAGTGATATGTAAACATTGCGGGATTACTAGCGCAAATTGTAGTCCGGAGTCCCCAGGCCATGTTTCGACCACTCTAGGCGCGTTTACGCGATTTTATTTAGTAGAAAAACTAATTCGAAAACGCTGTCCTCCTGTCTTTACGCTCGCCCATTTTCTGTGGCGTTTTCGTGTGACGTCAGGAGGGGATGAGCTGGCAATTGGCTGCGCCACGGCTGCGCTACTGCACGGCTCCCCGGCCGACAGAGCCAGTCGGCCCAGCGTTTCGTCCGCCGGCCGCCGGCGGGTCGTCGCAATCAAGGCGGTTAAAAAAAAATTGCTTGGTCGCAATTCGTTCGCTTAGTTGAAACGAAGCCAGGACACGTTTGTGAATGGAAGAATGTGCCTTTCTTTACTTGGTTTGTTTGTACACTGTATCTAGCTCCAAGTCAAGGTCGCTTCACACAAGCGCTGCACATGCGACGCTTCGCTGACTGGTACGCCAGTAGGAAAATATAAGGCCTCTTGAAGGCGGGAGAAGAGTCAGCGAAGTCAATATGGGTACTAAGCAAATAAAATCAACTGATATTTTTACCGTACAGCGTAAAACTAGGGCGCGGGAAGGACTTTTTTGCGCTGGGCGAACAAGCACAGCGGTCAGCAGCACGACTACGCATCTGCGAACGCTTTTCCGTCTACGAAATGCAATTGCTAGACGTGAGCTACTGTGGAAACTCGGGCGACGCTTACTGCACGATCGCAGTACAACAAATAGTCACCTAAGCGGCTTGAAATGCCAAAACTAAATAAAAGTGTAAACCGGTTGTACAATATATACCCTATATTAGCAGGGCATTCGCGTCCCGCTCCGTGGGCTAGCGGTCTGGGGCGTAGGAATTCACCGCAAATGTTTTGCGAGTCACGCGTTCGAATCCCCGCGGGTACGTGCTTTTTTTTTGTAAGTTAACTTTTTTGTTTTCCGCCGATGTTTTCTATATTGAGTTCACCTTTTTTGGGGCCGCAACGTTCATGGCTACACGAACTAGTTCACAAAACGCGTGCAGGCTGGCACTGGCGAGCTAGCGAGTTCTCGTTGGCGTGCTGTTGCCATAAGCACCGACTGCTTGCAGGCAGTGGGCACAGGCCAGAATGAACAGACCCTTGGCCTGGTGCGAACACGCTTTTTACGATACAGGAATGAGGGAGGCAAGCTCCAAATATGGGGGAAAAGCGCAAAACATTTGGGCGTCTGCGGGTACGCGGAGGGCGTTCATGCACTGCGTAGGTCTCGGCTAGTGAATGCTACGACTACAAGCCGTCCTGGGAGGCTTATCTTGTGCATTTTACAGCCGACAACATGGCAGAAGCGCGGTACGATGATTACTGAGATATTGAGAATGCCCATCCAACAAAGCCATTGGTTATGTTTTACAGAACCGAAACCGAAACCGAAACTTGTGTGATTGCTAACCTTGGGCATCGTCCAATCACGGCGCCCCTCCTCTCAACGTCACAGCCTTAGTTGGTGCGGCCGCCGCAAACCGCGCATGGTAGTTTTTCTTCTTTCGCGCTTTGTAAAATAATTACCGATTTGTCAACCGGATAAACGATGAAAAGTGTGCTAATTTGAGCCAGTCTACGCAGTGCAAGCAAAAACGGGAGCTTGACAAATTCACTTCAGTGTCCCTTTAACCCTGTCCTACGTTTCGTGTCAGGCAGCGCACCTCTGCTCTTCGGGATGTTAAAACACCAACTAGCCCACTCCCAAGCCTTGTTGAAATTAGGTCGACGGGCGAATTCTTACGGAACCTCCTCTTACGGAATGCGGAGACAGAGGGGCCATTGAGCAGGAAGCCATTCATTCATCATTCGGGCCCCGGCCTGAAGGGCAACCACGGCAACGTATGAAACACACATAACAGAGCACTCACCTTCTATCCACAATTTTTTTTTATTAATTAGAAAATTTCGGGTCACTCTTCAACAAAAATTTTGTCGGCGCATACGTATACGCCTCATGAAGTGCCACCATCGCAATTCCATCTACCCTGACGTGTCATTCTGCCAAAGAGCAGCAGGTAATTTCTGTTTTCTTCATTTTTTCGTACTGCAAAAAATGGACCCTAACGGAAGGGGTTCTGATCTCCCAAAAAAACCGGTTTCCTCCAAATCCGCTCCAAGAGCGACTTTTTACGAATCTTATTCCGTTTGCGTGGGTTTTTCCACCGCGGAGAGACAAGGAAACGAGCTTTATACGAAGGAGAGGCTGAATTCACTCCAGGGGCGAGTTTTTACGGATCTCATTCCGTTAGGTTCCGTTGTGCAGGACGGAGGGAGAAGAAAACAGGCTGAAAGCTGAAGAGAATTGACGGCTGTTCGCTATGCACTTACGCTGCTGCTCTAGTTTCAACGAAATGCTCGTCACGCTACCGGCACAAATTTTACCGGGGAAGGGGGGTGGGCTCGTTTATTTCTGAATGTGCCTTTTTTTTCTGTGCCTAATTAAAATCTTGAATGTACGTTAACATGTGAAGCACTTAGGCAGGCTAAAAACACTCAGTTGGGTGAAGGAGCTTCACAAGTGATTTATGTATAGGTGCAATTACATCTCCAACCTTCGTTTATGCGCCTGAGATGTCAAAGTGGCAATATGGCAAAAAAAAATTCTGACTTTTCTCGAACCGAAAGCCCGAGCACCTACTCAGAGTGATAATTCAGTTCCTGCTAGAGAAAGCGCGAGACTGTATCCCCGCGTTTCGATCCGAAGAAAGCGAGCAGACAATAACATTTCCTGTTTACATCGCGAGCCACAACGTTCTTGCGGAAGGCCGGCCTGCTCTTCCGGTCCTAGCCAGGGTCACAACGCCTGCGCATGCGCTTCCGCGAGAAAATGGGGAAACGGGACAACTCTATTCACGGCGCGACGGCTGCGCGGGTCGCAGACCTCCGCCCTTCTTCTCCGCTAGAGAACGCGTGTATGTACGGGAAGATAAGGGCTGCTCAAAGACAAAAAGAAGGAATCATCAAAGCGCGCTCCTGGTCAAAAAAATAAAAGAACAAACGCAGTAGGGAGAAGAATCTTGCCATTGAAGTGAGAGAGAGAGTGCGGGCGCGAGTTAGTTGATTGGGGGGACGCGGAGACCGATAATTTATGTCCATTAAAAGCGATCCGCCGTTGCTTCGGGAACACCAGCGTCGCCGGCACCGCCCCCTCCTTTCCATGATTTGGAGCCAATCGAAACGGGGTCACGGTGCGCTGGCTTCCTCGACTCCGCGGGTGCGCGTTTTGTCGCTTTAATTCGGCACACCAAGCGCGTCTCTTCCCTCGCACACCCCCGCCACCGACCGACACGTGGGTCTCCCACCCCTCCCCCTCTATCCCGATCAGCCTTTGTGCGCGCACACCCCGCTGCTTTCTGTGCGAGCATGGACAAACTCGACGGAGTATCCCTTCCGACCTTTGTTCCTCCTTTGATGCACCTCCCCGCCTTCTCGGCGAGACCAAAGACAAGCGCGAGATATATACAACGCAGCAGCCTCGCCGCCATCTTCTTCCTTCCAGGCTTCGCCAGTGAGCGCAGCAAGGATGTGTGGACGCCAGACAAAAACGACACCAACAGCGCCCGTCCCTTTAGTTTGTTTCCACACTGCGCGTGTGCAGCTCCTTGTGCACACACAAAAAAATTTACTCTCCCGTTTTTTTTTTCTCTCTCCAGTGATCTTACGTTTTTCTGATACCTTTCACTCCATCCTTCCCCTTTGTTATCTCCTTAACCCTACTTCTTTGTTTTCAGTGTTAATGTCCCCACACCCTCCACATCTGTTTAGTTCCCTTCCAGCACGCTTTCTTTTTTCATTTCACTCCTCTTCGCAGCCAGTTGGTGTGTATCGGAAGACCGCTCTCTCTCCCCCTCCATCTCCGAATTCTATCGTTGTGCCCCAGCCTCCTCTCCTCTCTCCTCTTCCATCCCTCTCTCTTCGCTCCCTTTTGTCTTCAGTTCCCATCCCAAAGGGGAAATATTTGTCTTTGTCTTCCCTGTATAGGTGGTGCTACTCATTGCAAATCAATATGGCCGCTGCTGCTGCTGCTTTGATCGTTAGTATTGACTTTTCGCACTATCAGTCTCCCTTTGGAACCGACGTTTCTTTTGGCGAGTTTTGCTTCCTTTCTCTTCTCTCTCGCTGCGTTTATTCCGCGGGCATTGTTTTCAGGGCGAGTGTTTTCCTTTCCCGAGTACGAAAGAGGCTGGGAAGACTTTGGCGATCAAACTGGGATGGAAGACGGGCGGGAGGGAAAATAAGATTTCAGTCTTCAGCGCCGCCTGAACGGGCACTTCGCTTTCTGGGGAACGTGTCATATGTCTGGCAATCAATACGTCGTAAAATATGTGGGTAACAAGTATTGCGCTTGCTTGCTTCTTTCTTTTTTGTGTCGGGATGTGTGCAAGAAGCGGGGGAACACACGCACACACAAAAATATAAAAGTAATTTATTAATGGACGAAGTTGGTGAAGGTCAACCATCCTTTTCTTTCTTTGGTGACTTGGCGGGTGTTCACGCTATCTTTCGAAGAAGACATTATATTCGTGCCATTATATTTGTACTGTGGATTTTGATGACTTTTTGTTTCTTGTTTGCCGAACGCAGAGAGGAAAAACGAAAAGAAACAATGTGAGTTTTGCTGTCCTTGACTAAGACAGTAGCGTTTTCGAGCCGAATGTAGAGAGAGAGAGAGAGAGAGAGAGAAAAGAGAGAGAAGAGAGAGAGAGAGAGAGAGAGAGGAGAGAGAGAGAGAGAGAATAGAGGAGTAATGGATTGACTAGAGACAGAGTGGTTGATGATTGCAGAGCTAGCGTCTCATATGCGAGAATGGTGGTAATGGATGGCAGACGGCGAGTGGCCGGATGGATGGGGGAAGTTAAGGACTGAGACATGCTGATAGGATTCGAAGGATGGAGGACGGATGAGTATGGCCAGGTGCGGTCGATGGATGGATGATGTGGAGCTGGATGGATGGATGTGTGATATGATGTGATGATGGATTGGAGGATGGAGTGTTAGGGTTCTTTCCCGTCAAACACCACTTGGTGTGAAATTAGATTTGACGCAACTCCCGTTCAGGAATTCCACCGGTGTACGTGCAAAACAAAATCTGATACTCCCGGGACACTCATTCAGACCGTTACTACAATCTGCGAACATTTACGCGGTGAGGGCAGGTTCTGGCTGCAGCCGGGACGTAGACGGAGGACTTATGTCCGGAGCGGCGCTTCATCACTTCAGGGGAAGAGCTGACCATTTTCTATACCTTAAAGTTCATGTGAAAATTCAAAGGGTTGTAAGGCCGGTGTGGTGAGACAGGAGAATTTTCATTACCCCTCCCTTCCTGCTAGCACCACTGGGTCCTGCAAGCATGCCCCTTCAGGTATACGCTGGCAGCAAGTTTTGAAGCACTTGAAACTTTAAAAAAATGACTACTGAGAGAGAACGAAACGAAGTTTATCCTTAGGCGTTACAGCTCAAGGTACATCGCCTTCGGTGCAGTACTCAGTCGTGACCTAAACTGTTCCGCAGAGTCGGCCTCGTACATCTCGCACGCTCTTTGCGCGTTCGACCTTACAGATCGCTGAAAGTCTACATCGCGTAAGAGAGATACTTCTTTGTAGGAACGTTAACAAGGCGAGAATAATCCCGTGGCTTGACGGGATTGCAGCAAGAACACAGACGACGTCGCTCCTACCCGAGGCCTTGAATAGATGCAACAAGCTATGCGAAGCCAAATCTCGAACCGAAGCAACGATAACGAAAGAGAAAAAAGGAAAATCAAAGCGAACAAGGCGTCACTTTTTGGGGTGGCGGGTGTTGCAAAGACGGGACAGCTCACGAAGGAAGTCGACATAATGCCTCGCAATCTCTGCGTGGCGCGTGAGAGGAACAACCGCGACTCTTTTGTGCTCTTCTCAACAGGGACGCGAGACGATTCCTTCCCATCCCACGCCGCACAACGTGTTCCGGTGTGTGTCTCTTTTATGCACTGCGGCGACGACCAAGTGAGGAAAAGCAACGAAACGCTATAGACGCAATGAATACAAGGGGCGAAAAAATACCGCCCTGGGGTATACCAGGGGACAGACAAGAAAAAAAAAAAAAAAAACGAAGAAGACACGCTCGCCTCCGCTATGGCCAACAAGAGCAAACAAAGCGTGGAGCGTCGGAGTCAATAGAGCGTGGAGGCATTTGCTCAGGCCCTGCGGTTTGCGCTTCCCTCCCCCTCCAATCTGGGCCATCGTTTGCCGCGCTGTTCTTGCCAAGAGGGCAGCATTGTTGTTGGCCCTGTCGCTTTCACGCCTGCGTGGCGGCGCAGCGAACGGCCGCGTGATGACTGCGGATAATATATTTACTTGCGAGCGGGTGTTCGCCTCTATCCGCCCCAAGTCGGAAACGTTCCAAAGCGCTGACAACGAAATATGTCAGCGTAGAACGTGACGGAGCTGTTCATAGGTAGTTTTTTTTTTCGAGCGAACTAAATTTGTTTAAGTTTACAAGCTGCTGTAGATTTAGTAGTTTTGAACATAACCCAAAATCTTACAAACTAGACGGTGTTAGGCTTTGCAATTTCTATAAGACGGCTATTCGGCATTAAAAAAAACGGCGGGTGATTATTATACTCCTTAATGCGGAAGTTGTGCGCAGCGCGAACTGCAGTCTTCTCGGCCACGGCAGAAATAGCTGCTGCGTCTCAGGAAGCGATCGCGTGATCAGCGAACGCATGGCAGCGCGCTACTTTGTTGTTATCTCGCAGTGCGTCGCCGCCGCCGAGCATGTTGTTGGAAATCGTGTTCGAACCTTTCGCTCAAATGTCACGCGGTTCGGATGAGCCACGCAACGAGGACGACGCGAAGTGCATCCACCGGTAGCCTCACTCGTTGTTCAGCCCTCGCTCCTGAGTGCTGCAGTGCATGCGCTGAGGCAGCACTCACTCGTGGGTGCTCTCGACAGCAGCAATGGTAAGCCTCTGTGTAGGCGGTGCGAACTGCGTCTCAGGAAAGTACCGTGAACTGTGTCGCAGGAAGTGAACGCACATCATCGTCGAGAGCACGACGGCACGCGCTGCTATGGCCTCATCTCGGAGCGCGTCGGCACCGCCAAGCACGTTTCGTTGCCTCCGCCTCACACTTTCGGCATGCGTCGACCGCCTCGGAGCGTCTCGTGCGGGCTCGGTATACTGCCCTCCTCCTCACACTTTCACCACCCTTTCCTCCGTCGTTTTCTTTCTGTTTTCGTTCGCTAGAGTTACGATGACGACGCCGATGACAAACCACAGTATCGACCCCCGAAAGTGATGCGCACGAAAAAATTGTACGAACTCCCACGTGGGATTTGTCGGAAAATGGGCGAACAACCACCGCTCAACTAGACACTAAACCACTTTAAAGTCGTCTTCACTACTATACACAAATACTTTGCCGTAAATACATTGTTTAGGAGCAATATAAACCGTGTGACATAGAAGTATGGAGGTTCTGGGGACTTTTTAAATTAAATACATTTTAAGACCGTGTGTATCCCTGTGTAGCGTTATACGATTGGCGTCATTTATACGGCTTCGCTACTATACACATATGAATTGCTAAGAAAACTTTTACAGAGGCATTATCAGCAGTCTACGTGTAAAGTATGAGAGCGCTGGGGCGTTTTATTAAATGCAACCCTAGACTCTCGCGTCCCTCTAAGGCCTTGTACATCGAGCCCTTTTAAAGTCAGCTTCAGTAACATACACGAAGGCATTGCCGAGAAGACATTTTTTACGCGCATAATGAGCGTTGTTACGGAAAGTATGACGGCCCTGGGGATTTGTAAACAGTGTTTTCATACGCGGCGAAAGTGTGACACACCAAAAATTATGTATGAAGACGGACCGGCGAGTCTTCCTGTTAGAGTCCACATAAAAAGGCTTACTCATTCACTGAGGAAAACATCGAGCGCTTGGAAAGCAAAAATCAACCATTCAGCTGAGCAAGCCTGCCTGCATGAAAGCGGCAAAGTTAAGCACACAGGTAGGTATACACTTCTTGCAAGTTCGGAGGCATTTTTAACCCCCTCTAGGCCGATGTCTTCCTGGCTATCTGTTTGTGTCTGCGTAAGCGCCCTGAGTAAGTTTTTTTTTCTCTCGGCGCCGGATTAACCTCCAGAAACGTCACAAAAAATGACCTATTGGCATCAGGGCAATCTTTCGGGAGTGCACACATTTTATACAAGGGATCGCGCACTGAGGCAGTAATTGAGACGCCACATATGTTTAGCAATAGCCAGTATTCTTGAAACTGGCTGGTTCGCTCCAATCGATGAATTTGCCGCAAGACTACGATGAACTATTCTTAGGTATTGTGCGCTTCACATCAGGTTCATTAAATTGTACACAGAATCCCGTAGTTGTACCGGCAAACAGCGAAGTAGTAGTGGCAGTGGCAGGTTTATTTTTATTTTCGTTTTAGTTCTCTACCCTGTGCCAAATGTACCCATCCACACACTCAACAAAAAGAAAAGAAAAAGAAAAATGCAGGTGAACTGGTTGCTGTTACAGCATTTCTTGCATGAAGCAGGAAAAATGAGAATGACAGCATTTGATTATTTTACATTATGCAGAAAACAAGGCCTTTTTTTTAAGAGAGGAGCTTTTCGGTACCAAACCAATCATATAGAATTAAGTAAAGAAAACTGATCTGTATAGGGCCGACTACGAGGCCGGAAGGGGCCCATATATCGTCAGGGTTGAATATATGTGTATATCAAAGTCACACCACGGTATAACATAAACACATCCTAACGTAAGAACTGGGCAGAATGTTCTGGAGAAATCCAGTGCTTTGCCATGGCCGCCGGCCTGGATCTTGTGATCAATCTGTTGTGGCTCGCAATCTGCCTCGGTAGTTCAATTCCCCGCCCTCCTAATTCGGCCTCGGTGGAAGCCCAGCACAGACTATACGCTCCTTGCCTCGGCGTCTGATAGGAACTTCGCATCGGGGGTGAGAGAGAGAGAGAGAAGGCGAGAGCAAGGGCTCAGCTAATTAAAAAAGTACGGTCTTCGTCCGGCGGGTTCATCAATCTTGCCGACGGCTACGCGCTCGCTCCGAACCGAACCCTTCACATGTGCACGACGGCTGCTTGGTGCTGTGTGACTTCCCGCATGGAACGATGGAGTGAATTCTCCGACTTTTGCCAACGCAATTCTACCTTTAACTGCGTTTTTAAAGGTCTGTCTAACTTTTAGTCAAGGCGTGGGTTTTCAATTTATTCTGCAAACGGAGCTGTTAAACCGCACAAATGGGAAAAGACGTTTCTCAATTTGGAAAAATGTTTGCACATAAATTGTATTTTGCTTTAAGAATATCTGCTTGGGACCCAGTGCCTCGAACATGAACGCAACCCTATCACCAGGGGTTAATCCAGAATTTCGATGTTAGGGGGGTGTCGACCTCCCGGGGTGGGGGATTCCGAGTCAAGAGATCCAAAGAGTCAAAAGATCCAAAGAGTCAAAAGGTCCAATATTGGATGTTTTGACGCGTTGGATCTTTTGACTCGTTGGATCTTTTGACTCACTGTGAACCTTTCGACCCGTTGGATCTTTTGACTCGGGGGATCTTTTGACTCGTATTGGACCTTTCGACGCGGCTAAGGCGAGTCAAAAGGTCCAACGAGTCAAGAGGTCCAATATTAGACATTCTGACTTCTATCTTTTGACGGGGCTAAGGCCAATCAAGTAATCTAGTCTCTTTATGAACCTCACCTTGGCGTACTTTTGTTTGCTAAGGGCCAAGATTATAACTCCGTTGCCTCTTCGTTTTCCCTACAAGGAGCGTGTTCATTCGTTCTAAGCACCAATTTCCGAGCCATATATGCTAGTTTTTCTTTCAAGTATATGCATGTTGCTCTCATACAAAAATACGTTTGCGTCACGGGCATGGGAAATTATTTCAGTGTTTAAGCGAACTTTAACAATGCCATTTACCGGCTCCGGTCTTTTCAGTATAGGGCGTTTCGGTTTCGGGGCCTTTCGGTACACGGAGCTTTTGGCACAAAAACCAGTTCAAGCGCGCGTTGTAGGCAGCAAGATGTGTGCGTCGTAGCAGTGGTAGACACAAAATCGTACTTGTTATTACGTCGGTGTTCTTGCTCATAATTCTGCGTTATTTAACGTAGTGAAAAGGTCATGCGGCCTTCCCAAATGAAGCACTATTTATCTGCGGACTTGTTGCCGTAATAACTGTAGCTTTGAGATAATATTATTGTTACGTATGTCGCTTTCTTTTTAGCGACTTATTATCACCATATCTTTGTTTAAAAATCAGTGACGCTAACAATTTTTTTCCACTTTCGAGTACCTGTGAGTAAGCTGCGTAATGAAGATGCACGAGTTGAACCGATTAGCACAACCGCTTCATTCAAATTCCACGTGTAGCGCCGTGCCTTTTACCAGAGGTGATGTTAAAAATTATTTCAAAAAACTAAGGACACACATTACTTGTGGAAAACCAGGTTGACCGATAAATTATCGTTCAATCGCTGTTATACCAGAGTGGGAACCCGTACCTTACATACCCGTGGTGCGTCTCACCTGGGTCGTTCCGTCGACACGTTAATACATCGCCTTCGCCTTGACGTGGCCTACACCAAGAAATTTCTTTACCGTATTCGATTCGCTGATGACACCTGCTGTGCTTGTGGACACCAAACTGAAGATGTACATCATGTCCTCTTGAGTGCCCCTCTATATGCGACCGATCGGAAAAAACTAATGTGAATAGCTTAACCCTGCTATCTCGGACACCCCTATCCTTTGCCGAAACTGTTGGGTCCGTGGGACAATGTACGCAACCAAACGAAAGCCTTCCTTGCCTTAAGGGATTTTTTTCAAATGACGAAGATGTGTGAACACTATTAAATAAGTGCACTTTCCTCCTCTGAAACGCTCTGAAATGGGTGTGGAAACACACAAGGGTGTTATGTATATTGGGCGAAACTATCTGTGTCGCGTCGTGGATGTCGTCTGTATATAGATGTGTATAGTTCTCTTGTTTGTTTTTTTTAACTTTAATTTCACTGCTGTAAGGACCCGCTGCTGTCTCAATGTACTTAATCTAACCTCTTGTGGTTCCTTAGGGCAAGTATTGTACCTTTTGTATACTCCAATGCCGGAGTAGCTAGCTCCTGTTTGGGTTGGAGCTAAGCTCTCCAATAAATAATTATTTCTCTCTCTCTCTGATCGCCTTCGCTAGGGGACAAGGAACCAGTCGCTTTCTAACTCAATCACAAACAACTTGTAATTTTTTGGCATTGTTGCATCGATTGTGCTCTTCTGTTTGCTGGTAACACAACGCGCATAATTTCTTATTACGGATGCGTTACCAAGGGCAACCTTCTCTACCTCACCGGACGTTTCTGTCTCGCGGCGTCACCCCCATTTCCAGGAAATCGGTGTGTTTAGTGTGTTTGTGGTTTGGAATGCCCAAAGGCATTGTTAATGCTTTCTGGAACATACATAGATTTAATTTGCAGAAAGAAGAGGTCATTTGTCATTTTTCGGCGTTCTTCTCAAAGCAATACTGGCCATACTTTGGCCGTGGCTTTGTTCTTATCCTAGAACCAATGTCAGCATCAGCTCCCCACCGCCTGTAGCTCTCTATACTGCACAAAATGGAAAATGGAAGCGAAGTCACACAAGCAGGTGGTTGGTACTACACTATCGAGAGTGTAAAAAAAAGAGACACGTGGACTGCAACTAGCGGCTTCAGGTTATCATGACGTACTTCAACTCAGGTCACCTGGAAACCTAGTAACCAGCTTCCCAAAGGGTAGCAATGTAGCACTGCTATTCGAACTCTTGATTTTTCTGTGGATGTAATAATGAGCCATATAAGGGTCATTTATTTGACGGATATTGACTTTGAGAAACGAGATGCAACAACATTTTGTCCGGAATATTTTCAGCAGCAATCATACAAGTCAGCGCAGCGTAGCCGAACATGAGCGACATGTGGGTCGTGGCTCGTCGTACAATCGCTGAAGCTCACATTCTACACAAGCAATAACTACCAAAATATTCTAATGTAATAGTATCAAATGACACAGGAGCGAGAAACGAGAACCTTGGAAAATAATCAGAAATAAAAACAAGCTTGATGAATGGTGTTGTTCATAGCGTTCAAATTAGCCACGGCTTCATTCGGCGCGCCACGTGCATATCTTTTCTACATTTAGAAGTGAAAAGTTCAAGTATGGGAGCGAAAATAACACTAAAAATACAATAAAATGACGCAGTCTATAAATTGCACACCCTAGCCATGGCTTCCGAAGGTTCTCATGATTCGTCGGACCTTCTGACGCGGTTTCGGAATTATTGGACCTTTTGACCCCTTGGATTTCCAGACTCTTTGGACCTTTTGACCCACATTGGACCTTTTGACCCGTTGGATCTTTTGACTCGCCTGTCACGTGATTATTGGATCTTTTGACTCTTTGGACCTTTTTGACTCTTTGGATCTTTTGACCATAAGCGGGGTGGGGGGGGGGGGGGGGGGGGGGGAGAAGAGGGAGAGGGGTGTTTGGGGGTGTATAAATCTTTGGGCAGGGTGCTCGTGGTTGTGGAAGCTCGTTGGGGGGGATCTAAATCTTTCTGGGGGGGTGTTAGGGGTGTGTGTATAAATCCCTGCCCTATCACGCCAGCCTATGGGGCTTAAACCATCGGTAACTTCGAGTTTCTCCGTGACGTCATAGTAACTGCTGCTCCGACCCAATTCAATTACACACAAACAAACCAGAATGCAGTACAGGTCGATGCACAGGCATTACCTTTGCAGGCAGAAAGAACAAATCCTGCTTGCATGAAACAGGGGGCACAGAGCTCGTTTCCCGATAATCAGGTCGAGTACTAAATAGTGCGCGGTTCTAAAACAATCGAAGTGCACCCCAATGCAGGAAAGTTTAGAATCCTTTGCCGCCTCTAAGAAATGCTTGTTCTGCGTCGACAGCGCTTCCGTAGAAATTTTCCACGCCGAGATCACGGATGCATGGAAACTAGGTGTTAGCTCTCCTTATTGAAAGCTGTTAATGTCCCTTTGATGTAATTTTCATATACCTTTGACAACGAACACTGAAACTTTCAGAACGTGCACTCTGATACAAGCACTCACTCTTGTAAAAAAGGTTGTGGCACTTAATAACAAAACACTAACAAGTTACTTGTCCCAGTATCCACTAGGTACTTAGTGCTTTTACTAAATGGCATGTATAACCTAGTAAAAACCTGCGCGTGACAATGTGGATCGGCTGATCAAGCAGCACGACATAGAGACACACTCAACACGCACATATCACACTTAGACAACACATAAGGTGAGCAAGAAAACCAATGGGCTGCACGAGGAGACGAGTATAACTTAGGTACCTTACATGTATGTATGTATGTATGTATTTATTGTACTTAGGAAAAGGAAAATCCACCAACAGGCGTAATTTGTCTCGCTAGGGGGGCGGACAACCGGAACGCCTGCTGGTGTAGGGGGGGGAGGGGGAGGATAGGGAGAAAAGAAAGACATAGGAATAGGAGGATAGGGGAGAAGGTTGACATTATACAATGTATGTAACCGCACAAGGGTAAATATAAAACACAAAAGAGAAAAAAAAGGAAAAAGGGGAATAAGGGTAAATATAACACACAAACGAGAAAAAAAAAAGGAAAAAAGGGGAATAAGAGAGAGAAAAAAAAGAAAGGAGTTGCACATTGAGAAAATTAGCATTACAGAGAAACACTACAGATATAGACACATGAATCTACAAAGGACAAAGCACACATGTAAAAGGGGTCACACACGCACACACACAAGTACAGAAGCTCTTACATGGTAAGCAGCGCAAAGTCCCCTGATAGAGTCAGTGGGCTTGTCGAAAAATCAAATATTTTAGTGATAACTTTATAATGGTTCATTTTAATGTTAGCATATACAAGTCAGCATGTGGGTTTGCAAAAAAAAAAACTTTTTAATCGTGATTTGGAGGGGGAAAAGTGCTGTGGTTATTACGTTCTATGATTCATAGAATTTTGTTACTGTCAGTGAATGCTAGTATGAAACAAGCAGCAGTTTATAAGTACACGATACAGACTAGTAACGAAAGCATTTAGTTTCCATACTCAGTGGCAGGACCTACGTACCGTTCTGGGGTAGTAGAGGTCGTGATGAGTTAGTAAATACCTATAACCTGTTATTACCTTTTTACTAGCGCTTTTGTTAATATTGTGCTTTATCCGCCCTACTACTCCTGAGTTATTTGTTCCTTTCCCCTCTTCGTTTTTAGCATTTAAATATATAATTTCGTCGCTTTAGGTGACAGTCAGCGGTCGGGTGTTTGGGCGTTTTTCGCTTGATCACGTACTTCCCACGGCTTTTTTCAACAAGGTCAAAAGGCTTATCGTTCGAAATCGACCTCAGGAAGCGATGACATCTCACACACTGCCCCCCCCCCCCTCCCTTTACTTCCCACAAGGACGTAACCATGGGCGTACGCGTACAGGACTTGATGATGATGATGAGAATCCTGTCCGCGTACGCCCACGGTTAGTGCTTGTGGGAAGTGAAGGTGGGGGGACAGTCTGTGAGATGATGATTCTTGTCATAATCATTATCGTCGTTGTCGTCATTGTCGTCATCAACAGTCTAGTTCAAATTCCCGAATCACGGCGCTCATCCCCTGTCGACAAGTTACATGAATCGCGCGGCTGCGGCATGCTTGGAAAGTCGTATTTACTCCTGCAGCATACGAAAATGAAACCATGACTATAGCCCGTACACGAAAACTAGGCATGCCGGAGGATGGTCTCGTGAAGGACTACAACAAAAATAAGAACATTCGACTTCCGAAGCGAGTAGGAGCACATGTAACCCGTGTTCAGATTTTATTTTCTCCCCGCAGCTTGAACGAGCAGGATTTCAAAAGCACTCTGCTGATAGGAAGAAAGAAAAAAATGGGGGGGGGGGGGGGGGGGGGTGGGGGGGGGGAGAGAAGAGAAGAAAAGAGGAAGGGACAGCGTGCTTATTGCAAATCGGATGGCAAAGGTTAGAAGGAAAGCACGAGGGCAAATGTACTTTTAATTGAACAGCGCTGCTCATGGTGACGACAACTGCCCGGATCGCAGAGACACAGATAATGGGCGGTGTCTTCGTTTGAGATCGCAAATGGCGCCACGAGGGGCCGTCGTTCACGCGAATGGACGGCTCGTCTAAATGGACGTTCGCGCATACATGCATCACACTTTCGCGCGCTAAGCTGCTTACAAGTTCTCTACTTGAATAGGGCGCTACTTAGTGATTTTTCGGAGCTTCTGTCCTGTGCTCGTCGGCCATCTGAAATTGGCCCATTTATATATCTCCTTTTTCGGTTCGAGAGGACACATTCGCAAAGAAGCAGTGCAAAGATTGAAATAGCCACTTTTTTTTTTTTTTTTTTGTAGCGTGAGCTACACTGGCCGAGGTTGAGCAGTTTCGCGTGGCTCCTGGAGAGCCGTGCTGCGAATGCGCGATGAGCAGTGACGTCTCACGGCGCACAGCTGGCTGCACCGGAGCCGCCGCCGCCGCGATTGGATTGGATTGGATTAAACTTGATTAGATAGGATCGGAATGGATAGGATTGGAATAAATTGGATTGGATTTGATTGGATTGGATTGGGTTGGAAGTCGTTTTAGCAGCAGTAAGCATGATAATCAGCTAATCCTAGACAACCCAGAAAACCTAAGAAGAACCAGCTGAACCTTAGCTCACGCTACGTATATCCTGGAGTAGCCGAGCTAAGCCACTGCTATTTTTTTTGCCATAAGACGATATAGAGATCACGGGATCAGGCTAAGAGAATGTCATTGTGTGATTTTGGAAGTGGAATGGGAAATCGCCGACGCACGTGCGCGCGCACACACGCAGACACACACCAGTGCGGTCGAGGTACCTTGCAGGAGAGTCGCCATATTTCGGAGAGAGAGGCACTTCTTCACGAGATATATCAGTACTTTGCGGTACCACCATTCTTCGACTTTGGTGCCGTGTTTCTCTCCATGTTTGTAGTTGTAGACGCGCCAGAGAACGTCTTCTTTACGGTAGCTTCTGTCAGTATAACTCTATGCAGGTATATTCAGAGCTGCAGTTTCGTGCATTGAAGAATGAAACTGTTCTTCGCTCACAAATGGGAGACAAATTACGTCGTTTACAATGTATTGGTAGAAGCTATGTATGCGTTTTTTTTATTTTCGGGCAATACTTACACGGTGCCAGACTTTCGACAGGCTCACCCTGAAGACGAAGTCTTGCTGTAAGAAACTTCGCGAAGGTAAACAACTCAAGGGGACAACGAGCCACATCAACAATGCGTCTCAAATTCTTTCTTGAAATTTTGAGCGCAGTATGAAAAGAAAGTCCTACTCCCGTTTGTTTATTTATTGTAGTGCGCCTGTGCGGGAATTTAGATCCCCTTCAACAAAATGGGCACACTACTAAGCCCTGAATCAAATTATTCCAAAGGTCAATGTATAAGAAACAAAGTGTACCTGAAGTTCTAGCATCCGGATTTTGTGGTTTTGTGACGAGAACTGCAGGACGTTTTGCATACACTTAGAGATAAACAAAGAAATTATAAAAGAAAACTCACGTCGAAACTTCTTGTTAGTGTTGTACACGACACTACCCTGAAGCTTCTACGTGCGATTTCTGAGTGCAACTGTTTTTCGAACCTGCGTGCCTTTGAAGCACGCTGTCTTGCGCCTTTTTAATACGGAAAAAGTCATTCTACAAAGCTTGCAAACATCTCAACCCAACTCGGTTTTTCATCTTGGTCGCAGAAAGGGGACTTTTTTTGTCGTTTCTATGTTGTTGCAGTGATGTAAAGCGGATTTTTATATTGGGGCACGTTGCTCATATTTTTAGATCTAACCACAGCGAGTGTAAAAACACAAACAGAGAGGCACAGGCTTTCAGATATAGAAGGGCTGCATTGGCTCCTATACCGTGTAGACCCGCCGAGCCCTCCCAACTACTATCCGCGAGCTTTGAGAAGGAAATATTTTATCGCCATTATGATCGAGGGCTGGGCGTGGTCCTGCTTCGCCGCTTTTAACAAGACAACTAAAGAAAAGGGGAAAGATTGACTTCGAGACGGGCCTCGCTATACATCAATGCCCGTACTGGGCCATATATTACGTATTCATATCGTGCGCAGACACGGATTTGGAATACGCCTCCCTGGTTAGGGTGCACCGCGCGCCGCGCAGTAACCAGCGCCCCAAGGCTGGCCAAATTAAATTTGCCGAGATCGGCGAATAAAGCTAGGTAACCAAGTTATCCATTACCCGTCAAGGCATGCGTGCCGGAGTACTGGCTTAGGAGGATAAAAGGAACACCAGAATAAAAGGTAATAATAAAATAATATTCAGCGTTAATTTAATGGTGAATGGAAGGGGTTTCTTTTCGCTTGCACGATCGCTTTGTGAATAACTAAATATTTACGTTTAATAGGAAACATTTTTGCTCGATAGATAAACAGCTAAAGATTCGTCAAACTTCAGCGATATACGTGCTGGTTGGAACTCTCGACGCCGGCGGCCCGCATCGCTCTCTTCCAGAGTTCTAAGCCGGTGGACGGCCCTACTCTCGACTCCGGTTCGATCGCAATACGTCAGGTCACGTTTGGCTCAGTGCGCGAGATTCAATATTGAGAGAGAGACAAAAGCGGGTATACCCGGGCCTCCCAGGGCGGCACTGGAGAAGACTCCGGAGCAGAAGCAGTGTATATGTAGTACGGTATTGATATTCGGCAACATCGATCCGCGGCGAGCCATTAATCTGCGACTTTCATAAGACTAGCCGTGATCGAGCGACCAACGCCAGTGCCGCACACACACACAATACAGTAGAAGAAGCGAGAAAAAAAAAGGGGGAAACAGGGCTAAAACTCCGCCGAGAGGGCTCACGCACAGCGAATAAGAAAACTTCCAGTGCGGGCTTATATATATACACCAACCCGAAAAGGCGAAGCTGGCGCATGCCCGCAGCATACGTTGCCTCTGCGTTTGCAGAACCAGCGGGCCTACTCCCCCCCCTTCCTCCCTCCCCGCACAGACCCTCGATCCTTGGGCCGCGGCAGCAGCAGGCTGTCCGCCACGGGCCGCGCTCTCCATTCGATTGAAACGTTGGCCTGAAGCCATTAGTCAAAGTCAGGGCCCGATAATCAATCTCCTTTTGTTGCTTCCTCCCGACTTGGCTCCTCGTCTCGCGTGGGGAGGGGGAAGGAAGGGAGGGAGTGAGGTCGGTAGGGACGTGGATTCGGAATCGGCATCGACTGCCGCCGGGGCCGCCTGACACCCTTTCCAGGAGCCTGGAAGGGCAGCCCTGGTCAAATGGATTTCTCTCTGCATTCATTAAGCTAAGACGGCTGCCGCTGCAGGCTCTCCCAGTTTTCTTGCCGGCACCGTGCAAGGGCCGATACATTACCGGGCCCCGAGTGAATAGGAGCGGCCCTTGCGCGTGGAGCGGAGCTGATGAAACGCTCGCGGGACCAACTCCGGTGTGTGTCTGCCGACCCCCTTAGCCGACTGCGCACTGGTTTTGTTCCAGAGGCGGGAATATAAAAGCCTCTAAATAGATTGGTTTGGACCCAGACGCATATTTCACGCTTACTGCGGTAGTATCACTAGTTTTGTAGATACGTGCATGTGAGGGGAAGCCCCGTGGCGAAGTAAAAGTGGCGTTTTATCGTTATGTGAACCGTAAGCAGCCTAGCTCTTTATTTTATTTTGAGTGTATACCTCATGTATCCGCAATACCTTAATAACTACGGCTTGATTTCTTGTTTTTTGATGTCAACTTCGGAATTCCGAAAAGAAATCGTTGTTTACGTTCCGAAAAGCCCTCAATCGCACGGAAGGTTTTAATGCATCATCTCGAATTTTCTCATCAGTCAGCGAACAGAATACTTCGGTGCAACTTACCCATTCTCGTCCCGCTTTCAGTCAGGGTGAGTTGGCCACACCCTAGGGAGACCTTGACGAAAAAAAGAAACGAAGGAGGAAAAATTGTGGTTTGTAATGGCGACACAATGCTGTGAAGGAACCCTCAACGAGAACGAAGACAAAGGAGGAAATGTTGTGGTATGCATAGGTGATACCATGCGATTTAGCAACCGAGATTGACCAGAACGAATGGAAATGAGAGCACGTATTGAGTCACAAAGAACAAAATAAATCGCTAATTTACCTGTAGCCTACCTGTAGGCATCTCGAAGCATCCCTGTATAAAACATTGTTCTCAAATAAGTGTCCGCGGACTACAGATTGATTGATTGCACGCTTTGACGCGCCGACGCAACGCAGGCGATGAGGCGCGCCGTAGTGGAGGGCTCCGGATTAATTTTGACCACCTGGGGATATTTAACGTGCGCCGAAATCTCGTACCACGGGGCGTTTTTGTTTTTCGCCTCCATCAGAAAAGCGGCCGCCGCGGCCGGGAATCGAACCCGCGACCTCGTGCTCAGCAGCGCAACGCCTTAGCCACTGAGGCGCGGACTACAGGGGATCATCGAGAGCCTTTTAGGTGACTGCGAAACACTTCCAAAAACTCTCACCCCATTATTTTCTCCTTCTTGAAAAAAACTTACCGAGTAAGGAAGAAGTGGCTTCGCTGCATGACCTTCCCTTTAATTTCTCCGCGCAGCAGATGTCTTAAGGTTGGCTTTCTGCATAACACGTAAGGTATGCAAAAAAGCCAGACACACGGAAGGTTGCATTTACGTTTGGTGACATTTAACTGCAAGAGCAAATTACTTGAAGATATGATACGCATCGGCATAAATATCAGACACAAAAGGCGGAAATTGAATAAATATGTGTCGGACTTGAGCTGAAAGTGCAAATTGCGTGATGTCTTAACATAAATCAACATCATTTGTTATGGGTTCCCCTGTCAGTTGTGGCAGCCCGAAAGCAGTACCAGGCATACTCAGGGTTAAGAATCACCGCTGAATAAAATTCGGCTATAGCACACCCAGTCCCTTAATCCACGTTTAAATTTATAGCGTGTAACGAGGGCAGGTGAGGTAGGAACCCCAATCGCGAGTTTTAACATTGTTTATTTACAAGACAGAGTAAAGACACAAGCAATCGCATTGCCATATTCTGTTGTGCCGGTGGCCACTCGCTGCCTGAAGGAAAGTTGTCTCTTTCAATTAGTCTGTTCAAGTAGGATACCGCAACGATACGCTTACGCATTCTGTACCGGCTTACCTAACATCACTGCCTTCGTTTTCGCGTTATATCATAACGTGTACCAACTCGGCCACCAAGCCACAAGATAGACTCGAATAGTGCCTAAATAAAAAAATTCGCCGTTATTTCATGTTTGTCGAAAGACAAACAACGGCGCCCAGGAGGAGCTTAATATAATAAAGCCGTGGTGAAAAATCACCTACAAGAGGGAAAAATGTTTCTTCGCTGACGCGAACTGTTCACGGCAAGTGAAGGCTCAGCATTAATATCACCCGGACGCGAGAACCGAAGCTGGAAGAAGCTGTATAATGTTATTGCTTCACAAAATAACCTTCCCGCAGGGCGATTCACTTGGGACTCGGAGCCACCCCGCCCCTTGTGACCACACACTATATAGCGCCACCAAAGGTCGGACGCCTACGCAACAGCCGTGCCCTTTTCCATCCCTTGTTCTTCTCGCTATACGCCGACGCCCTCCTCCTCCCGCTCTGCGCTCCGTGGAATAGAGCGTCGTGCTTGCGACATCGCCCGAGAAAATATATATATACACGCGCAAACTGTGCGGGTGACGCGGCAAGATTAATGGCGCCAATTTCAAATGAATGCAATTGGACTCAACGGTGCCCGCTTGGCAAGCTGCCTCGCCAGGAACGGAGCGTACTCCCTCATTCTGATTTGGCGTCGCCTGTGACGTCAAACCAACTTTAATTTGTCTTTTGTGCATGTTTGCGCTCGCTTGCTTGAAACATGGGGTTCAGAATCTGAGGGTTTTTCTTGGGGAAGGAAAGGACGCGAAGCTAGTTCCCCTTAGGGGAGGAAAAAAGGAATGAAAACAAACACGAAACAACCCCGTTATGCAATGCGGCGCCATCGCTTGAAAGAAACGCGACGAAACGGACTCGATAGAGAACTGAATAGTGGGAAGTCTTGGAATAACTCATATAATCTGCACACATAGACGCACACAGAAAAAGGAAGGAAGAAAAGTAATTACTCTGTGAACGTGAGGGGAACAGCTTAAATAGAAGGCGGGACCAAAAAAAAGTGTCGTAAGCTCGGGTCACATCCTTACGTATACTGCCCACAGCGTATCAATCGATACCGAATATATTCGGATGCCTCAGTATCAACGGAAGAAGTCTTGATTTTTTGCGTTACATGAATAGTATTAGTCAATTTCCAGTGATATAAATCATGCGAGGCGCAGCTCCATGAAAATTTCAATCGCGCAGTTTACGTCCAAAGTGGTACTGCAGGCACGTCCTTGCAGTAGCGCTGAATTCTAGATACAGAAACTAAATAAATGAGAAAAAGAAAGCGTTCGCTTCATGTCCCATACACACGGCGGCAAGCAATCTTCTAAGCTCAGCAACGAAAATACGAAGAAAAAGCAGCAAATCTAACTAGCGAAAAAAAAAAAAGAAAACACAAACACAGCGTGTTCCAGTTCACTTGGGTTCGAAAACGCCAAGACGTGACCTCAGCCGAAGAAATCCGTCTCCATTTTAGTGACGGCGAATCTGAAGGCCTGGAGCGTGTTCCTCCGAAAAGGAGCCTTCACGAACGGAGACAGGCCAAGAAGAAGAAAAAGGAGCCGTCCGACGAGAGAAGAGTAGACGAAGAATAAACGGAGGAAGAAACTGGCGCAGCAAAATAACGTGAAAGACGAGAACCGTACGACCGGAGGTCAAGCGACGGGGGTTGGGCTGCACAAAGTGTGTGCGCGCGCACGCAGCATCTATAGCAAGCAGTCCGCGGAGCCTCTTCTCTTTATACACTGCGGTGGTTCGAAGCCAAAAAACCTCCGCCATGTTTTCTTTCCTTGTTCCGCGACCTCTATTCCACGCACACACAAAGCTGCGTTGTTTTTATAATTTCATCCCGCTCGGTCTCTCCTAACGAAACGTGACTCCTCTGGCCAGGAGCAATCGTGTAATCGAACTCGAGACAGGCATGGACAGTCACCGCGCACGGTTAGGCGCACTCGGCATAGATACATTGGGGCACGTCCCTACCCTGCGCAGATAAAAGAACGAGAAGACGAGGATGAACGGAAATACGAACAAAAGGCGAGGTAGAGGAGTGCGATAGGAAAGGTAGAGGTTGCTGGAATGGACGCACAACGTAGAGGAAGATTGAAGACACAAGAATAGAAGAAAGAGGGGTTGTTCTCAGCCAGGCCAGGTTGGACGCAGGCGTAACGCTGGAGCTGCGGAGCACACACGGCGTGAGGGGCGGTGGAAGGGCGAAAGTGCTCGCGCGGTCATGAATAATGTACCACGTTCTGCGACGTGGGGAGTGGCCCGCAACGAGCGAGAGAGTAGGCGAGTGCTGTTGGCCGCGGCCGCGAGCGAGCTTGGGATCCACGTTTTGGAGGGAGAGGGGGAGGAGAAGATGGTTGGGAAGCCTCGCATGCGGAGAGTAATTATGATCGGCCACTTTGCGTCGGAATGAATACCTGGACGCAACCACGGTAATCCACGCACGCGCCTGCGGACGCGGGACGCCCCGCGGCCCGGAGGGAATGCCGGATGCCTGGCGGATAAGTGCGCTATCAACATTGCTGGGACGCCCGGTATGCGAATCAGTCTCCAGGCAATGGACACCTGTCACGAGATCAGTGCAATGTCATCTATGCAGTAGCGGACGTTTCCCTGGTGTTTGGCCGTCACCTATACCTGATCCACTGAATTATTTTACGTAAAGACAGTCACTTAAGGCTCTATGTCGTCCATGTATAGTTTGTCAAAATTTCAGGTGAAGGCAGAAATAGAAAAAAAAGAAAAAACGGCCGTGTGTCGAGATTTCGGGGCAGGTTAGATGTTTCCAGGTGGTAAAAATTAATCAGGAGTCTTCCACTTCGCCCTTGGGTGTGGATTCAGGGCGTAGAACTCCAAAATTTGAATATAATGCACATTATGTATGGTTCGTGTTTTCGCGCAGCTTTTATTGCCAGTGCTTTTGTACAAAGGCCTATGACACGTAAATGAACGTTTGGTTTCATAGTATATTATTACTGAAACTATTATGCTTGTTGCTGATGACGGCGAAGGGAGATACTGACGGAGGAGGGTTGGGCAAAACAACTGACGTTATTCCAGTGCGCTCCACGATGTTGCCCACGATGCCACCTCGCCGCCGCAAATACCTACAAGTTTGCAGCCGTCGATAATTTGCCAGCACTCTGGACGGAGAAACCAGTGCCACCGCCCTGTTACGTCCTTCAGTGACGTCATACGTAATTATGGAAGATGAACGTGGCGGTGGTTTTAGTGCGGTAGCTGTTAACGCAGAGCCTAAGAATTTGCCGCAGGTGGGCTTCCCCGCAGCACTCCAGAAAGAACAATCAATGCGTTCGTGTGCGCGTTTGCCCCACCTCACATTCTGTTTGTTACTCTACTCTAATGGCATGATGGACTTCGTCATTCCCCAAAATCGCACATGTAGTCAGCTGATTGGCCGTTCTGGAGCGTTGCGTGGAAGCCCACCTGTCACAATATCTTCGAGTGCATTGTGCTTCGATGCACCCCAAAACTGAGATAACACGTGACCATCTTCCCCTCCTTTCTCTTTGTCGTGAGCTTGATAGCGAGAGGAGAAGTTATATTATTCAGTTCGACGATAAGTCAGCGTAACCGACGTAACTGCGGTGACGTCTAGGTAGCGCATAGGGACGTTGCGAAGAGATTACGACAGTAGTTTGATGATAGAAAGTTCTCATTCCGACGGTGCTACGTTCCTTGCTATGACACCTCGTTATTGTTGGGAGAATATACAAGTTCCAATTGCGAAAGAATACGCCATCACTGCGAGGATATTACGGTGTAAGGGATTATTTCAACCCTACATCAATATGGCTGAAAGCCCGTGTAAAGATTGATGGCAATAGTAGGACTCAACACTGCATCGCAGACAGCCAAGAAATCCAGCCCCCAAATTTATTTTTAAGGTAATTTCATTTTCCGGGGATCCTGCTGCCGCAGATATATATTGGTTCATAGATATAATTTGCAACTTGGAGAAAGGGCTCCCTTTTTCTACTCGAACTTGCGTCTTCATACTGGTTGATCTCATTTTTTGGCGTTAACGTTGCAGTAAGGGCGCAATGGGCATGTTCAGAGGCAACTACAAACACTGTGGTAACTTGCCTCTGTTTCCCGCAACCTCCATAACACGCCATACCATACACCAAGGGGTCTTTCCTTGCGGGGCTACTATGTACGTGTTTCTTCGATTCCACAGGCGTCACACAGCATTGCTATAGCAATGGCGCCAGTGACCCGGTCGAATACGCAATATAGTTCCCATGTTCGCGACAAGGTAGGAACGTACTATTAAAAGCGACGTTGTAAAAGACAAGACTTAGCGGAAGGGCGAAGGTTTTCCCCGAAGAATAGGTAGTCAAAGCTAATGCTGCATCCTGCTATATTACCCCTCATCTGTATCTTTTTTCACTAGTTACCATTGCCGATAAAGCACCTTTAATTGAATATCATGTGACGCAACACCATACATTTCTGATCAAGAATCAAGGTGAAAATCGGTTATTTATGCTGGAGACTGTACAAACATACCAATAGTGAAGAGATACTGAGATTTGAGAATTTACTCCATGCGCTGTCGCACTGCCGCAGGATGGAAATAAAAAGGGAAAGGTATGCACCTATAGTTCACTCACTGCCACGGCGCCATTAGCTATATGGCCAACGAGGCGCCACTGCTCAAAGACATCACTATGGGCAGGGGAACATTAACCTTAGCCGGCGCACACAAGGCCATTTCTCTTCATTGACGCCACGGTGAGCAGTCCTAATCATTCACATCATCACCACCATCAGCCTTTCGGTGTTCACTCCAGGGCAAAAGCCTCCCCCGATCCTTCAAATGTTCATGTGTTGCGATGCCCTGGCTAATTCTTTGACTCCGAATTTTTCCGATTCCATCGCTCCATCGAGTTATCGATCTTTCCCAACTTCTGGTCCGGTCTCCCAGTAGCCGCTGTGTTGCTTTGATGGCCCACCGCTTGTCAGTTCTCCGTATTATACGTCCAGCCCAAGTCCAGTTCTGGTGGCAACTGCGAAATCCGCTTTATCGTGGACCCACATGCGAAGCAGCGGCAGGCGGGAGTACGCACTCTGTTACCTGTGTGATGAGATTAGGGACAGTAATCATCCCAGTTCGTTAAGATTTTGCGAAGTTTGTTACGTTTTTATGGAGATTTTATAGAATTATAGACTGCAGTGCACTACATGACGTGGCGTGTATACTTCGTAAGTTTTCGCAGAAAATTTTTTAAGACAATATGTTTTCGTTGGCTTTTATGTGCCTTCAACATTATTATGGTCTATTCCCTTCATGAAATTACAGGGTCTACTTTCTGTCGTTTCACAAAAGAGTACTAATTACTAGTGGTGATAAGCACTGGAAATCTAGCGCCTCAACTCGACAAGTCTGTGTTGTAATCTCATAACCATCGCTTTTGAAAACAGTCTGTTTTGAAGACAGACCGTACCAACCATATCGCATCTCACTTTTATCTGTATCCCGTCATGGCTGGAAGTTGCATGATTTACCTAGACGGCTATAGCCAGCGTTATCTATTAACCTATACATTAGACGAACAGTTCCATTCATCTTATTGGACGTGTCTGGTCTCGTCTCTATGGCCTCCCACAGCAATAGCGAGCATTAAACGCAGATAAAAATGATCGCAATGCCCATAAGATTAAAAAAAAGGAGTCCCTCACTGAGTCGCCAAGAAACGTCGCAGCGTAAGTGCAGCATTGTCTTTCAAGTCCCCCAGCATCTAATCCCAATAAGTAGACCATATTTTAGGCGGACGGGCGTATTCATCTTCATTTTTCAGGACTACTTAGCGAATGAGGTCTCGATAAGCATCTCTTCGTTAGAGATACACCTAGCTATTATGACAACGATTCTAGGGTCCAAAATGACCGAAGGCAATCCGACAGCGAAGGAATGACAGAAAGATGTGGACGTGAAATAGCACGAATTCCCGAGACAGCGATTCCAGCATTGCCTTTCTTTCTATGTTTCATGGCATAAACGGGATATATCCCCAAATTGGAGCAACAGAATTTACGGTGACTTGAGCAGCCCACGAAGAGCCGGAGACAAGTCACGAGCAGCGAATGACGAGGCAAATGAGACGGGCGCAAACTGGTTTTCTTTCTTCTATCAAACGAAGTGAGTCATCCTGTAATAGAGCAAAGCGCTCGCTTCTTTCTCCTGTCGCAGGAAGAGACCGATGGCCGTCGTCCATTCTTCCCCTGAGACGCGCGGAACAGCCGAACAGGACGCTGCTGTTGAAGCCGTGCTGGGGAACGCGGCTTGTGCAATCAGAGCGCGTTCCCGAAGCGGGAGATGCTCGCTATGCTTTGTTATTTTCGCCGGGCTATTCCCTGCCGATTGCCACGAACCATGTGCCTTGCGGTGTATGCCGCTACCCCAAATGAGAACCACCCTTGTTGGCTGGCTGAATGAAAACGGGGTGGGTGGCGAGTACATGATAGGCGAAAGCGTCAATTTCATTACCAAGATTTGACACAAGCTTTTAGACAAAGCATGATACCGTGTTCGAGAAATATTGAGGCCACTTTTAGGGTAATTGTTCTTACATTCAAAGCCACAGTGATGTTTTACACTCTTCTTTCAATAGAGCTATTTCCCTTACGTGTACAGGAGCAAATATTGATAAAAAGTGAGAATGTTTGTCTCAATTAAGCTGACCTAACAGGTAATCTGTTTGCTTTAATGATATTGGCAGTGCGTCGATTAAGTTATGCAACATTACCGTTATGTGTCAGTTGTAGCATTCGGATAACGCTCAGATGTAGCACTCATGAGCATATTCCGGTGATATCAGTTATGGGTGAAATCAGTTACGTTCGCGAAGCTGCCAGGGTAATTTTTTGGAACGCGAAGAAACCTACGTGGCTGACTGTCAACGTTACCGAAGGAGTGAGTTGATCTCGGCATTGTAAACTGTGGCTCGTCGCGTCCTATCTCCGCGCAAACATCGATACAGCGGTATGACTACGCGCTTTCTGTGGGCTTCCAAGTTCATGTACTGTATTCATACATAAATATTCTTCTCAACCACCTATTGACGCTCATTTCATTAAGTCTAGAGCCTAACGCTTCTTCAGTAGGCACTTTTATTGCAAATGCATTACAAGGCCCGTTCTGTGAAAGGAAAATCCAGCGTCGGTGGCATTTTTCGATAGTGTGAACTTGGTCGTGGCTCGAATGAAGATCAAATAGGCAAGGCTTGTTTGGGGAAAATTTATATGATTAATTTTTTTAGAAAAAACTGAGGGTACAGTACATTAGGACAGACGGGAATTTAGGGTCCGACGCAGGGCCTTGGCGTGGGGCGACTCCCCTGGGAAAACACTACGCACACGCACCACTCGAGGGTGCAAAGATCGACCTTATACCCTCGTTCGTATAAGCATCTGCTGGGGCATCCAGGCCAGCCGCAAATGCCACCGCGGTGGTGTCGAGTGAATCGGGCTCGGGGTCGTCCTCTCGGCAGGCCGCCGATGTATGCTTTTGTTTTCGCCTCTAGTGCGAGATAATTCTCGTAAGCCTGAGAACTAGCTGACAGTAGTACTAAAAATCCCATTGGCTGCGAACGCAGGTACGCGCCAGCCTAACGTCACCATTGGCTGCGACGCGTCACGTGGCTGCGAACGCTTCCGCATTGGCTGCGAACGCGGGTAGCACCGGCCCGACGTTAGGCCTAACGTTACGCTTTGAGGTATGACGTCCTACAGCTTGGCGTATACAATAAGGGTGACGTTGCTTGGAGAGCTGTTGAGCTTGTTAAGGTTACGCCCCATTACGGCTGAATACAGGCCTAACAGCTCACCTACTCAGGTGGAATTCTCCTTCGACTACGGCAGCTGCCGGCGGAGGCTCACGGCCGATTCACCAATTCCCATTGGATGCGGCGTCAACACGGTCACCCACACATGCGCTTGCGCACATAACACACGTATAAAGAAGCTTAAGCGTCTTTCGGTATTTTACAGGCAGTTGTAAATGCGCGACTTCCCATGCTTCCAAACACGTAGTCCAGAGCCTAAGTGTCCTAAAAGCCCGGTCAAAATCTTCTAAATCAGCGCAGCACCAACACCTGCGAGTGTTGGAAAAGGGGTTGACATTGCTCATCCGAGAAAACTAAGCTAGCTACGATCTTGCATGAAAAAAGTTCATGGGCACACTCATAAAACAAAGCACGGGCCCGTATATCAATCCCGCAGCGTTTTCCATTGAAAGAAGAGAAGAGTCGCGAACGAGTTCGAAGTGTCTCAACGCGACAAAAATTCCTCGACATTGGAGAACTATACATCTGCGAGAGCCCCAGAACGCTCTAACACGGACCCAGGGAAGGCTGGCAATGGGGAACTGTAAAAGAAACCAGGGGAAAGAAAAAAGGCTCTCGCTGCACCGACGCACATTCATTTTAGATCAGCCTCGCATCTGCTTATGTATGCGGGACCCTGCACTGTATATTAAGAAGGTTTGCGAGTTCCGCGTGAAATGGCCTGAACCCCGTGAAATAAGAAGGCGCGGAAACGGGGAAAGTGAACCGTAACGTCAAAAAGCAAATGGAACAGCCAAAAGACGGAAGCCGTAAGTAGACGAAACTTCCCACATCACGCGACTCCCTGCCCCCTTTTTTACTTTTCTCGAACTTCCTACGTCCACTTACAACAAACACAAAAAAATATTTTATGTTATTAAAAAAAAAAGCATGTTCATGAAAGCTCGAGGGCTACAGAAGAAGCAACCGTTGCTGACCTCATTTCGCAGGCACTTCTTCGTGCTCCTCGAAGTGCTGACGCCGAATATCACGCACGCCTTTGTGTTTAGAACATCTCCTCCGGCCTACGCGCTGCTATAGCTCACGGCAGGGACGTCGGCCTCCGACGCTCGGCGTGTCAGGGCAGAGCCGTCTCCGGATTCATCAAAGACCCCGCAGCCGCGATGGTACCACCCACTGCCTTTTGCGCTTTAGGAGATTAAAACTGATACAAGCAAACATTTCAGCAAGAACCGAGGAACGAAAACGAGCGAGTATACGACGACTCAGCAAACTTCGGAGAAACAATGGACGATAAAAGCACTTTCGATCCGCTCTTGCCGAACTTTCGTCCTCTTGCCTTCCTTAATTCATACGAGCACTCCTACCGGGAAGATAGATATGTGTCTTCAGGAGAGCACACGAGCTCTTAAAAAAGAACCGAAAAATAACGCTTTCTTTTTCTGCTTCCGAACTGATGCTGTGTCTACTTGCTTAGAGCACTATCCCGCCCGCGCACAGCGGCAACGCTTTCGGGGAGTGGGAGACCGCGACGCGGCGACCAAGAGCATCCCGAATCCATCTTGATTCTTGCTCACAGCGCGCATGGGTGACGGCAGAAAAGGGAGGCGGGTGGCGGCTTCTCGCAGCCACATCTCGACACAGGGCACTCTGCAGCTAGGCTGAGGCGACGTCGCCACAGCGTCGGTCACGCTCGGAGGAGACAGCCCCGGCCGATGCGAGCAGCATCGAGGAACTGCGCAATCAATCATAGATCAACCTGCCAAGGCGCGATATATCATCGCTTAGCAAAACAGACAGATCAATATAAGGAGCCACACATATAAGGGGAATGCTTTCCAGCGGCAACCCCGCCCCGGATGGACGCACACAGGCGAATTATATGTCGCCGAGGTGCCCGGGCTTTTTGCGCTTATAGGCGGCAAAAAAAATCGGACGCGGGAAGAATACGAATGCCGTTTTCTTAGCCGTGTCACGTGGCATACGTAAACGGGAAAAAATGTGGTTGATTCCTCTGTCATATATAGGACACGGTAACACACGAAAATGAAATGCGCAGCGAAATCTGCAGCTGAGCATGATTTGCGGGTCGGCGGCTGTCTTGTGGGTGTGCTTGGTGAGTGACGTACTGCTGTCAAGTCGCTTCGGCAAAGGCGTATTCGTATAATTTCGGCGACGGGTATGACATCAACGAAATCTTGTTGTATCCCGGCATAAAACACTTTCGTGTTAAAATATAAAACCCGAAAACGAACAATCCTAATTTTAATTTACTCTTTAGTACTAAAGGTTGCTTCCCCGCAAGAAGACCTTGTGTGCAGGCGTGCACTCTTTACAGGCCGCTTGCTTCGTTGAACTGATGTCATTTCCGGGACAGATATGACGTCATTGAAATCTTTGTGTATCCGGGAATAAAACGCTTTCACGTTAAAAATGCAGTTCCAATGGGAAGCTCCGGAACGTCACCAGCTCACTGGTGTGCACATCATATGTCCACTTTTGTGCATGTGGGTGGATTGAGGAACATTACAAATCCCGTGCATGTGGACGCTACACGAAGCGTAGTTTCGTGTACTCAGATACGATACGGTGGCCAAATTTCATCTAGAATTGTAGGAAAATCTCGCGGCATTGAAGGTTGCCAAGACACGGTTATATACGAGACACCCACCATGGTGACCCTTTGCTTTCGCTGCATTTGCAGCGAAGCTAGCCGAAGATGTATACGGCAATATATATGAGGACGGTGGCATAAGTTATGAACGATATATTACTTAAGCATTGGTCTCGTTCTGATATGTGGTCGTGCCGAAATGTTTCACGAGCACATGTGTTTCCTCACACCGTATACAGACAGCTGCCTTCCAGGAAGAATAACAGCCAGAATATGCCTGGACGGGGGGACAAACGGGGAATCGAGAGCGAAAATGCCGGCCTGAAAGCAGAATTTAGAGCAGCATGTTTTCATCACCGAAACCGAGGTGTCTAGTTCTTCATGACAGCGGGCGCTCTCGTCGGCGAAAAAGCTAGAGAGGTCATATCGATGTAAAGTAGTTCTCCCTGCGAGACGTGTCCCGTTTGTTATGCGGGGAAACGTATAGGGAACGACATGTTATACGAAATTTGGAGAAAGATTTAAAAATGGGCTGTAAAGGTGCGCAAATGGGCTGCACTTTTTCTTGTTTCAAATCCATAACAATCCATAACAATGATTGTTATGGATTTGTATACGTACATGTGTCTGCATGTGCGTGTGTGCAAAAGCAGCAAAATGTCTGCTTATCCAGCATATAGTTCAATACCTCCCAACCTGTGTGTGCTACTTTGGGGTTACGTCCCCTTTTGGTCGGCTTCGCAGTACGCACGCAGGAGTCACAATGACTGGAACATAGTTTTGGCAAAGCATTGTTCAATCCCTCACTATAAGGTTAGTTATATATTGGCTAGAAAACAACAGCAAATATCGGGTACGTTTGACTTCGCGGTCTTACGACGTCAACCGGTACCTGCAGCGTGGCATACAATGAGAGAATTAAGTACTTTTTCAAACCTTTAACGGTTCACGACGCTAGGCCTCGTGGTGTGACCTCAAGACGAACGTACTATGTTTAGGCTTAACGTTTGGTAACTTCTAAGTTGAGCCTTACATCATGCCAGGTAACGCCATACAGCCGATAATTGACCTCAGAGCGTGACCTTGGCCACGATGCATTAGGCTTGACGTCGGGCCGTCGCAAGCCAACGTCGATCCTTCCTTTGGCTGCGGATCTACACTCTTAGCCCAAAAGGACGAAAAAAGGAGTAACTACAACCGCTAGTCCTCGCGAGCGACCGTTGTGCCTAAAAAGAGTAACTGCGGCAGCGTGCGTGCGGTGTGCATAATTTGCGGATGAAATGTTCGTCCCCGCCGATAGACCAACGGGAGGACGAACGGCCGAGCAGTTTTCCCTCCCTGTAATGGCCTCGCCACTATGCGATCTGCCGCATGTGCCTGTTCACAGTGTCGATTTGCAAGCAAACGTAGTTGCCAACACAGTATGCATGCCATAGGAACGAAGTTTCAAAATTAAAAAAAAATCGCCTGGTCTAAGTAAAGAGGCGGCTCCTCGCAAGGAGCGGCGATGTGCGAAGGAAAGTTTCACATCCACCTGAATGCAGCCATACGGGTATAAACGCAAGCTATACAGCTTCCTCAGAAACTTCGCAGTTGAAGAAAAATTCGTCTCGGTCCAGGATTCAAACCCGGGGCCACCACTGAACCGGAGCAGGTCGCTCTACCAACTGAGCTAACCAGGAGGCTAGTCGTTTGTAGCGCGAGAACTAATTGATCAACTCGAAGCAATGGACAGGTTTTAATTAATCTATCGGTGGGGACGATGCATGCGACCGGCAAACGCCTCTTGTTCAGGTTAATACGACGTGTTACGCACATCTCGCGAGCGATAATACAGGCCAATGAAAGACTCCGCGCACATGACACAGTAACGCTGCTGTTAGTAAAAAAGCGCAAACGTTACTCGCTAAGTGTTGTGAATACACATGTTTATACCTCACGACAAAAGTCAACAACAACGACAACGGCAAATCTTAAGCGCACACTAAAGTTAAGCGCTTTGCCTCAACAGCCGGAAGACCCGGCTGCATTTTCCAGTCCCACGTATACCAACGCTAGCTGAAGAAGTCAGCAGCGCCGAACTTTGTTTCGTCTGCGCAGGAACGTAAGCCCTGTTTCCTTATTATTTCTCTCGCACAGACAACCATGAACTCGCACATATAAAACCAAAGTCATTTGGGATAAGTTGCGAATATTAAGAATCGTTAGACTACTCAGGCTCCTGCCGCGACGAACATGATTGGTTTTCTTTTGTTTTATGAGAAAAAACTATGCTTGGGAGCGTCTACTTAGAGTCGAAGCTCAGCAATAATATCTACGGTTAGCAGAAAGTAAATTTCAAGCAGTTATATTGCTAGGAATTCCGACGCTAGCCATAAATGTAACGACGGCGAGTGGAGAGTACCCAATGTTTTGCACTTGACTATGCATTTTCTGCCCAATTCTACCGAAGAAACCGTTCGGAATGACTGCGTCTTTTTAGGCTCTCAGATGGAACGAGCGCATTGGCCACAGGCCGAGGGGCTATACTTCGTCTGAAACTAATGTGGATAACTACAAGATCATTCTTCCTCGTCTCCCAACAGGTAATGTTTTCTTGAATACCGTTTTCCTGCATGGGGACTTGAAAGGCCGTCCCTACCGTGCTCCTATTGCGTTGGTCCGCGTTATCAACCTCCGTGATGTGTTCTGCATCGGGCAATATCAAATTAGTCACGTCTGCATGCTTCTGGATGCTTACTTGCGTCTCCAACAACGCCAAGCAAAAGCTAGTCCAACTCGAGCACATCACCGTCAAGGGTCTTAAATGTATGGTATTTGACCCGGACACAAGGCACATCAAAATTAAGCAACTTTTGGTGCCACGCCACATGGACAACCGGAGGATCACCGAAGCACTGGAACCATTCGGCACTATCCAGTCTGTTGCCCGAGAGATGTGGAGGTGTCCAGGAATGGACCCTATGGAGACCTGAATTCGGGAGATATCCCTCATATTGAAGGATGACGTCTAGCTCGGTCGCTGACATACCGCATATGATGGACATTTATGGGAACCAGCGCGTTGTACGGATCCCCGGCAGGCCACCTCTGCGCCTGCGTTGCAGCAGGACTAGGCCTGTGCGGCGACAGTGTCGAACACAGCGGGGAAGCGAGTGTCGTCGGTATGGTCACACCGCAGAAAAATGCGTCATAACGTGTACTGACAAGCTCCGTCAAGGCCAGGAATTAGAAACTAATGAAGACGTGTACGTTCATGTAATGGATGTCACGGAGTTAGTGGACGCATTGGGGGAGGTTAGCCAGTCGGTGTCAGCGGGAAATTCCGAGGCCGTGCCAACAGATCTTCCAGTGGGTACAGCGAGCAAGTTGATCCACATACAGTGCCACCTGATCACGTGCGGCATGCTGATCATAAACACAATCAATCAGCTAGGGAGTCAAGTGATAAGCAGGAGGAGGCGATTGGCATGGATTCAACTACTGCCAGTGAAGCCTTGGAGGAAGACTAGGCTTCAATACCACTGCCTGACAGCGATGACTAGACAAGCGACTGCTCTCCCGGTGATGTTGAAGGCGAAGCCTCCGTTACTTGTCTCATAGAGGTTGCATCACCATCTTGAGCGGATGCTGTGGCTCTGGCTGAGGATGTTCTGGGTGGCAGCAGCGGACCGATGAAGAGGCCTGCTCCTGTGGATGGCGAGAAATCATCCATCGCAGGCAAAAAGCAGGCGTCCACCGTACTTGACTCCTCCGACGAGGCTGTTTTGGCTAGTGGTCTTGTGCCGGTGGCTGACTTGAAGAGGCCAGGAAAGGCACCATCATCCAGGACAACCCGCAAGGGTGGTTTATCTGGATGTTCAAGGATACGTAAGAAGCTTTGACAGAATAGCAAGTGTCACATCACTGCACGTTGCCGCGCTTAATGTGAGAGGCCTAAGGAGCACGAGACGACAGCACCAGCTCTTGCGCCTCCTTTAAATGATGCACGTAAGCATTGCGTCCATTCAGGACACAAAGCTTATGCGGAGATTAGGACATTTCGACAGCATTAGAGCCTTTTTTAGAGATGTATAGTGCTTGTGTTTGCTACTCCGCAGGCTTGTCTGGTGGATTCTTCATCTTCATCAGCAAGAAAATAGGAATTTCCTCTGTCTCCTGTAGTGCCGACAATTCAGGGCGTTTTATTTGCTTTGTCCTTATCATTGCAGGTGTTGAGTGGCGTGTTATTTGCCTCTAAGCACCCGTGAACTGTCGTGAGCGTACCTTCTTTTTTTTCTGTGCCTTAGGGATCCTCTGCGTACGCAAAGAAAAGTTCTCCTAATGGGGAATTTTAATTTTGTGTGTAGTGTGCTGGATCATTCCAAGTCACCCTGGCTGATCTAGTGCACGAGCATGGCTTCGTTGATGTTAGAGAGGAAAGGGAGTTCCGTGCACTTCAATCGCGTTCACTATATCTCTAATGCACGCCTGGATCGAGTTTACATTCCTGTAGAAAAAATTTCACGGATTTCTGCGTGTAATGTGGGCCCTTCGGTAGATCAAGGCCGCGTGGTGTGCTGACTCAGTGGGATCGAAAGAAGCTCAATCTCTCCTTACTGGCTGAGGAAATCTTTTGCAGAATCATTCCGGAGTGTTTACATAGTACTCTCGCAAAGCTGATATTTCATTATATCAACAATGGGATCTTTTTTAAGCAAGAGGTGAGAAACTCTGACATAAAAGAGTAAGCTCATCTTGATTTTTGAAAATGCTTTTCCCCTACATTAATGAACTTTAAGAACTGAAGGTAGTAATGCCTGGATCAAGTTTAAGTGAAATTGGCATAACTAAATGACAACTGCAGCAATATGTTACTGAAAATACCACGGTGCTTTAATTAGGCCCAGAACATGAAGTTTTTTTACAGTTATCCCACTTGCCATTCGCTTTGTGATGAGCGCCAATCGGCTCATGCAAAGGAGGTAATTGAGATGGAATATAACGGCACTAGGTATAACAGAAGCAACTGATATTGCCGGTGCGTTACATGCTCATTACAGCAGGTTATTTGGTGAGTCAAATTTCATGGGTCAAGAGCTTGGCTTTCGTCCTCTCATTTGCTTGCTTCCAGGGCTTGCGGACGATGAGTGTGCTGGGGTTTCCGGCCCTATTACACTGGAAGAGGTTAAAGTTGCCATCTCTTCGCTTAAAACAAACACGACCCTTGGACCGAATGGACTGAGCGGGGAATCAGATCAAAAGTTTTTAGATATCATTGCTGCAGTCCACTTGGACATATTGATCATGGTGTTTTTCCACCAACCTTCTGCTTAGGACACACAGTGCTAATACCCAAAACTGCGGATGAACACAAGCTCATATCTGTAAAGGGCTATCGGCCAATCTCCCTCAGCAATGTGGACACAAAATGTTTTGCTAAAGTTTTATCTAACCGTCTTCAACATGTAATTTCTAGTTTTGTTGGGTCCCACCGAACATGCGGTATACAAGACAGGAGTATTCAAACAAATATACATATTGCTCGTTATATTTTGGAATGCGTGTGTGATTCGGTTGAACCGGTGGCCCTTATCCAAATTGACCTTGCAAACGCATGGGACCGGGTGTCTCACGGTTTTTTATTCGCGCTTTTGGAAGCGTGTAGTGTAGGTGATATGCTGTATCAAGACATTCAACTTAGCTACAAACATTGCATTACACAACTTGTCGTCCATCGCGTTCCCTCGAAGCAGTTCAGATCAGGTCGTATGTTATACAAAGGGCTGTCCCCTATCGCCTCTATCGGTTGCACCGTACAGAGAGCCTTTTTGTCTTAACAGAATCAAAGAGTACGTTTTTTAGCGGCCCATGAAGTTAAATATCTTCCGTGTGTCGATGACATCGCCCATTTTTAGGCTGACAAGGAGCGCTTATATTGACTATGGAGTTTTCTGACGTGTCTGGAGCGGCCATGAATATGGACATGGACAAAACTAACGGGTTTTGGTTTGGCCAGTGGGGAAAGAAACCTTCCGAATTTGCTGGTATTATTTGGGACAATACCTCGCTTGAATACCTTGGAGCACCTTTGCACCAAATAGAGAACTCCGGGTCACACTGGTCTTCAGCACGCATGCATGTCAAGCACGCCTGGCAGGCATGCAGGGGGTGAGAACTTTCTGTATTCGCCCGTGCGCAAGTCTGCAATGTCTCTCGGTAGCAAAGCCTGTTTATGTTCTTTCAGGTATTGCACTGTGCGTGGGCGAAGTCCACGGGCTCTACACAAAGTACTTGAGACCTTCATGTCGGGATCTGAATGAGAGCCAACGCGTAGGAATAATTTGTTTCTCTCTTTGGTGACTGGTGGTGTTCGGTTAATGCGTTTGTTTGCGCACCAACTTGTGTCTCTGTTTTTCTTCTACAAGTTGGCGGATCATACATTTTACTTAATATACTTCAAAAGCACATAAACTATCATGTACCTTTTCTCCTTGTTTAAACGGGTGAGGTTAACAGGATCCCGCCATGTGGTTTTCAAAAGGCAGTTGTGGATATTTTTCGTTTCCTAACTGCGCAGGTTTCTCTGGTGTATCTGTGCAGCTACCTGGATCAGAGAACCACTGCCGCTCGATGGGACCTAGTTTCCATCGAGCGGCCGTGAGAGAACAAACTAGAATAGCAGGTATCATAGTTCAAAAAAAATTTCACCATCTTCCCTTAGCGGAACCCTGAGTAGTATGCGAAGCAGCTATGGGGTTGACTCATGTTCCCATGAGTTTTCAGTTCAATCCCGGCGATGCAGGAGGATAATGAGGGAAGCGGAGCGCGTGCGCGCGTCATTTATACCGCGGAGCTACAGTGGCGCCCCCAGCGGAGTATGGAGCGGCTACCGTCGCGTCTTTAACCTTAACCTGCTTCGCATTCTCACGCGCGGAGCCGCATGAGTTGCCATTCGTTGCGCAGTCCTGGAGAGGAGAGGAGCTTCGGAGAGGAGAGGAGGAATGCTGGAGAGGAGAGGAGTGTCGGAGAGGAGCGGAGGAATGCCTCGCATACTACTCAGGTTTCCCCTACGGGGAAGATGACGACAGTGGTTGAACGCGAAGCTATCTCGTGATGGATGTGGTGGTAAACTTTATTCACAAAGGTAGAAGAGGAGGGGGTGGAGTCAAGGGTGGAATCCTATTTCCAGGACTCCAGTGGCGAAAGCCCCTAGCTTGGCTCTTTCCAGCAGTTCTCGCTGACTGGAGAGGTCCGAGCTTGACAGTGCCGCTTCCCAGGACTCTATTGATGTCTTGTAGTTGTTCTGTTGCCATATGGTCGTGCAGTTCCATATAGTGTGGAAGAGTCCACCGCTGAGGCGTTGCCACGGCTGTTAGTTGCCGCGTCGGTGTAGACTGCGTCCGGGTCTTTGCCGTATGTCTTCCTTATGTATCTTGTTCGTGCTAGTCTTCTTCCTTTGTTGTATGTGGGATTCATTTTTCGGGGAATCGGTGCAATTTTGAGGCTTGCTCTTTGTTGAGGAGAAAGTTCTGTCGTTCTCTGTATGCACTCTGAGTGGACTGAGTACCCGGCTCTTCTCAGTATTTCTCTTCCAGTCTTGGTATTCAGTAGTCGTTCTTTCTGGGCTTCTAGGAGAGTCTCTGTGACCTCCCGAAAGGTGTTGCACACTCCCAACTTGTAGAATTTCTCATTCGAGGTGTATATGGGAAGACCGAGAGCTGCCTTGTAGGCAGTTCTGATGAGTGCGTCGACCCTGTCATGTTGATTTGCGTCGATGTGGTGGTACGGTAAGATTCTTTGGTTGGCCAATCCCTAGGGGAATCCTGCCACAATCATCATCAGCGGTGCCTGGCCAGGCATGCGCAGTGGGGGTGTGGTACTCAGGGTTCCCCTACGGGAAGATGACGACGGTGGTTGAACGCGAAGCTATCTCGTGATGGATTCTTTGGTTGGCCAGTCCCTAGGGGCATCCTGCCACAATGGTCATCAGCGGTGCGTGGCCAGGCATGCGCAGTGGGGGTGCGGACGGCAGACAACGACAACAAGGGAGGGAGGGACACAGCCCCGAGCATGAGATGCTTCGCATCTAAAAGAAATGGATCGGGCTGGCCATATATAGTGAGACCAACAGACAACCGGTAGGCAATGAGGGTAACAGAGTGGATACCAAGAGATGGGTCTAGAAGAAGAGGAAGGCCATTAATCCACTGGAGAGATGAAATAAGGGAATTCGAGGGTAAGCTGTGGACTCGAGCAGCGCAGGACAGGAACTTTTGGAGGTCGATAGGAGACTCCTTCGTCCTGCAGCGGAACTGTGTGGGCTGATGTTGTTGATGATGATATAATTTGTTTATACTTTCAAGGAAGGCTATGATGAACGTTTTAATCGATAATCTGTCCCTAGCGCCTGTTTATCGCCATCCCTACTTGCGGGACCATAAGAGTAGTGTTTTAGATCTTGCCAAGCGTATGTACGTGCCGCCAAATGGCAAAACGCTTTCCCTTAAGCCTCATTCGCCAACGCTTACAGTTAAAACATGGCGGCGCGTAAAAGGGATGTAGATCTCTTGGTCAGACAATTGCCACTTGTGCAATCAACCAGAAACTATTGTTTGTTGCTGTGGGACATTTTGCAACAGGCACCAAAAAAGTACAGCGACTCCACCTCGTACACCATTCACTTCTTGCAATTTGAGAACGTTTATCGGGTGCCGTATGACGTTTTTATTCTGCTTGGATTGTTTAGCTTGTGGGAGTGCCGCATGATTGACTGGCATGCGGAACCCCCTAGGCCAACCAAGTGCATTTTTCCGGAGCAGGCAGCGTTGGTGCGGAGCGTTCATGCGGTGTAGAGTGATCCACCGGAGTGGGCTGCATCTTTCGGATGCGTGCGTTTGCTTGCCTGAGTTTTGAAATGGTGCCATCCTTATTAGACTGATGTGCTTACTCTTTCCTGTCTGTTACTTTTATATTGCGTGTTAATTGTCAGGTCTGAATTGGTCTAGTATTTACCTGCATTAAAAAAAACGGTCTGATGCTCTATCGTTTATGCGTCGGGTTCATGTTGCTGGGGAAGGGGGTTCAATTCCCGCTCAGTGGGCTATTTTTTCCCGCCGCTCCTAGATCGTGTCTGTGGAGGGGGGGGGGGGAGGGGGGAAGCAACGCAGCGGTGGAACCATCGACTAAGAACGAACGGTTGAGGGAGTAATGTCGGGTTCAGGCTGTGGCCGAAACTGTCATAATATCTTTAAAGGACGACGTCATTTCACGTCTCAGCCAACCGAACTGCGTGACACACCGTCTTTTTACATCCATAAGTCACGATATGGCTGTTACGTCTGTAGTCTGAACACAGCCTAACCATTCGTTTCCTCGCATTTACTTTCGTAGAGGACTCTTGGTTGTGGCAGCGCAGTTAGGCCCCCAAAAGAGCAATGGCACTCCCCCGTTGCTCTTTGGCCAATAGTGTAGCTCAGCGCAGGAGAATTACGAATTGGACAACGCGGGAGGGGGCTCACAAAGGAGGCTTCAAAAAAACCTTCATGGATTCCATTTCAAGAAAGAGGCATCATGAATGAGGCTTCCCAAAACAAGCTTGACCAATTTCTAAAACAACCGGAAGAGGTAGAATAACAGTCCTTCTGCCTTAAAAATTATGCATGTTCCTAGTTCAGTATTACCAGTATGTATAAAAGTCATAGCCTCAAGCGCAATACGAATGCCGCTTGTGCATATGAATTATGCAGCCACGACGCATGCGCAGTCCTCCTGGTGGATCACGACCGCCTCACATGATTCCCGCTCCCATATGTCTTGAATAACTTTCAATAACTTGCCATGACTGCAGTCCAGTGTGCGGTTCCCACTTGGCTGTAATCCTGATTTGCCCGCTGTACTCGGATTCTCATGTAGCATGTAGCAACTGTCCCAGCGGCTCCCCCTGACGAGAATATTTAGTTTTGTTCGTAAAATCTGTCTAGGCGGCGCATGAGCTCATCTTAGCGGCGATGGACAAACACTCCCAGTATTTCATTCAAAAAGAGGAACTACTGCAACAAACTATGTACACCTCTGCTGTAAGGCATATCGGTTTGGTATCCCGCCAGAAATTCCGGCAATTCGGTCATAGATCTTTGCCGCCCAAAGAAAAAAAAGTGAACACATGCACGAATTACATGCTGTCCACACCATGCCGCGGCATGCAGTGCAAGGCCCACAGACGCGGCTGGAATTCTCAATCACTCCCGCCCAAGAACGAACTGGCGTGTAACACCCCCGAGTGGCTCTACACACACACCAGTCCCACAGCGCGAAGTGTTCGGGGCAGATTGCGCCAGCGTCAGCCCGAGGTGCGCGGAATGTCATCGACAATTTCACGGGTAAACGAAGGAAAAACCAATCGGCCGGGTTGGAGCTCGGGGAGACAGACGCTGTCGCCATCCCACGCCCAACAACGCCAATAGCCCGCGGGGCCGCAGGCCCCCCTCCAATCCATCCCAACTCCGGGAGCGCACCCGCCCGATTGGCGATTTTTCGTCCTTCGCCAGAGACGGGAGTCCTCCCATATACAACCAGAGAGCTCTTGGATGCATCTCTCGACGCCACACGACAGCTGCTCACTGCGGTACGCAGCGGCAGTGCCGAGGGTAGACAGACCTTTCTTCTTGCGGGGTTCCTGCCTGCACCAGGCAGAAGGGCGCATGCCATGGGCGCCCAAGACTCAGAGCCCCGACGAGCACGGTATGCGTGCCGCGAGCCTATATACCGCTCCGGCAGGCGGGGGGAAACGCCCACGGCATCCAGCGAGCAGCCATGGCCAAAAGTGGTCCGTAATGAGTTTTCCCCCATCGAATCCCCGGCTCCTCTTGTTGTTACTTGGGCACGCTGCTGTTGTTGCGTGGCACGGTAGAGCTTGGGGAGGCCGCCACACTTACCGGGCCCGAGGTGAGCGAAAAAGAGCGCAGCGAAGCTTGATGCGCAAGGGCGGGGGGCGTGTACACGAAGACCCCCGTACACTCTTGATGCATCTTTCGCGACGCGTCCTTCGATTTGATAACAGCGCCCGTTACGCGCTTCGGTTGCTGCTCTTGTTCCTTCGTTCCACGATTCTTTTCTGTTGGCGTTGGTTGCCGGCTCTCTTCTACCGTGCAGTCGAAGACCTCCTCCCCTGCGGCGGGAAGAAACCGTTGAATGGTTGTTGGCCAGTCGAACGCGTGCTGGAATTCAGTTCGATTTGCGGAAGCAACCGCCGGGGCGGAGGCGACCGTTTCTATCGGAATGGCTCGCAAACTCCGCAGGTCCTAAACGAGCGCGTGCGTGCGCCGGGGACGTTACGCGGCACCCGTGTTTTGCGGCGCGCTGGCGGCAGCGGCGAAAATCGGTCCCCGCACGGCGCTGCGTGCACGTCGGGCGCCCGGCCCAGAAATGCCCCCCCTTCGGAGGAGCAGCAGAAAATAGCGCTTGTTGCTTGAAGCGTGAGGTCAATAGTCCCCGCCACCGACGTGGCTTCCTATACAATGGGCCGTAATGGGCGATTGGAACGTCCTCCCCCTTCAATGATTCTGGATAGGCGCGAAGGCTGCTGCAAATGATTTTATATGACAATGTGGCCCTCATTCTTTCATTTTATGCTTACGTTGGGGCTGTTGTTCGGCGGCTGTTTACACCGAATGGGATTCTGTTCTTGTTTCTTTGAGATTCTGGCGAATAACTTAGCAATGTGGTGGCGGGGTGTTTACAGCAAAATGATTCATTGACCGATAGAAAAAAAAATCTAAAAGCGTACCTTTAAAGCAGACCAGCAGTGCATTGATGACATGTTACTGGCGTTTCTTACAGGCTTGCGAATAGTAACTGTGGTGTTCAACCTGACTTAACCATGTAGTTTGCTTTCAGCCTTATTTTTTTTTCTTTCGCGTACAACTATTACCGAACGTAATTGTGGGTTCTGTTTCTGCCTTAAATAATAACAACTTCCGTGAGCCCATGCGTCGCCAAATATACGAGTTAGGAACTTCAGAAAAAAAAAAAAAGATTATGGGACAGGAAATTGCATGCGCACTCAACGGGAGGCCCCAAGTATTTTTAAGCCACAGAAGCCCAAAAGCAAAAGCTATTTGCAACAACTAAACCATATAAATCCAGATAATTGGCGTCCATTTATTTATTTATTTATTTATTTATTTGCTATTTTCAGAGACTGTTAACCCTTGAGGGCTTTTACAGGAGTGGACACGTACATCATAAACGATACTCATTCGCACAGTACAAAGTCATAATACAAAGCACAATAACAGTAACTCCTACTAGTTAAGGAATCTTCCCAAGTTTTCTACAAAGCTATCAGTAGTATTAGCTTCCACAAAAACTCGCGGATCGAGATTACCCGAGTCCACAATAGTTTTGACTACAAAAGAATGCTTAGAAACAACAACCCTTGGACAATAAGTCCCAACAGCATGCGTAAGATTTATGCGGGAGGACACTCGTTCGGGAAGTTATAACTCAGGATCTAAGAGTTTAGTTCGCTATTGTATAGCTAGTCAGAGACCTTAAGCCTGAAAATTTTTATAGGCGTTGCCAGTAAGGAAGACCACGTTTGGCAAGTAAGGCAGTCACCGACTGGTTCCTGGTATATGCTGCAGATTAAACTTGTAGCTAGAACTCGTTCAAGCCTATTTATTTGATACGTTTGATACGGGTCCCAGATTACGCTTCCGTATTCGATATTTTAATTTCTATAATTATTGTGTCGGTCGCAATTTTCAGTTAGGTCCCACCTGCACTCCCCCGTAAGCGAATAATATCGATAATTCCTAATTCTGAGACACCTCTTCTTGCTATATCACATGCGTGTACTAAACTGGAAATTTAGTTGATTAAATTTCGCCCTGTACAGCTTTTAGAGCAAGAAAGAAGCCTTTAGGAGTATCATATTACATATCTTGGTTAATTTTGTCCTTTGCGAACCTTCCTCTCCAAAACAAGAACCAAAAGCTGCGCGTACACCCTAGACGAATGACCAGACTTTCTTAGATTTAAATATATATTTTTAATTAGGCAGCTAAGGTTTTTCCTGGGCCTTCATCTACCTGTTATTTTCTAAACGAGCGTTTAACGAAACATTCCGCTTGCCCCTATCACTAAATCCCGACTTATATCGTTTAATGCAATCAGTTTAATTCAATTGGTTCCAGCCTGCGCTGCGTATTCTGGCTTTTGGTTTTTATTGTATGTTTCAGGAGGTTCCAAGTACGGAAAAAGCTGAAGTTTTGTAAGTTTTTAATAATGCAGCTGCGATATGCCTTTATTCCCATCCGTATCGCATGATTCCCTATATAGTCGGGTTACAAGCTAAGACGGGCAATAGCTCATGTAGTGGATCACTCCACCGAAGCGAAGGACCCGGATGTCAACGCACGCGCGCGTTTTGAAACGAGATTGCCAGCTTAATGCGTAACATTGTCGTCTTTTTCAGAGCTAGTATTTTTGCAGTCTCTGCAGGAATTTAAAGAATATAAGTGCGAGAAATCACGAAAAAACCTCGAGACACTGCAAATTGCTCGCAGTAAGGCACTTTTTGCGCCGCGCGGAGTAACAGCCGGCTGCGGTGATGAGGCGCAGGGCCAACTTGCGTTGCCGTGCTTAAATTGTTCCCGAGTATAGCTTATTTTTTGCTAATTTCAGTCGTACAATGGTGACAATGTGTTAAGGTGTATGAGTTAAAGTTCTTTGTCTTGAAACTTGGAGTTCCGGTATGTACCTTTTGTCAATGTCGCATTCCGTATCACAGCCAAGGCTCGTGTACCAGGCACAGTTCCAGAAAATGACGCAAGCGGACTGGGATCGGCTGGAGACTATTAATAGGGCCGCCGTGCGCACCATTACTGGCCTCCCCGCCTAACGCCAATTCGAGTTTCAAGCAGGAGCCTAGCTAAGCATGCTAGATGAACTCATTCATCAGCGTTGTTCCGCACGCCTGCTGAAACGAGGACTGGTGCCAGAGGCAGCAGCTCTCTCCGCGTACATGGGCCAGACGCCGAATACGATGCCAGCCTTTTCCGCCACGAGGCCGCCCTGGCTGTATCATCAGGTGACGGACAAGCCTCTGACGAGGCTACATGTCCGTACCTCGGGCCTTCACCAGCCCCCAGACGCCGTCCTTCATGTCCCTAGGCTGACTGGACGCCTGCGACGCAACCTCTGGTTGTCCAGACTTTTGTGGACGCCGGGCATACGAATGCTTCGTCACCATGGCCTTGACGTGTTTCTCTTACCCTGCCCTAAACCAAAGCTCCGCGTTCGAGTCACTCCGTGCACTCCCAAGCCAGCTAGTAGAACTTACTGCGATTCTGGATGATCTACAGGCGCTTGTATGGACATTGACGAGTGGGGACAAGCTAGAACTTTATACTGACTCAACGGCAGCGATTCAGGATTCGCGTCGCGTTGCGCGTTGTACGAGCCTGACCGCATGTATTCGCGCGATTACGGACACGTATGCCCCCGTCTGCGTTTTGTGGATTTGCCGGGACATAATTCCTGCCAACACAGCGGCGGATCGCGCCTCCCACAGGGACCTCCCACGGCCTTTACCACTTCTTTCAGTATTCACCATAGGAGAACAGCTGGTGGAAAAGGAAACCCTCCGCCGCACAATGCGTGCTTTACTTGCAGAACGTGGAACTGACCTTCCCTAGTGGGCCCCCCCTTTGGGATGAGGTCGTGCTGCGGAGGATTCGGGTGGGGGTGGCGTTATCCCCAGCAGTTACCCCCGCTTGGCCTGCCCGTTATCACGTGCCGTTTGCGGACACCTGCCCCTTCTGTGTGCTTCCTGCGTTAGGAACTGACGTTGAACAGCTGCTGTGGACTTCACCAGGTCTTAGGGACACCCGAACGCAACACCTCCGAGGCACAGGGCTCCATTCTGGGAGACCCCCAGATATGAAGGGATGGATATTGGGGGCCCCAGCACCGGTCCTTTCTGGGAGTTTAGCACGTAAATGGTGCAGTGTTGTACTTTCTTTTGCTGTAGGACAATCTCTCGCAATGAGAAAATACATAAAATGCTACACAATACTGTATATTTCCTGCTGCTTGAGCTGAAAAGATGCAAATCTCACCTAAACTAATTGAACTCACCTTTGCAGCCTTGGCGCTATGTAGCTTAATTCTGTCCTCGTTACTTTCAGAAGAGACAGCCAAAAAAAGGAAAGAGGGGTATTGAGCCTCATAAAGCAGCCACTTCCGACGTAAAGGCATGCCTCCAGAAGTGCAATTCGGGTTAATAAAAAAAAGAGGCGTGAAAGTTGTACGTTAATCGCAGCAGTGCTGAGCACACGGGTGAGGGCGTTTACATTTACCAGCATAGAGCGTTTACTCGGCGATGAGACTCGCGCCACTGATACGCAGGTAATACGGTATTCCAAACCCTGCATTGCTAAAGCGAAGCTTTCTTTCCCTCAGTGATGGCGACGTTGCCCTTAAACGTACTGCAGGACAGCCCACTTTCTCTGGCGATGATGATGATCGTGGGTAAAGTGTGAGATGGTTGAAACGCGAACCTTCATCTGGTCAAAAGCCAAAGTCAAAAGTTAAAGTGCAAAATCCCAACCGTTACGCCCAAAACGCACTGCAGGAAAGCCAACTCACACAATGGGTTTTCACAGTGGAGTATCAGGCGCCTCAAGAAAGCAACGTTTCCCGTGGTGGGAATCGAACCTGGGTCCCTCGCTTTTGAAACCGAAGACTATCCGACTGAGCCACTCCGACACGGTCGAGGCAGATAAAATTTTGAACTTTGACTGTGACTCAGGTTGCATGGGAGAAAGCTTCGCATTTTAACCATGTTTTTTCTTAAGAAACGGGCTTTAAATGCACCTGTCTGAACAATGGTGATACTGAGCAACGATGATAGTTCTCATTTATTTGGAAAACTGGCCAATGTTTGGAACAGTCGAACTTCTCCTGTGAACGCCGCTTGGAATTTGGAAATTTTCGCAGCCATGAAAATAGAAAAAAAATAGATAGTGGCGCCGCAGCTTTTAATTCGCAGGCGAAATTCGCACCATGTGGAACGGCGTCAGTGAGGGCATATGTAACGATGCGGGCCATTGCACTGCTACACCTGGAGTTTTCGGGGACTCATTCACACACAAAAAAAAATCCCGGGCCAGCTGCACTAACGGGAAACCTGGTGAGGGGCGGAGCATGCAGTGTATAAGTGTATTCTCGACGCCTTGCGTTTTTGCCAACGGAAATGAAACCGTTGGAGGTTGAGGCATACAGGTTTGCAAGCTTGCGTCTTTGAGGCACGAATAGTTCTAGCGCGAGGAGTAAACGATTGTCCCGGTGCTTTCTAGTACGCGTTACGAAGCGTTCCAGCACGAGGCGTAAACAAGTGTCCCGGTGTTTTTTAGTATACGCGTTACGTTCTAGCGTGACGCGTAAACGAGTGCCCCGGTGTTTTAGTACCGTGACTACATGAGATGACGGTTAAGACGATGACATTAGACGCCGACGGGCCGAGCCCCTAATGGGCTTTACCCCTGCAAGCACAGGAGCTTGTCGGGTATTGTGTAATCACATCCACAAACATATTTTTCTACGACGTATACACTCTTCAGAGAATGAGGTGGAAGTCGTGATGGCCAGACAGATAAGCATTGCAAGGCGAAAACAACTTGCCCTGCTACGCCGTCAAGTCTAAACAAGGCGACAATACGATTCACTTGTGCCTGACCGGCATAGTCAGTGGTGACAATGGTGATATGCGGTTGTCGTCGCGGACGCTCGTAAGTGCGGCCAAGAAGCGAGCATGAACCGTGTCCCCGGATATAATTTTTATTGGCATTCGGGAGCTCCACCAAGCCGCAATTGTATTTGACATGCCCTGAATCTAGTATTTGCTTTAAGAGGTAACCATAGCAAGTGTTTTTTAGAGCGCGAAAAGGCAAAAAGTTACACCATCTTCCCGTAGGGGAACCCTGAGTAGTATGCGAAGCCGCCATGGGGTCGACTGAAGTTCCCATTAGTTTTCAGGTCATCGTTTCCGTTGACGTTCAGCTCCGCGTGCCTTCGTTGTATCAGTAGCTTCTTGACGTAGTTTGAATGAGTGAAGGACATGAGGCGCGTTCATAGCACTTGCTCTCGTCTCGGTATGCAGCGCAGTGGGAAGAGCGCCACGTACTTCCCGTTGCGGCCAGAGAGTCGTGGGATCGAAGCCGAGCGCCGCCTAATACATAGTGGACTGCGCTGACGTCAGCCCAAACGCTGACGGGGCTGAAGAGACGCGCATGCGCAGTAGAGTGCTGACGGCGGACAACGATAACAACAACGAGGGAGGGAGGGACACAGCCCCGAGCATGAGATGCATCGCATCTAAAAGAACGCAGAGACACCCAAAACATGATATGACACCCTCGGATCGCTCACCATATACAGACGCCGCGAAAAGGTGCAACAAGGACAGGCAGCAGTCGCAAAGCTCAGGGCCTAGGGAAAAAGGGATCACTGTCGATCCCAGTTACACTGCCCGCGCAAAGCCACTAGCTCTTGATATCATATAGTAGACGCGTAGAATGTAACCGGTCTTCGTCAAATGAAGTTCAATTAGTGGTGTGTGGGTCTAGTGGTTGCGTGCTGGTTAGGATGCATGCTGGAAAATGGGTAACGCTTCAGCAGATTCAAACGAGATGGTGCAGCTTGTGAGAGACTTCACAGCGCGGTCATATTGGTACGTGATAACGGGACGGCCACTACCAAAAGATCGTAGGAGAGTAGGCTGCGTTAGCGATGCACTTATTAACAAATATTTCCCAGAACGTCGCAGTGTATCAGGTCCCGCTATCAAGCCTGAACGAATGACACCTTGGTAACGCTGGATTCTGGCTTTTGTTGCGTCGGATGGTACAGAGGGCAGGACATGTTTTGTGGGTGGAGTTCCTTCTGTGGAAATAAAAAAAATTCCTAGGGCGTTCAAGTCTACTTACGTGGCTTGAAAGGGAAAGGCTAGCGATTATCAAAGGCCTCTTTACTGCTGCATTGTGTTTGCGGCTGTTTCGTCTTTTACATCAAAGCCGTATATGGCTGGGATTCCAGAGCCTCGCGCTGGCAGCCACAATTTACTCAGCGGCTTGCGTTCAACGTAAGAAAAAAAAAACAAGAACAAATTAAAAAAAATGGAAGCCATTCCACTCAACGTGAAAGATGTCCGAAGTACAGAGCAGTGATTCGTCAAAACGGGCTGTAGCGCCGTTGTCCGCTCACTGCTACCACTAATGCAATTCAAATTTCCAGCCTCCGCAGTGCTCGCGCGCCCGCTGCCTGAAACTGCGCCAGCGATACTTCTGTTCTTTTCGTGCTTGTATTTCCTCCCGCACGTGCCGGCGTTGCACTGTCACTTTTTTTCGCTTAGTAAAGGCAGCACGGGAGATGCTTTCCAACACCGAAATTTGCCATAAACCTCCGTCGCGACCAACGAACGTCTTCCCCGCTCTCTAAGCGTCGACACCTTCATCTCTGGAGCTGCTGGCCGACGAGTTGGAAGAGGAAGGGAATGACCAAGAGTATGACTATGAGGAAGCTATTGCCAAAGCACGCAGCACTTCGACTTCATCTACCTGAAGAGGATGACCCTATCCCATCCGGTTATAACCGGTGGGAAATGGACACACTCCGACGTATTCGGACGAACACTGTCGTAACGCCGCACATCATTGCACGCTTTCGTCTACAACCCGGTGAAGGTACCTGTAAACAGTGCGGATCAGCTGACAGCCAAGTCACTTACCTTGACCATCTGCTATGGAGCTGCCCTGCCTTGAAGGACCAGAGGAACCTCGCACATGCGCTCATTCCTCGTCAAGTCAGGCCAAAAACGCTGCGGGGATGGACCCATCCCGAAGGGACTACAGAACACAGGAAGATGGCCCTCGACTCTCTTCTAGTACATGTTCGAGAAGCCGCCGTACAGGGCCACATTTAGTCGGGACACTCCCCGCCCCCCCCCTCTTCCTCCAACTCCCTTCCCCCATCTCCCCCTCCGGCGATGACAAAGGTCAAGGCACGGAGTGTAATTAGGATTAATAAATACATATTACAACAACAACAACAACAACAACAACAAAACCACAACAAAAAACCAAACCAACACAACAAGCGCTCCTCGCTAGATAAACGCGGCACTGCCGGTTAATTGCGTATATTTTGCCTCAAATGTAGCTGCAGTTTTATTTCGGGCTAAACAACGGGGAGATGTATGACAAGCGCCAGAGGCTAACGAGTTTCTAAAGGTTATGACTATTTAAACCGCTTGCTTTGCGAAGCCTCTGCGAGACGCCCTACGACGGTACGCTGGGCTGTACTTTGGTACCTTATCTAGCTGCTTCGCCTGATTCCGGCAGTAGCTTGACATCGAGCGTTACAGAGAGCTACGACGACCAGGTGAGACCCTAAAGTGTTCTGCACTTTAAAAAATATCTTATTGCCTCCATATTTTTATATGACAGCTTGTGTCGCGCCTGAGGATAAAGTCTTCGCAGCAATGTATTTCTGCTTAGAGGTGAAGCTGACTTAGAGGGTACTTAGCGTAAGTTGGTCTATCTAAGCTGGCTTAGCCACAGTTGTGATTTGCACAGTAAAGCATGGTCATCTACGGATGGTGTATGGTTACAGCCCCACTTCATACTCCTGTCCACTACCGCCGCCGCCCCCCCGAATCGTGTACACTCCTCGCCACGCGTTCTGTTTCCCTGACATTGCGGAATGCCTCGCTCTCTACGGCGGTCAGCTGTACCAACCTGCCTTTCTACAAGTACCTCGCTCAATTCCGCTTAATAAATTACAGACCAAACTCATCTAACGAAACCCGCTCTCAGGAATTTCCCAATCTAACGAACCAATTCGAATTCCCCCGCCGGTGCGTACACGGGCAAAGACTTTTATGAACTCGAGCTATCGAAATAGTAACAAAAGCTTGATCAGGGCTAGTTGGTTGAACATACTGAATAAATTTGAGGCGCTAAACAACGGGGACCAGAAGAAACACGTAGACACAGACAAGGCGCCAATTCCAACTAAACTTTAATAGTGAAAAACCCTGGAATAAATACACTGCTTTGACGTCATGCAAAAACGTCACACCAACAACGTGTGCCAACCTACACGTGTCCATCTAAAAACTGGAGTTCTTTGAATGATAATGTAACCGATGGTGTACTGATGCACTTATCTCCCGCCTTGTGAATGAAGTACGCCTCCACAATTTCTCTTTCTTGCCTATCTCTCACCCATTTTAAAAACGTGGCCTGTTTGAAGAGCGGAGTGCATTTAGTTCCCTGCTGAGTGCACCTTTTGCAGTGCTCAGCCATGTGGCCCCCTGCGTTGTTTTTTACAGCCCAACAATGCTCGCGCGCTCTGTCGTTGAAACACCTTCCTGTTTGGCCAATATAACTCTTGTTACAACTCATGGGAATCTCGAATACAACTCCCATGGTGCATTCCGTGTATAATTCGCCGTGCTTCTTGGAGCACGATTGCCGCTTCCTTTCCTTCATCATAGGACAAACCTTCCCCAATTTGCAGGGCGCGCTAAACACCACATTGATGTCATACCTTTGAGCAACTTTTTTGAGGTTATGCGAGATCCTGTGCCAATACGGGATAACGTGAACTTTATTTTTTCTATTTTCTTCTGCATGTCACCTTCCCTCTGTTTTTGTTTAAATTTTTGCAGCAATGCTTCGCTCGCTTGATAGCGCTCGCTTGATAGCGCTCACTCAAAATTAATCAAAAGGGGTGTGGCTAAGACATGCATCACGGCAGCCTTAAACAAGTCGTGCGCGCACAAGGTACAAGACGCATTTAATGAACAGATTGCCCGGCTGAGCACTGCGGGATTCTCTTCTGCAGTTGTTTCTGCCGTATGCGAAGCATTGCTGCAAAAATTTAAACAAGAACAGAGGGAAGGTTACATGCAGAAGAAAAAAAAAAAAAGAAAGTTCACGTTATCCCGTATTGGCACAGGATCTCGCATAACCTCAAAAAAGTTGCTCAAAGGTACGACATCAATGTGGTGTTTAGCGCGCCCTGCAAATTGGCGAAGGTTTGTCCTATGATGAAGGAAAGGAAGCGGCAATCGTGCTCCAAGAAGCACGGCGAATTATACACGGAATGCACCATGGGAGTTGTATACGAGATTCCCATGAGTTGTAACAAGAGTTATATTGGCCAAACAGGAAGGTGTTTCAACGACAGAGCACGCGAGCATTGTTGGGCTGTAAAAAACAACGCAGGGGGCCACATGGCTGAGCACTGCAAAAGGTGCACTCAGCAGGGAACTAAATGCACTCTGCTCTTCAAACAGGCCACGTTTTTAAAATGGGTGAGAGATAGGCAAGCAAGAGAAATTGTGGAGGCGTACTTCATTCACAAGGCGGGAGATAAGTGCATCAGTACACCATCGGTTACATTATCATTCAAAGAACTCCAGTTTTTAGATGGACACGTGTAGGTTGGCACACGTTGTTGGTGTGACGTTTTTGCATGACGTCAAAGCAGTGTATTTATTCCAGGGTTTCTCACTATTAAAGTTTAGTTGGAAGTGGCGCCTTGTCTGTGTCTACGTGTTTCTTCTGGTCCCCGTTGTTTAGCGCCTCAAATTTATTCAGTATCGAAATAGATTCAGCGCCATTCCCGACTTAACGAAGTACTTCGCGAAAGAGGCACATCTAAAAAGGACCAATTTCGAATACGCTTCGTCAAAACGACACGAACATTTCGCCATGTCAGAAGAAAGAACGATGCATCTAGTATCATTTTTACATAGCTGTACGGTGGTAGATGATACTGACGACCCAGAAGCATGCTGGAGCTCCCGTGAACACTCCAGGCCAGGTGACGGACGCTATTGACCTGCTCAGGCGATTTGCTAGGCCTCACAAGGGACCCGAGGACCCGTTTAACGCGCTTGCGTGCTACGGAAGGTCCGTCCGCCCAATGCTATACGAAGTGCACGCAGGCGAAAATCACAGGCTCTTTGCCAGAAAATAAATTTTTTTCCCCATAACCCCTAGCGTTTTATTGTTATTATTTTCACCGTGGGCTTAAGGCGCAGCGATCACTTATTGGCAGGCAAGCGCCGCGGCCGCCGCAATCACGATGGCCTTGTAACTGCTGGGAACGCGCCTTTATGAAACCAACTGCTTCTAAAATGGCAGCCCCAATTTTGCGAAGTTCTCGATTTAACGAAATACTTTGCGGTTCCCGGTGAATTCGTTATACCGGGTTTAACTGTATTCTACTCTACTCTGCGCGTAGAGCCTGTGCTGCGATTGGCGTGGTCGGGCTATAATAAAACGCCATTGTTTGTACCCACAAATCGACTGTATCTTTAGATTGTGACGTAGCGATCGGGTCACCGTCCTTATAATTCAGTATAGCAAATGTCCAATATAGCTAAACCCCAACATAGCGAATCCAACCAGAGCATCAGCTTCGCTGGACTTCACATGATGAACGGGTTCTGATTTTTCTTAATCTTTTGACTCGAATTACCTTATTTTTGCGATTCTAAGCCCCCCCCCCCCCCCCTCTTCCTTGATTTTAAGAACCATTCCCTACATTCGGGAAAAAAATTGAAAAAAAGTTTGCATGCAAATCTAAGCACCACCTTTTCTAAGGAACCATCACAAGGTAGATTTGAGACGCCTGGAAACGACGTCGAGTTGACGTTGTGGCCAAGTACTTAATGAACGTTGCAATTATAAGCCACTTCAACGTAACAGAGGTCCACTGTCTGTACCTATTTTTCTTTTGAATGTTTGCCAAGTAAACCATTATTCCTTACGCTCATCTCGTCGAGATCCGACCGCGACAAAAAGTGGCGGGGGGAGGAGGGTAATTTAGGTTTTTCGAATCTAAGCACCCGCCTCCCTTTCGGACATCGCGATCGTGGAAAAATGGGGTGCTTAAAATTGAGTAAATACGGAACTCTGACAGGCAGACTATCCGCATGTTTCCAAACGCTTCCCTGCATAGAGCACCCACGTGACATGTGTGATGTCACTGCGCGCGCTATTCTTTTGAGCGCCTGCTAAAACAAACCCACCATTTTGGCTCTGTAGCCTCGGCGTAGAGCACTGGCGGCTTGGGATTTTTTTTTTTTGTTTCATTTTATTTTTTAATAGCCTATGTTTCCGTAAATTTATATTTTTTTCTAAACTCAAATCTACGCTTCGTTTTTGTTAATAATGGTGATTTGGTATGTTTTAGGTCGCTTTAGGTTTGGGGTGCAGCCAATGACCACGTTGAATTAACGTTTTCCATCGCGGGAACAAACATGTCACGTGGGTGCTCTGTGCAGCGGAGCATGACTCCATGGCCGGCCTTCACGCACCAACTTCCCCATAGAGAGCGCTCTCTTCCGCGTGCACCCGTTCGTCAAACGTGCCGTTACGAGCACCTGTCATGGAGCACGCTCCAGCCTAAATCTTGTACGATTGTGCCCGGGTGCCGGGTTAGCGCTGCGGTTAGAGCCCTTGGCTGCTGCTGTGGCGACCGGGGATCAAATCCCACGTGAACCCCAATTTATTTTCTCTTTGCAGCGACGGCCATTTTGACGTCATTCGTGTTGACGGTGGCGACAACGACGACGACTACGACTACGGTCACTCTTCGCTTTCGATGAGACACCTAAGAGAGAAATAACTCTTTAACGTGGGCTGGAGAGGTCAGCTCTGCTAGCGACAGTGCTTGCTACGCCAGATGGGGGTGATTACGATGCAATGAAGTGAATGTGAGAGATTGGGAAGGCAACAAACATAAGGTTTTTGCCTTAATATATGGGCAGTGTCTTAACTCTCCTGTACTTCAGTGTATTCAGCCGGATTTTAAGGCACACTTGTGACCCGCTGCCCAGTAAACACGAAGAGACAGTGGCGTACGCAAGATTTCGTTTTGGAGGGGGCCGGAATCCGTAAAAAAAAAAGAAGGGGAAAAGTAAAAAAAAAAACAGAAATCAATAAAAACATTTCAGGTTTCATCGGGGGTACACTATAGGCGACTTTGAAATAAATTATTTTTATTATTAACGGCATCACAAACTGGCTGACCGTGTTGTGAGCAGACGTCCAATTTGCGCAAGTTTGTTGGGTTGTCACTTGCGAACGAACAATAATTTTCAGTTGTTTTAATTGGACAATAAGCCGAGTCAGTGCCCTTGTGTTCAAATGCCCCCGTGAACCCGTAAACTTCGCAGGGGGCCGCGGCCCCCTCACCCCCCCCCCCCCCCCCTTGCGTACGCCAGTGCGAACAGCTGTGCCGTTACGTAGGACGGAGTTGGTCAATATGAGTGCCGATCTGGGTGACGATAGTATTGGTGGAGGAGGATATTGAGAGTTCGTGAATGGTTTCAAAGGAATTTGTTAAGATACGATGATTTCTGACCAATCCAACTCCGTAAAAGCTGAATTAAATCATGCTGGACTCTCAACTTCATTAGTTGTGATGTCTTCCAACCTAGCCCATAAATCATAGAAAAATGAATATGCTGGGTCTTCCAGCGAGGCACAATGTATCCCACAGATATACACAGAGGCGTATCGGAAAACTTTCTCCAAAAAGGCTAATCAACGAATCAACACCACCGTTTCAGCCAGCCGACAATCGCAATCAATCAATCAATCAATCAATCAATCAATCAATCAATCAATCAATCAATCAATCAATCAATCAATCAATCAATCAATCAATCAATCAATCAATCAATCAATCAATCAATCAATCTTAAAGGTGTTCGCCATTGAAAAATGAAAATGCTGGTGTTTCATGCCATCTCCATGCACAAAAGAGCGCTGCTGCTGTTGGCGTGTGAAGCCTCTTAATCAAGTTCATAGAGGGGAAGAAGGCCGCGATTGCAAGAAAACTAATTTCTCGGCAACGCCCAATGCAGTCGGTGTGTGGCGCTGCAGGCGGGGCGTTCCAAGCGCGTCGTCTGCTACCGGGAATAACAAAGCGGTGCTCCCCCCGCTCGAGCACCACCCCTCGCACTCACTTTAGTGAAACGTTTCATTGCACGCGTGAGATGCCCCTGAAGATTTTCGTCACGGTTGTATCAAGCTTGGCGATAAATGTTGGCTCAGTGCCAAGAATGAGGTCAGCGGCGGACGAACATGTCTTGAACGGACGACCACATATCACACAAATACGCCGGCATTTGCGACTGTTCGCCTCAGCGGGCATTTAAGAAGGACCGAGTTCACGGTGTGTCTTCAAAGACAGAACAGCTAATAAATTAAGGCATCCTTCCATCGCCTGTCATGAATAGTCGCCCCAGAAGACACAATGAATCGTCGAGTAACTAGACTGTTTTCGGCTCCGACGATATGCTGCGGTTTTCCAGCCTTCTCCGACCGTACACATCTTTCTGAATTAAAAACAATCCACCTATTTCTCGTTCTGTTTGTTTCTGAAACGGTTGCGGCAGTACTTAAGTTGCCCAATTTGCTGGTGTGTGTTGTTCACAGAGTTAAATTCACTCCAATGTCTTCCGTGGCTAGTCCAGGCGTTCCACTCTTCGCTACGAAACTAATACTTACTATGTACATTCATTGGAGGTAGCCGTTAGCATGTGCGCACGGCGGAAGTGAAATCGACGAACCCCAATGGAAACTGCGCCAGCCGTGTTCGTCTGCTACACTTAGCTACCCAAACAGGCACGGCGTCTAAAGCTCAGTTCCGTGGCCGTGCTGCCAAATGTCCGGGCATAGACTGTATTCTCAATTTAGGCACTACGCCGTACTTCCAACTCAGCCGAACTGGAAGACGATTATGAACTGGCAATCATGCAACTTCAAGCCACACAGAAACTTGGACCAAAAACAGAATTCAGCGCCCACCTCTCAAGAAAAATAAAATAAATTAAACTAGGGAAATATTCCGATTGCCCGAGCTTAAATATTCCCAAAAGAAGTCTTGAGTCTCAACACGACCATTGAAAATTAACAAGGGTGAAATTTTTGGGACGATAACTACTTCCTAAACTGGAACGAAGCAGCTCCGCCGCAAAATACGGCCCCAAGTCGGCGCCATCGGGGACAGATCAAGTGCTGTCCCCTGGTGAGCGGGCGAAGCAGTGCGCCTTCATCGATCCAGGCGTGTTTGCTCGCGGCGCTGAATATGTTGACTTAGCGCGTGTAGACGGCGCGTTATAGAAGGATATCTCCCCTCTTTGACCTACAAGCCCCATTCACGCGGGCCCGAAGAACACAGACGCAAAAATGCACGAAATCCTAAAATCTTATATAACGCACACGCGGTATGTATGCGAATGCTGCAATGAGACATGATCACAGTCCGATGAATGTTTTAGTTGAGTTCCTTGAAGGACTTGCAGGCCCTGAACTATGGGATTGTGCCGGATTAATGTCAGCGGCATTATCGCTTTGCGGTTGGATAAAAAAGGATCAGTTGTTTTCCCAGTACAAAATCCCGTGCCAACTGATATGAGTATACAAAAGCACGGGGAACGAATATAGACACAGCAGCTCCAAAAAGTTCATTGACACCATGATTCATCATTCACGAGCTAGCAGCGCATTAAAGTACGAGCGCACGCCATTTCTTTTTGTTTCCGGCGATTCCAGAAGAAGAAATTAGAAGGCTGTTTATAAAGAAATCTCAATAGCACCTTAATGCACTTTAGCTCTGACATATTTATGTACAGATTGTAGTTCGTCTAATGCTACTATACCGATTTCCACCAACAAGGACAGATAGGAGGAGCCCTTGTCCTTGCAATTAGAACTGAAACATGAATCTCAATAGCACCTTAATGCACGCGCGACGATATATATATAGTACAGATATAAGTTCATTAAATGATATAGATTATCAATACATAGCAGATAAGACGAGCCACGCCATTTCTATATTTGATCGAAAATAATATAACTGAATTATAAAGAAATCATAGATATATGATATTACTATGAATATATTAAGATTGACTAATAGATACTATACGATATACCTATACGTAGGGGCTATTTCATTTGATCAATGACTATCAGTCGGAGTGCACTGACTTATACGATACCGTTGAGGACAACCACATATCGGATTATAAAGATGAATCCGGTTATATTGATGCGAAAATATGCAACAGATGGATGACTCTATATGACGCGGTTGGAAGCCTTCAGGTGTGCCTTCGAGGACCCAATGCGGACATCAGTCTCTCGGGGACTTTTTTCCCAGGAATTTACCTTCAGCTAGTGAAGACCTATAGATGCTCTTGGAAATTTACGTAGTTCCACGCGGCAAACAAAGTGACACTGTTGCTTCTTTTCGCAAATTATATAGTAGACTTGCTGTTGGATATAAAATGTTTTGACTTTTCCGTTTTTATTATCCAAACCTATATATAAATTATGTTATAACGAGCGGACTTATTCCTCACTGCCATACTGTTATAAGTGGCCATACCACCTTCACGTTTCGTGTATACGTCTGCATTATTATCATACTATATATCATCTCAATCATATAATATAGTATTTATATATATAGCGCCAATCTTCAATGTCCATCAGTGATTGATCTTATGCTTGCCAGGGTACCGCTCACGTTATCGTCGTCGCGCTCATTCTGTGGACATTCTCTCATCATTCTATTCTTTACGAGACGCGCCACTTTGTTTGTTGTGGTCCAGGGTACCGCTCACGGAATAAACGTCGTTCTTTCTGGAACAATACACACACAAAGGCCTCATAAAACCTGTTGTACTCCTGATGGGTTTTAATATTTTAATTTTAATGCGCAAATTTGAAGCGGTTCTACACAACGCGAACAGTCAGTCTGAATTTCGTTCTTAACAGGGAAGGTAGCTTCTGAACAGCCTAAACATGAGATCCAAGAGGCAACTTGTGCCAAGATGCCATTAGGGCACCCCAGTGGACGCCTATGGACACAAATTGTAACTGGACCAGGGGAGGTATTCTCGTAATTGTCAGTTTTGAAAACGTTCGTTTTGCGTCCGTTTTACTGTGACGTATTTCCAGTTGTAGGCAGGCTTTGGGTTGACTTTTGCGCAACTGTTCTTGTAAACACATCTTAAACGATTAAACCTATTTTCAACTAACTTTTATGTGTTTATTGCTCCGCCAGCGGACCAACAATGCGACGAAAAATCGTCTGCTCCAAATCGTCTGCTCCGAGTGGCTCAGAGAAGCCGCGCCTCGTAGCTCCGCCGGGCTTGCATGGTGTCACGTCCGGGTGTTCGCTTTTAGCTGATGAGGGCTTGCTTAAAACGGACACTTTTGAAACTGACAGAAAACGGACAAAACACGAGAATATCACCCCATAACAATCTGTCCTGTTCCCAGCTCTGCAAACCACATACTGCCTAGTCCCATGCAGATAGTGCTTTCGATCATAAACCGATTGCCGCATTTCAGTAAACTATAATTGTTTCGCTTGTATTGAAAACGGTACGCAACCAAGAAGGCCTTCCCAGAAGTAGTCGTCAAGCATGTCTTTCACTGTTAGAGTTGTCGATCAATTAATGTCCGCCCTATACAAACGGCAAGGTTCTTTGTTGCCGAGTAGGTGAGAGAACTGAACTATAGATAAGTCGATACGTAATAATCTTGCTTTCGAACCCGGTAGTATTTATAGGACATTTTTTTTTAATTCTTCATAGATGAAGAGAGGGAGAAAAACAGTCTGTAGCAACGTTTTTTTTTTTTAGCTACGTACGGCTGCATCTTGGTGGGTACCATTTTATGCTGTGAAAGCATAGACTTGGTAATTCCTTATAAAACATTTGGAATTAAAATATTGCAATCAATATTAAATGCAGCAATGCTTTATAGGGGAGGAAAACGCCATTTATTCGCATTCACTAGAGCAACAATCTGTTCCCTACAATCTATATCCTGTCTGTGCCCACAAGAGCAAGACCGCAGTTCGGTCACGCTTGGTTGTAACTTTGCATTGAAAGGTACACCTTGAGTTGTTCACGAATGGCAGATACACCGGTACTGTGGAGGTCATATTCAACTGGCTTTAGTATAGTATGGTGCTCCAGAACGTTTGCGGGGATCTTAAATGAATTTGAAGCCCTCCCGTTGGGTAACCTAAGCATGGACAGTTATTCTTCGAGTTTAGAACAACAAGGGCAAAGTACATAGATCGTAAATTTTCCTCGCGTCAAACTCAAAACGTTTTTATCAGAAAATACCTAGTTTAAATTAAATTAATTAATGCTTCATTATCACTACTGAGCGCTTGGAAAACTTGAAAATGTTTAGAAAAGAAAATGGCATTAGGTTATAACGTACGAAGGATTGCTTCACAATACGGAATCTCCCGAGGTGAATTGAAGCAGGACACAGTTGGTTCGCCAATTACGTAGCACACCAAGCGGTTTCTAGTGCAAACTAACATCTCTAATTAAAAAGACAGCACAAGAAGCGGTGTATGAACGAAGTAGCTTATATTTGTCGGGAAGCAAAATATGTACGTTCTTGTTCAGCCACAATAAAAATTTAAGGCATTCCATTGGCCGGAAGGAGCTGCACAGCATGACATTGTTCTCACGACGATATGAAAAATTTCTTTGGTATTTGCTAAGCGCGAAATCACGCAGGAACGTTAATTTTATTCCTTTAGACTAGCAATAGACAACACTAACGTGATCCGACCGTAACCGGTATACACCAGAAAGGTCTGTTGAGCGAATTAGGTCGATGCCTTATAAGTTGCACTCATAATTCGATGACTGAATACCTTGTTTCGAATGGTTTTGTGGCTAGAAGAAGGCGCGAGCAAGAAAACAGGAACGGGAATGTAGTCCCGCCAACGAAAATTTTGAAAAACGGAGCGCCGGGGTGTTGGCTACGCTGGCGCCATCTCTGAAAGCGAAAGGAAAGAAGCCCCGGTTTCTCCGCGGCGGAGCTGGGCGCGGTCTTTTGAATAGCCGCGGTCGACCACTTTTTCATATCCCAGTCGTTCGCATTGTCACTTGTGGTCTCTGTAAAGCAAAAGGATTTCCTTTCACTGTGAGCATTCCGATGAATGCGATGTTGGCGATGGTGATGTTTAAAAAGAAAGCGAATATTTCTCATTTAATCCTGCAGCTATTCGTTAACACCAAACTGTATACGTAGCTTATTCCGGTGGAAATTGATGGTTTAGCATGTAGTTCATCATGTAGTTTAGTGTTCATCATAAACAAATGTTACCGCATAGCAGTTGCACGCGGTCCTTAAGGAGCACTGAAACGAGTTGTAAAGAATATCTAATCATTAATTGAATGCGAAGCTAGATGTAAGCCATGTTTCGAATGCATTGTTCCACATAGAAGCTTTGGTTTTATTGGGGAAGCGCTTTAAAATTCGCTTTGTCATTGTACGAAGTTCTTAGCCAACTGACTCACGAAAGCTGCTTGGGCGCCCTTACGAGACTGAAAAGCCGATTTTAATTTCACAGATTGCGGGCATGTCTGTACCATGGATTAAACTGCCTCGCATCAAGCGAGGATGCGGAGCAAAAGATAAAAAGGCAAAATTTACTTTTCCATGAATGTTATATTCCGACGGAGATGCAGTCGAGCTGCATTTCGAACCAGTATGAAGTATGGGGGGTATTTACTGAAACCGCTTTGAAGGCGGGTTTACGCTTTACATTGCACACGGTGTTTTCACTTTTTCTGGGCGTCGAGCTGAACTTTAAACATCAGTAAAATAGTGGTATTACTAACTGCATAGGAGGAACTACGAAGTTGCTCCCCAACTAAAGATCAAACAAAAGAATGAGAGATTGCTGCTCGAGGAATAATATCAAATGATGTCACCGGATTATAATAGCCACGCCTCGAAAACTTTTCACATGTGGGTAAGCATATAGGAGGACCAAATTTTGCGGTAGGTGTTTCCGGATAATATTAAACAGCGTTTTATACTGTCCGGTGGTGAGCTGGTCTGTGTTCGCATTTGACGCCTTGCACTTCATAGTGGAGTGGACTGTGGAATATTTACCTTGCCGGAATAATATATTGATTGTGGGGTTTAACGCGCCGACGCAACGCAGGCGATGAGGCGCGCCGTAGTGGAGGGCTCCGGATTAATTTTGACCACTGGGGATCTTTAACGTGCGCCGAAATCTCGTACACACGGGCGTTTTGCTTTTCGCCTCCATCAGAAAAGCGGCAGCCGCGGCCGGGAATCGAACCCGCGACCTCGTGCTCAGCCGGAATAATATGACTGAAAGCGCAGACTATGTTTTGCAGTCTTTTGGCCGATTTGCAAGCACTTTTTTTTTTCGCAAGAGAAGCGCGTTCAGAAGTGCTATTTCATCCCTTGTGCTACATTTCCGGCTGATTTACCTACGTATATCTTACGATGTAGTTTATGACCGGAGGCGGAAGGCCAGTATTGAAGAACACCCGGTAAACGTGTGTGCTCACAGTTGTTATCATCAAGCTATTTTAGCAGCATTAAATCAACGTGCGTAAATCTAAACAACAAAAAAAAAAAAGAATGCCGGGAACTACAAGGCAGAAATTCAATGGCATTTCGTCTCTAGGGAACCAGCACTAATTCGCTGCCAAAGAGCCCCTGTTTTAGGGGCGAAGCTCCTCTTGCTCGGGCCCTGTCCCGTCCCTCGTTGCTGCTGTATCCGGCATATTAATGATGGTTGTTGCAGGATCCCCCTAGGGATTGGCCAACCAAAGATTGGCTGAAAAGGTCAAAACGTTCAACGCGTTCGTTGCTACCCAACAAAAAGTAGGAAAAGAAGAAAAGGTTGTCGTTCGTCGCCTGCGAGCTCAAGACACGTACCGGGGGTACGAGACACAAGACGGTCTGCAGAAGGCGACGGCCAAGGTGGCTAAAATGTCACACACCGAATTCACCAACTTCCCCATGGAGATTCTCATCGTCCCAAACAAGCCCTACATAATCACCACAAACATCGTCTTCGTCGACGGACTTGTCAACGGAGTGGTGGTAAGCTTGACGTGTCGAGTCTTTATATGACGTGCGGGCGAATGTTTCACAATTTTACCGATAAGCATTTCAGCTTCGCCCCTCTCATCATCATTCACTTCGTGGAGATGGCGGGATTTTATAATTACGAAGTGTCCTCATTTAAGAATATACCCGCCGCGGTGGCTCAGTGGCTAAGGCGTTGCGCTGCTGAGCACGAGGTCGCGGTTTCGAGTCCCGGCCGCGGCGGCCGCTTTTCTGATGGAGGCGAAAAGCAAAAACGCCCGTATGTGCGAGATTTCGGCGCACGTTAAAGATCCCCAGGTGGTCAAAATTAATCCGGAGTCCTTTACTACGGCGCGCCTCATCGCCTGCGCTGCGTCGGCGCGTTAAAACCATACAATCAATCAACCATTTAAGAATACGCCCCGATATGCAGGTACAGGCTTCGTCACTACGCGGATGCAAAAGTTTCGAGGTCACAAAGAAATTAAAAAAGGAATAGCTGGTTTAACACGCCGAAGCTATACCTGCAGGCTATGAGGCACGCCGTAGTGGAGGTCTCCGAATTAATTTTGACTACCTTTAACGCGTCTTTAATGCGCTAAAGGTAGTCTTTGACGCGTTCCGAAATCTCGACAGATGGGCGTTATAGCTTTTCGCCCCCATTTGAAAAGCGGTCATTGCTGCCGGGATCAAACCTATGTCCTTGGGCTTAGCAGCGTAACCCTTATCCGCTGCGCTACCGCGGTGGGTCGCAAAGAAATTAAAGCAGACGCTTAACTCTTATTTGACTGCATGCGAAACATTCTGTTCGAGTGGGAAGGAAAAATTCTTTAGTGAACTTTCTGGAGTGATGATACCGTGTCACCTACTGTTCCATAACGTGAGGATGAGCGGCAGATTGGGGAGGAGTCCTCTCTAATTTTTGTATTCTGTTTAACGGCGACGACAACCGCGAAAGATCCCGCGGATAGCGGCATTAACGTATTCGCTGAAAGAAAAGAAAAAATTCCCTCGCACTTCCCCGAGGGGGAGAGTGTGTAAGTGCGAATGCCACGGTTGCATTCGCACTTAAAAGAAAGATGCATTTATTCACAGACACCCTATTTGTGTTGTCGTTGTACTTGATTGCTAGAAGGATCGCTTTGTGGTCCGTGAAATGGACCGTCAAAGGGTCTTGGAGGACGGTGCGGATTTGGCAGTTTCTCGCAAAGGCCAGGTCGATGAAACCGCCGTTGATGGTGGTGGGCGATCGAGGGGTACGCACGACATGGAGTGCGTGGCGTGCATGTAGTCGACCAACCACTCTCCGTCCTGCGGACGTCGACGTTGAAGTCGCCGACCAAGACGACGGGATCCGAGGGTTTGGAACGCGCGCAGACGCTCTCCATGGCCGCGTTCCACGTACTGGAGGACCGCTTCGCGCGAGAGGTTGGGGGCGAGGTAGGCGGTTAGCACGAAGATACCGTCAGGCCGCGCCTTCCCACGCTCGCATTTCGGACTCCGCAGCTCGCCGTTGACGTTGGGCCGCAGCTTCCCCGCGCTCGCAGTTCCTGATCGGCAGCTCGCTTCGCCCGCTTTCGTTCGGCGTCGCGGGCCCTCCGCTTCGCAGCCTTGTCTTCGACCGACGACGAAGTATTCGAAGTTCCCGCGGTGACGTGACCTTCAGCGACGGGTGAAATGGTCGTACAGGATTGTATTTCACTCGTTGTTGGTGGGTCAATCCCTCACGTGGGTATGTGCCATGAGGAGGCGCCCAACACCCGCAGTCACTGAGCGGAGAGAGGAGTAGGAGAGTAGCGCGCGCCCATCTCCCACCGTTGCTAGGGAAGACGAGGAGGAAGACGAGGAGCGCGCGCACCCGCAGCTGTTGCTATGCGGACTACGGCGGCGGACGATTCAGGCTCGCTTAAGAAGTGCATTCGCACTTAAAAATTGGCGCAGCTTAAAGTAGTGGTTCAAGGATGTAGAAACAGCAGAGCTGGGCTCCCCACACTGACAGTGGGTCCCAGGAGAGAAAGAACAGCCGGACCATCAAAGTGTGTACGGCGTTTTATTCAGTAGCAGTCGTTGTCATCTTCCGATGGAACAGCCACGCATATAGGACAAACCATTTTGCATAGCGCGTCCTCGCCTCAGTAGATCTCCACTTCTTCGTCAGCTAATCCGATGATGATGATGATGGTTGGTTTTTTTTGGCGCAAAGCCAGCTGGGGCAAAGAGCGCCAAACAAAATTATACAACCGAAAACAGTGCCTACTAAAATGTGTAAGCCAGAATAACAGTAAAATCAAATAAAACCAATGGAGATGGCTGGTGTATAGGGCCAGTGTTGATTACGCATGATAGGATATGAGGTTTAAAAAGTTAACATCAGACAAATATTTAAAAACGCGTTGCACAGAGACGATGGCATTGTCACCCAAAAACAAGGAAGGGTGCAGCAGAATGTGTTGTCTGTATAGTTCCTTGAAGTGTCTGTGTCTTGTTGTGTCGAGTGCCTTGCATGTAATTAAGATGTGGACTACGATAGGCCCTCCCCACACCTGCTACACATGGGTCTTGGAGAGCCAGTGAGCAGGTGTGAGTGTGTTACATGTGTATGGTATATCCGCAACGTAGCTAAGGTAACTTCAATGTGTCTGTTGTGTGAGTCAGTAGTGTATGCTCCCGAGTGGGGTTTTATTACGTGTAACTTGTTATCTGTCGGTTCACTCCAGTGTGTTTGCCATGCGTTGCGAAGTTGGTGTCTAATGTGTGGCTTCATGTCTGTGTACGGCACTGCTGCTATGTCCACTGCATTTAAGAGTGTACCAGCAGTGGCCATTTGATCTGCGGTTTCATTCCCGGCTATTCCACAGTGGCCAGGAACCCAACATATTGTTATTCCAAGACCTGAGGCGTATGCCGACATACGGGCCTTAAAAACAAGATTGATTACATAATTTTTTGAGCGTTTTCTTGACAAAAGTGCACGTACAACACCAAGAGAGTCCGATGTCAGCTAGTCCAAGAGAGTCAGGACCAAGAGAACCAAGAGAGTCAGCTAGTCCGATAGTCGTCTCCACGTGTGGGTTGTGAAGGGCTGGCTTTACAGATTCGTCGTCATCGTCCTCGGCGCGGCGGACCCGTGGCGCACCGATCGCTACACGACGACCACGACGACCACGACGAATGCGGGAGGTCCTCATGTGGCATGTGCCCACGCGCAAACTTGACGCTGGGCAGTCACCATGAGGCACGCGCTCACGTGCGCTACTTTTTTTTTTTTTGCTAAAGCCACTGCGCGAAGATCGTGTCCGGCGCCTCGCGCCGTGGACGCCGGGCGGACGCTGCGAGGCGTGCGCTCACGTCGCCCGGGGTTTTCAGTCTACGCAGGGCGGATTTGTGCCGGCCTAAACAGTTCTGATATTTAAAGAAATTAAAGCCGTTCCACGCAACGGAAAAGCTGTCGGAAGTGCAGAGCAGTGATTCCATAACGGGCTGTAGCGCCATTATCCGACCACTGCTACCACCCAATGTAATTCAAATTTCCCGCCTTCGTAGTGCTCGCACGCCCCCTGCCTGAAGCTGCGCCAGCGGGAGTTCTGTTCTTTTTGTGATTGCTCTTCCTCCGGCACGTGCCGGCGTTGCACTGCAACTTTTTTTTCGCTTACTATCATAAAAACGAACCCAACGAGCGTTCCTAACTAAATGAACGTGGAAGCTGCCGGTTAAGTACGTATATTTTGCCTAAAATGTACCTACAGTTTCCTTTGCGCTAAACAACTGGAAGATGTATGACAAGAGCCAGCGGTTCACGAGTTTCAAACGCTTATGACTACTATAAACTGCTTGGCTTTCGAAGCCTTTGTAGGACGCAGCGACGAAAGAACGCCGCGTGGCTCTATCCAGCGAGCGAGCTACGACGACAACGCGAGCCCTTACGTTGCTCTGCACTTAAAACTTAAAGACGCGTTGCGTACAATACCATCGCACGTTCCTTGCAGAGAAATAGGACGCCTGTGGAGACACGGGTGGCACGAGCTCCGTTCGCTAATAGAAAACGCGGTGAACCGACGCGCCTTGCTAAATAACCTCGCCGAAGTGCGCCACATCGTGAATCTCATCTGTCAGCCGTTGGCTAAAGGTGAAACCGGATGCACGCAGTGAATGCGCGCGGGTACCGCGGCCGAACACCAATTGTCGGGTCGCCTGAAGTTATAAGTGCGGAGGCCTACATAAATCTTCACGCCAAGCTTTCTAGAGCGATCCAAAGAGTGCATTTCTCGCTGACGTCTCTGTTACCTTCAAGATCATTAGGTACGTTCGAACAGCGCCCGGCCATTATCTTCTTCATAATAGCTAAACAACATTCCTTATTCGCAAGGCGGTTGTATTTGTTCGTTCGGCCAGCGCGCTACAGGCGCTGATCAAGTGGAGACGAGGCGCCGATCGAAATCGCGGCAGTTGGGATCACTGGATGTCACGAAAGAGTTCGATTGCTATCCCCTTGCTGACTATCGCGATGTTATTGACTGCCCTTCTACCCACTATTCGGCTGTCATTTTTTGTTTGCCCGGGAGAACTACAAAGGCGGCTGTACTTTTGACCATTGTTTGACTTCGCGGTCACGAACATAAACCCATTCAGGCGAATCAACAATTGGTCAGAGTAGCGGAGCGAAGATTCAGTGCGCCTTCGCCAGCGTGGCCGCGGCTGTCGTGACTGGCCAGCCGCTGCACCCGACAGGGCATGCTTCGGCTCTGTTGTGGAACCAAGAAAAAAAGTTCGCCGTTCGCTAGAGCTCGCGCTCGGTTCGGGTCAGTGTCTTTCAAACGCGCGGAAGGCCCTCGCGGGGATGAAACCAAAACCCATTCGGTCGTGGACCCCTGTGTTTACGAGGAACACATGGCCTGTGCTGTCACTCAACTCTTGCTCGAGGAGCTGTGCTTTGCGTCTCGTAACGAAAACAAGCCTTTCCCGTGGCAACAAGGGGCCTCTGTACCTTTTACGCTGCACGTCATCGCTCGCTGCAGCTCGCGGAAGCGTTCACACACAGGCGAACTGGTTTCGTCTTTTGAACGCGGAAAAGGAAACGCGCTTTTCGAAAGGGCGCTTCGCGATTAATATGCACTTTTCCCGCAAATTGTGTGTTTCGTACGAGTTGCGGTTAAAACAGTTTATGTTCATGGCCCACAGTCCGCACTAACGTATTACAAGAGCAGAACAGCAGCAAGAAGGATCTTCCCTTGTCGATGACGTCGTGCTTCAACGTGGTCGTGATCTCGCACGTAGATATAGAAAATCCAGGTTTTTAATGTTGCCTGAATGATCCGTGAGTTATTACTGGCGCGCAGTGTAATTTTAATTGGAACGAATTAAATGGGACGTTGAGCGACGAAGCTGGAGTCGGCGTCTGTAGCAGACTCCAAAGTTCCAATTGGTGGCGACGCGTTCCATTGGGCGTGCTTCCAAAGCAAAACAAGAAGAAAAGGAACACGCTTGTTGGCTGACACATTTGCCTATAAAATAAAACACACATCTACACAGAAAAAATCATCGGACACGTTAGCACTTCACACGGGTCGTGAAGGGGGAAGCATGAATGTATAGTTGAACACCCGAGACGCCTTGCTTCCGCCTTGCGTTGTCGAAGGGCTGTGCAATCTAGCCGCTTAGACACTTCGCTTTGCGATCAGCCTGAATGCTTCCGAATGGCTCCGATATGTCTCTTAAAGGAGCACTGACACCAATTTTCTGCGTTAATATTATTGCGCAGTTCGCTTCCTTCACTCAACAGAATACCCTGGCTGAAATATGAGCGGCCTGCGACGCGAATAACATAGTTTAATTGGATCTCATTTATCGCGCCGACGGAGCAGCACGCGGAGCGGCACTCAGCAAATGGACATCAGCGTGACATCACCCCTGTGAAGCCAAAAGAAGTGACGCGACAGCCCTCGTCAAAAACTCGTGACTTCACTTCACGCGCGCGGCCCCACGAGCGGCGAGCGGGCGCAACACCCTGTCAAGTGGGCGCAGGTGAGGTCCGCACAAAGCGGTGAGGTCAGGCCGGGATTCTGTCATACGCTCCGTTCGGGATGAAAGCGCGGGAATTCGAAACAAACGATTTTCATGCTGTTCAATGTAATTAACTATCGCGCGCTGAAGTATTTGAAGTGCTGTTTCAGGTTCGCCAGACCATTAAGCATCGATAAAAGCAATAAAAGTGTAACATAAAATTGTCGTGTCAGTGCTCCTTTAAGCTTTTCGGCACTGCTCGTCACTGCCGCCATGGAAAGAGAAAGTTGACAACGTTAGCAATGAGAAATTTCAATACTTCTTGTTCCGCTCCATTCATTAGCAGTCTTCTGATGTGGATGACCACCTCTCGCTGCTGCTGAGTTTAGGCTCGTGTGGCTGAACGCCTCGTAATTTTGAAGTAGTCGTTTTTATATTCTCCCAGACTAGCTGCCTATGTCTAGGATGCTAGATTAACACACCATGTAACACATGTAGCTCGGTAACACACCATGTGGCAAGGACATATCTTACAAAGTCTATAAGCTTGCATCGATACGGTTCTAGGGCGTTTATATTTTGGTATACGACGGTTTTTATTGCCGCAGAGATTAATATCTTTTTAGCAATGCATTTGCATTTAGATAAGAAGCCGACTTTGAGCAGATCGCTGCAAGCTTGGTGTTTTAGGGGCGAAGTTCCTTAGGGGCTGTAGCTGTTGGCGTCTCCTATCGTCGTCATCGTAATCATCGTTCGTCTCGTGTAGTAACGGTACTAAAACACCGGGAAACTCGTTTACGCCTCGTGCTAGAACGTAACGCGTAATAAAGAAACACCGGGACCCTCATTTACGCGTCGCGCTGGAGCGCTTCGTGCTGCAAAGACAGAAGGATTTTACAGCAAAGCTGTATACCTCTACCCCCAAACGGTTTCATCTCCGTTGGCAAAAGCGCCAAGGTGCCAAGAATACACTTATACATATCATGCTTCGCCCCTCATCAGGTTTCACGTATGTGGAAAGGGCCCGGGATTTTGTAAGTTGACTTCCTCATATTGTGTGTTGCACAATGAGGATCATTTTTCAAGAAGATTGCAATGACGACGTGGCGTGATAACAGCTACGCCAGTGTAATTGTCGACGGCGTCCCGATACTTATGCGGCGACCGATGAGCGTACCCGCAAGACCACACATAAGCGACCAGCGAGAATCGACAACGCATATCGTGAGTCAGAGAATGCCGCACAGCGCCTTCGGCGACAAGGTGCCAATCGGGAAGAGTTGAAGTGCTTCACGGTTCCACACAGGCTTTCTCAATCGTCGTTTCGACTCTAGCTGAAACGTGTGTGACTGGGTGAGAGAGAGAGAGAGAGAGAGAGAGAGAGAACACTTTAATGAATACTGAAGAGGTTAGCCCCACAAACGGCGGGGCTTGCTACTTCAGATGGGGGTGAACATAGCGAAGTGAAAAAAAAAAAAAAAGAAGAGGGGGAGAAGTGCGCGTCGTTCGATAAGGACCTGAACGCAGTCAAGAAAGTGCAACACACACTCACCGGGAAAGCACCTCGTTGACACCCCCCCATCACACGCAGCTTAATTCCCTGGACAACCACCTCCACAGCTGTCGCCAAGCACCGGCTACCTTGCTCGAACTCACGCTGTAGAACGCCGTGAACTACACTGAAGCGCCTTTGCAGAATTTGTTGATATGTTGCGGACACCGGATCTTTCGCACAATGGGCCATTTAATAAGGCTGTCGACTTGAAAAGGCGCACGTGTGCATGCGCAGACCCATGTCTAAAACCGGACTGTGCCCTTGGTTTAACCAGCATGGTTTCAGCACCCCGAGCACCAAGCTTCACATTCCGGTCGTTCTGCTCCGCTTGCTCAGCGGCGCAGCAGTTACCAGCTATGGTGCTCAGCATGGCGTAGAGCGCTCTGCGGCGTTTAATTGGACATCTATGCTTTGAAGTTTCAAGTTCCAAGTTTATTGTACCAGAAAGAAATACATGAGCATGTATTTATACAGGTGGGACCCCATAACTCAAGAAATTTTCAAGCAAACGCAAGCAATTTTTAGCATTCCCAAATCATGAAAAGTGCTTAATTGGCGTAGGAGTTTTGTCTTGAATTATTCAGGCGTGGTTTGGGATGGCGTTCTTAACAGTCCTACAGTTATGAACCGTCATCTACTGGTGGTTTTTGATTGTTTGTTTGAAAATTTAATTTAGGTAAAACCTGAAATTCAGAATTTCAGGAATTATGAAGTGCTACTAGTGGAGTGTACTCAAAATTGCTCATGTCTACATCCTCTCCGGCTAGACCAAAGAAATAAAGAGAGAAAAAGAAAACTTCGTTATCAAGTTCAAACTTAGCCTTCACCCCTTCGCACACATGGCTGTTCCAGCTTACTTGGCCAGTACGTATACATGAATAATTATCGTTTGAGGTTTATGCGTGTAGATTTTATTTAGCAAATGAGAAAATGGCCTTGGTTTTCGAAATAACCAGGCGCATGATTGGAGATGGTTGAACGCACCGGCATAATGAGGAAAAGGAAGAAATTCGTTTTCATCAAGACCTTTCGATGCAGGAGGTCAACTGTGATACGTAACCAATTACTTCGGAATAAGAAATCCTCAAGAATCACTTGTCTTGCTGCAGGTCCTGTTTTACAAAGTTGGCGCTGGTTATCGGGTTTTTAGGTGCTATCGCTGCACCCCGGCATCAAGGAGGAGAAGTCTGTAGAACGTATCTCGAGCGCAATTAATTTCCCGGGCTTTACAGGTTTCTTATGTGCTCAGCAATCAGCAGATTCAACCAGCGGGGGACAGTAATCTATCCTTTAGCTACGTACGTGACTCGGTTATCGGAATGTTACGAGTGCGATGCTTTGAAAACAGCTCACGACGGCATTACACCGAATGAAGGATAGGAAGGATGTAGAAGAAAGGCAGTAAGGCTTTGCTACCCTGCACGTGCGAAAGCGAAAATAGGCAAAAAGGAAAAAAAAAGAATGAATAAGAGTTGGAGCGGACAGGTATACCCCGCTGAAGCACTAAACGTTCAATTTCAGTCATTGCCGCTGGAGGCTTTGCTACCAAAAAAACTACAGAGGCCCCTAAGCTTTTCTTCGTGATGTGAGAATGCGTGATCGTCAGTTATCGCTGAGTTGTGTTGCTGAGTTATGTCGCCTTGCTTTGTGTTGCTGAGTTTCGTGTAGCCGAATGTATGATGAGTCAAGAAACAAGCAAGGCCCCAAACCGGCCTTTATTCTCGGCATTCTTCATAAAATAGTGTATGTAGCAGCAAGAGGCCGCGTCGCTTCGTTTGCAGTGACGTCAGTTTTCTGAGCGGTGAAGCCAGGTCCCTGGACGAATACAGTGCTTTTCGGCTGCTCACTAAACGATTTGTACGCAGACTGATGAAGGCGCTTCATGAATTGTCGTTGCTGCGCTTGTATGCCTGAGGGGCGCACTAGATGGCGAAGGCAGCATTGCGCCGCAATGTTCCGACAAGGCTGTTTTGTTATTACATCCGGGGACACCGTTTCCTCAAATGAGCCATTTATCGCATTTGTGAGGCTCACTCATATGAAGGCTTATGTGCTGAGTTCAGGCACGCAGTAAAGCAAATGCTGACGAGGTCTATTTCTCAAAAGCGTTTCAAGTAAACTTTGTACGACCAACTTGAGTGTCGAGTTAAGTTTATATTGATTGAAATTGTTTTGTAATCGTAAGCCACATGTTGCAGCAATAATTGGAATAGCCATTTTTCTGAAGCCTTGATCAACCCATGTGCCGTTTATACATGTTACAGTTGAGAGAAGCTTTCAGGAACGATAACACAAGGGGGCTGGAATTTCACCGCCTGGTGAAGTTACGACTGACTTAAATGATAGCTCGATTGAAATTGATGGCTTAAACGAGTGATTGATTACAATTTCGGTTTATTACGATTGGTTGACGCTATTCATTCGGTTAGCCGTTTTACCAAGCTTTGGCATGCGGGCACGTCCCACTGTGAGTGTGTGGGTATGTTTCACCCCGAACGTCAACTCCTGTACTGGCAGCTGTTACTCTAAAAAAATCGCCAAATAGTTCGCAGCAACGGGTTCATTTTTAATTTTGAACTTGTTTGAAGTGCCGCCCTGCATTAGTGAATTTCTGTGTTATATATGCTCTCTAGTGTACGTGAAAACACGGCATAACCCCGCAAAGAAAGCGCGCAATATTCGATAGTTTAAATTTACCCGGAGTTCTGCATGGCAGAGCGAGCAAAAAAAAAAAAAAAAAGGATAGATGTGCATACATTTACAGTGGATCATGCGGTTCTCAACACACCCTCGCAACCCAAGTGCATGGTTGCACCCAACAGTGATTACAGGATTCGAGAGCCTTCGGAGGGCTTTCCTTACGCGTGAACACTCAGAAGGATAGAACATAGTAGCAATCCACAAAATAAACCATCAGTGTAACCTATAATTAATGAGCATGTATTCTGACCCAACCTTAGACGCCAACCAAAATCACGCTCGATCCAGCCGGGACAAGACGGCATCAAAATTTATACCAGGCCTGTATATTGAAGCGGGAGGAAAACGTCGTTGCTCCGAAGGAAGGCCAATTCTGAACCCGCGTTCATGGATGCAGTAGCAGGAGGGTGTGTCGGGGCCGCAGGCCTGCGTGACTCGGGGTCACGCGTGAGGTGCCTTCACCCGGCACCGACGGCGCTTCGGATCGGCTTCGGGGCGCCCACACCTCTGCCTTGCCTTGGCTCCCTCGATTCGCGCAAGCGGACATATAAAAGCCTGCGTACCGTTCCTTTCGAGGCATTAGCCGCATTCCCATGATAGGGATGCCGTGCTCCAAGTTTTAGTGCAGGTAAATGAAGGTCGCATGTGGCCTAAGGAGGAGGAGGAAAAAACTTCGTTGTATCGAAGATCTTGGATTCTTAGTCCAGGACTGTTGGTTTTGGCCGCCGTCTTTGACCTTTCGGTCGTCCATAATTGCCTGTTCGCGTTAGAGCTGGCGAGCTCACTCTCCCACTGCTTGTAGGTATAGGACTGGCGATAGGACATAAGTCTGGGTTATTCTGGCATTCCCAGTAAATGTGATATATTGAGTCCACAAGCCAGTCGTGATCGAATCAAGCGGGTTGGTCGCGGTGTCTGCAGAGGGTGTCGTGGTCCGAAGCATGTTTTCTGCTTAATGAAGAAGTTTGTTCTCCCCCTTTGTCCAACATGGATTCCGGGTTATGGCCCCATCAACAATGCTGCTCAGTTTACGCCAGCTGAATTAAACAAACCAAAACAGTAAAAAGGAATGCAACTAATTATACCAGTTTAGATTTTCACTATGTCTTTCCAGTCTTTCCCTTAGTAGTAACAACAAGCCCTGAATCTCATATTGCTGCATTGACGCAATATGATACGCGCGCGATGACCAGACGCGACCTGACCCGAAGCCGACGACGGTCTCCTGCCCATGGTTGTCCGACGCGTCTCCAAGGACTGTGGGCGTTGCTCTATATTGTATCTGCGGGGAATACTGTTCCTGTTCACCAAACTCAACATCGTCATTCGTGGCGGCAAGGAATTCCTACGGTTTCTTTTTTTTTTAATTGCGGAAGTTTTCTCTCCAGAATAAGAAAAAAAAATATATCTACATATACCCTGCTTCTCTTCTCCCATCTCGAATTTTCCATCGCACCGGTACATTTACTGCGCCTCGACAGTGACTGACGGCTCCGTTGAGAGCGAAATGTTACGAGAGGGCGAAAAAGAGAGCAGTGAAACATGACGTTCTGGTTCCACTTAGCGTCACTAAATAAGCTACGCTTAAGAGTACCGCCACTTCGTGCACCCGAAAGCGTCTGGGGGCCATTTTGTTTCTGGCCCGCAGTGTTGCCGTCTCTCCCAACGAAACCGCCGCCGGTTGTGACGGGTAGAGTGTGACCAGCCGCTCTAGCGACCACGCAGCAGAGAGAGAAAGAGAGAGAGGATAGGCGCCCAGAAACAAAATGGCTGTGCCCATATGTAAACAAACATCACGTGGTGCCGACCGACCAGTGAAAATCCTGGCGGCGCATAACAATAAGAGAAAAGACTGCCGATGTTCTAAAAGCCTTTATTTAGTGACGCTAGTTCCACCCACTGACGTCCAAGAAGCTGCGGATGCACGCAGCCTGCGCGGACTCTCTGATGGCCGCCTTGTAAATACAGTTAAACCTGGCTATAATGAAGTTGACAAAAATTCGCAATTTTTTGTTACATCCAGGTACTCGTTACATGCACGTGTCGAGTTAAGGCTCGCGTAAATGAAGCCTTAACGAAAGCAAAATGCTAGACATCAGTGATGGTCAACAAACTCTTAAGGATTTATTTCACAGTGAAAAACTGCGTGATTTGCGCCTGCCGGCTTTCGCACAAACTTAGTCCCTACACTGCACTCCGAAAAGGCAAGGTCACTTCCCCCCGCATTCACAAACGAAACCTAAGTGCGTCATGTCTCGTTAATATGCACCCCGTTAATATGGACGCCCTCCAATATAGACGAAATTTTCGGCGACGGGTCTCTCGCCATGCAATTCTGCTTCGTTAATGTAGAAACCCGCACTCCGGACTATGGACGAGTATACGCTGGGGACGAAACGTACAAATACAGGCATTTTGTCGCGTTATTATAGACATGGGAGCACAAAGAAAAAAAAAGAAAAAAATGACTGCTGACTCCCAGAGGCCCCGGCGCGTACCAAGAACTGTTGGCCGAAGCACGCAAAGCCGAAGCACGCATTTATCTCGGAACGCTCTCCCTTCGAGTAGCACAGAATTAGATCGGGAACATTTGTGATCAGCAAACAACACTCTACATGCATGGTGACACCATTTCTCTATTAAACAAGACTGCCCGGCGCTGGAATACACCGAAAACAGCACGTCGTGAGGCTCACGACACGATTCCAAGACGATAATGGTTCGGGCCAATATTCGCTGCGCATAAAAGTTGAGGCTGTATGCTACTCTCGACAGTTCGGCGGAGGCAATCGCTGGTGTTCAAGTACATTAAATAGCCGACGTGGTGCGCTTTCTGAACGCTACAGTAGTATCGAAGGCATCAGTGCAAACCCACATCTCGCTTTTTTTTTTTGGCTGAATAGACCGTATTTGTTTCTGGAACAATTATTCCTTAATGTTTGTGTTTTTGGCCTTGATTCGTTATATGGATGACTCACAATATGGGCGATTTTTCTGGGGAACGGAGGACGTCCCTTTTTACGAGACATGACTGTATCACTTACGGCTTTTGACAATTTTCAGAGCCTTAACCCGTTTCAAGGACCAAATTTATGCGGAAAGGGCGCCTTTTCGCGAACTTGGTGGTTTTTTCCGCGCACTCATAATGATTGAGAGGGCGCTAGCAGAGATACCCAGCAAGGCGGTGACGTTCTACTTTCTCGGCGACCGAGGCGGCATTTAAAATTGTGAACTTGTCTTGAAAAGACAAAACTCTTCGTTTTCTCGCAACATAACTCATCACCGACGAATCGAAACCACAGATAGCAGTGTAGACCCGCGACTGCACGTTGACAAGCAGGCCTATATAACCGAACCGACAACGCACTGACCCTCGAAACGCACTATAGTTTGCGGTGCGGGCGAAGATCGCTGAATTAATTCATTTCTCCATCGGATTTTGCAGATAACGTGCAAAAAAAAACAACGCCTTACCAGCGTAGCGAATTCGTCATATCAAGGTTAACCGCCGCAACGCCTTCGTTACATACAGGTCGCAAACACGTGGGTTTCAATGGGGCTGGCAATGGGGAATTAAAAACTTCTTTAAATCCAGGCATTCGTTACGTAGAGGTGCGTTACATCCAGGTCTAACTGTATTGCTAATAGATCGTTGTCACCTACCATGGTTCGTGTCATCATCCTGTCGCCGCGTAACAATATGACAACAGCATATCACAACTAAACGTACATAATATACACTTGCTGGATGGCATCGGACCCGCCGCGGTGGCTCAGTGGCTAAGGCGCTGCGCTGCTGAGCACGAGGTCGCGGGTTCGATTCCCGGCCGCGGCGGCCGCTTTTCTGGTGGAGGCGAAAAGCAAAAACGCCCGTGTGTACGAGATTTCGGGGGGCGTTAAAGATCCCCAGGTGGTCAAAATTAATCCGGAGCCCTCCACTACGGCGCGCCTCATCGCCTGCGTTGCGTCGGCGCGTTAAGCCCTACAATCAATCATCAATCAATGGATGTCATCGGTGCTTTGTGCATACAGCACTAGCGCGGCGGCTAAGCCAATCAGTCACCACGGTTCGAACACGAAGTGAAATAAAAAAAAATGAAGGTAGCTCACACTAACGCGCAAGACTTGAAGGTAGCGAACCTGTACGCAAACTTCAAGACCATCACGACGGTTTAAGTCCACTATTTCAGCCGATTTGCTTCTTCGCTGCCGCAACGACCTTTACTCCATCACTGCTGCTATGAGTGTGAGCTTCCTTCATTTTTTTTTTTTCGGAAGTGAGAATCATTGCACATCACCTTGGAGGGGCGTACATTATGACGTGTCTTTCTCTTTCCGAGCAAGTGTTGCCACAATTACGATGAAAGCGAAAACTTTTGTGCCCATCTTGGCCAATCTCCCTAAATGGGTTTGCCTAGCTTGAAAAACGTGCGTCGGGGACGCTGGGAGGTCGGCGCGAGGCACGCGCTCACGTGCACCCGCTCGGCAGTTTCTTAGTAATGAACTTTATTAAGACGAGCTTCAGGCGCTGATGGTTGCGCGCCCGCCAGGTGGGGGGCCCATAAAAAATTACGATTTGCAAACAGTTTCGCTGTTAAAAAATGTTCTTTTAAGATTTTGACGCCAGTTAACCAACCAGTGTGATCTAAATTAACCCGTTAAAGACATTATTAATCCTAAGCAAAGGTGGGTATCATAGTCCGGCTGTACATTTGACACTTAAAGCCTAGTTTGAATTAGGGCTGCTGATGTAACGAGGTCCTCTACCAAGGAAATTGGAAACTCGAACGATTACTTCTTACTTCTCTAGCCATTTCATGCGCCAACTCAAAGGCAAGTTACAGTAGCAATGCATAGCTATAGGTGTGTATTGCAGGTTATGATCGAATATGTACGGTACACTCCCTCCTAATCTTGGGTGCGCGTCAGTTCCCTATACGCTCATAAGAAACAAGGCACCCAGCGTTCACTGTGGCACGCACATAATAATAGAAGCATACAGCAAAACAGTGCCCTTTTTTCTGTTTGTTTCTTTGAGTTATTTATTTTAGTTTTGTCATTGCGGTTGCATTGCCTATAGACGCATATCGATGGCGGGGAGCGGCAGCCATAGAATTAATTATTGTACCGTGGCTTGCCCTCTAAATTGCCATGAACGCTCCCACCCGAGCTGTTGTCACACGAACGATTGCAGTGAATATGTTTTATCGTTTAAACCAATGTGGTTGGTCTTACTGAGGGAAGATCTGCTTTTCCCCGGTACTTCGATGAAGTTATTGTTGATGGAGTAATGTGGATTTGTGTGATCATGTGGCTGTGATTGTGTGCTGTGATGCATGACATTAGCGGTAATATGGGAAGTATCATGTGGTACCATGTGGAGGTATCATGAGGAAGTACCATGCCTTCTCTTCGTGCGGTGGTCCTGAAGTAACGGCCTCGATAGCAACGGGTTCACACCATGGCAGCCGTAATAAGGATAACACATTACACATGTAATCCTCTGTTATGTGTGTAATGCCAGGTGGGCAGATGACCTCACTAATTGTGACCTCACTTCAGACTCCGGTCATCTTTCTAGACCTCTCCAGAACATCGTCAACATGGAGGTTAATGTCCTCTTAGGCAAGCAACGTCACGCCATTGTCAATTAAAGAAGCGCGCCCGAATTTTACCCCGCTCTTCTTTCGGTTTACTTTCAATATCGCTCAATTTCGACCTCATGCAATAAGTACGTTTTGTTCCGTAATCTCTAATTTAATGCGTAATGCTTTTAGTCTATGTAAATAAACCACATACGCATACGTGAAGTCAGAGGTTAAAGGGATGCTGCAACACTTTCTCATACTTTTTAGAAATCTTACGTGCTTGCACTCTTACAGAACGTAGTCAGCCAACACATTCAGTTCTTTTGATTAGAGATTGCAAAGTACCTGAGTAAAAAATAAATTGCTGCTGTATGCCAATCAAATAACTTAGAAACTTGCGCACAAGATTTTTCTCTCCCTCCGGGTCTTGGGGTCCTTCGACCGCTGGCATTACGTCATTACAGCGGTGCAGCGGCTATCGGCCAGATTTGTTTCAGTTGCAGCAATGAACGCATCCACTTTAAAAAATAAAGCCACAAAAACAAAGCAGAAACGAAAGGTGTATCTGCGGCGACGAGCAAATCACGCAGTGCCGCTCCGTGCTGGCGATAACTTAAGCTTTCGCAGTGCTTCCAGACGCGAAGGAAACAGTGAAAGCTTTTATCGGAAGTGTTGCAAGTCCCCTCAAGACTTAGCAATTAGGAGTAGGACACTAAATAAATTACCGCAAGGCTACTCAGTGTGCGGATCTCGTTTTTTCAGCGCCCAACAAGTTTAGTGGGCTGCGCAGAAGAGTTAGCCAAGAGAAAGGGCGCAAGAGCTGTACTGAGAATCACGCAACACCCTTTGTCAAACGCGAGAAGGCAGTCGTATACGAAATTCCACTGTATTGCAAGAAATCGTACATTGGTTAGACTGGACGATGTATCAACGAGCGGTTGCGCGAACATGGGAATATGAGACAGGCGACTCTTTGCATTCATAGCAAAAAACCATCATGCGTAAGCACCCCGTTCGTGGCCCTCCTGGACAAATAAATCTCGCTTAATCTCGGCATATTTGGCGAGATGGGAGAACTTCAACTTTCGCCTAAAAGAAGCGTTCATGTTAGATACGCCCCATCACAGCCTGTTTGAAATGTTTATTCGTGTACCGCAATGCGCACACATGATGGTTTTATTCCCCTATAAATATTCGTTTTCTCCAATAACAAACAGTTGCTAGTCAGCGCCCGTGTTTGTTACTCTTCACTTTGTACCGTCTTGGCGCTGTTCAATCCATGCAAGGAACTGAGCCGTTATTGGCTGAAAATCAAATTTATCGATCGAAACTGACAGCAACCAAAAGTGTAGTTGAAATTTATTGGTAGTGCCACTCCCGCATTGCCTCTGTGCGCTACGGTGAAGCCTGACTGGCGCTCTTTTCCTTAGCAGAGGAGCACCATTGACAGCACGGCGCTCCCGGGTGGAGTAAAGTTCTTGTATATAGCTACCATAGGACATAAAAAAGGTGTACAGGGAGCATATGCAAAACAGTAGGGTGGAGGGGTGCGATGTCCGGGCGTTGGCACGAACTCAAGAAGGCGGCGAAGAGCGAAGAGAGCGGCTCCATTGGTGGCGCTGTGGTCACACGAGGAGATGTGACCACACGACCTGTTGCCGCACCATATCTGGTATATCTGGCGCCGAGAAAACACTTCCTGCTTTGAGCACGCCACGACACTATGACATTGTCGCCGTAAGCTACTCCTCATGAACCCTTGGGGGGGTCGGGGGGGGAGACCCATTCATAACGTGTTGGATGGTATCAGGGACGACCGCCATGAAAGAAGCTGGCTGGCCAGTGCACCGTGCAGCAGAATAACAAGCCTTGGCCTCTGTTTCCACCTTGTAACGCGATTCCATGATCTGTGTTTCCTATGAAGAGTTATACACTGCTATCTTCTCTCCCACCCCTATAGCGAAGAGACGTCCGCCCGTCTGTCTGTCCGTCCTTCTGTCTGTCCGTCTTGTGCGTGTGCCTGTGCGTGTGTGTGCTGTCCAAGGACCTCTGTTGGCTTAAAGAGGCCATGCAGACAAAACACAAGTTCGGTTTATTCGAAAGATTGCCTTGTTAGAATCATACTAACATCTCTTGCAATGTAAACTTCGCGCAAATAAGCTATATAACTAGTAAAAAAATGAAGTGGCCGTGCGACCCACTAGCTCATTTCCCAACAAAACTTGTGATGCCATATGCCCAGCTGGGCGATTGGCTGAGGCCGGAAAAAGCAAACGCAAATTAAGCACGGCTTATAAGCTTGCCGAACGAGCAATTTGCGCTTAAATGTAATGCATTATTCATTTTATAGCAGTAAGAATGGTGCGGTAAACAATGACAGTTACGAACGAACACGTAAACTCCGAAGCAGTTAGTGCGACACTTTGCCGAATGACACTGCCTAACACAGCTGTCGGACGCGTTGGAATTGTTTGACACAACACTGCACCTACTGACTAAGCGGCGTGGCCATTTATTTGACCACGTTTGTCGAGTCATGGCTTACGCTTTGGGAAACGATTAGTATGAACCGTAATAAAAATACGGCAGGTATAGCTAGTCCGGCAGGAAGCGAAGTGCAACAACTGGTACTTCAGTGGTCTTGCAGTGCCATGTCATGAAAGTGGGCGGTAAGCCAGATAGCCAAACGGCCATCTATGAGATGGTATCAGCACGGGTAAGCAGGCTACCTGTAGTTTAAGGCCCTGCTCTGGATACGTCATTGTCGACGTTACGAAAACACACGAGTTAACGGGAGAATGAATATTTGGCATAAAATACTAAGTTCTCAGTGACAAAGCATCGTTTGCTGCCGACTAACGCTGAGGACACCTTCGAATAAAATGAACTGGTATTTTGTCCGCATGGTCCTTTAAGCTTCCCCGATTTGCTTCGAAATACCACTTACAACCAATACTTTACAATCGCTTCATAGAGCGGTGGTTTACTCTAATTGCTTACATCTAGCTCCATGGCTGATTTATGAACGAATGGAGCCCGCCATCTGATAATGCAGTGATCGACAATAGGCGCACATAATTTTGCAAAGAGCCGATCTGTATCTCAAATTTAGCAGCTGCCACTTGAAAAACAAAAGAACAACGTTGTCTTATTTGAACTGAACTACCTTCTCCTTTGGAGTTTTCCTCAAGTAGATTACATAGCGCACATGAACTAATAGGCAGCGAATATTCGGGTACACGTTTGCAGTGGTTTACACAGCCCTGTTAAAGTTCGGCACTCAGTTTAAAAAACTATTTTCCATGGAGGCTCACCTCGGCAAACAGCAGAAACCTACATACGTTCATCTTTTGTATGCCACGGAGCTTGAAATGTATCCCTTTAAGGCAGATTACCACGGTGCTACTTCTATGTGATTTTTAACTCCAGTACAAGACTGCTCATTAACCCCTGTTTCACGTTTTAACCGAGCTAAGCGGCGTGAGCTGTAGTTCACTGAGCCGAGCTGGACTATACGGCTGCAAACGACTCTATACGCCGAGCAGATAGACTGCATGAGCGAATGGCAGGCAGCCGACGCCCTCGTTAGAGGCTGCGTCGGCAATAGGCTTTCTTTTTTACGGGAGTATAAAAGGGAGTTTGTCATTAGGGAGACGCCTGCGGACCTTATTTTCACCTTTTCATGTCAGAGCTAAAAAAGAAAGAAAACAGGTTGACTCCATTTCAAATCTTTCTTTAACTATACTTCACCGGGTAGACAGATGAAAGAGGCATCGTGGGGCCTATAATTACCAGCACAAAGTTGTGTGGAGACCTCTACCACATTTTTTAGAGACATTCAGAGCCAAAATTACTAATTGAGTTTTTTCTTCAAATTACCCGTGCCCTAATGAGCTTCGGATCCCAGCAAGTATTAAAAAAAAGCGCATAATCTTGGAGTTTGCCCGTGTTGTGCCGCTACTTCGTTTTTCAAAAGTTTCATATAATATAACAAAACCCAATTACACAGCGTACAATAAAAGTTTGAACTTTCTGGCCTTACAAATCAAGATCATTACGCAGCTGAAAAAAAAAGAAACCCACCTGGCTTTAAAAAACAATTCAAAGCGGCGCAGATGCTTAAGAAGGCGAGGACGACGTGAAATGTAAAAAAAAAAGGAACAGGAATTCTAAGAATTGTGTACTAATGCGTAAACGCTCCTACGCCACTTATCTTCATTCGAAGTTTTTCCTCGTTTGACAAATAATGTACAGATGCTGTTTTATAGCATTTTGATGTGTTAAATTCGTCGACTGTGCATTCTTTCTGCCGATGGGGCTGGGTAGTTTTTCACGATTTTGTTATTCATGTTAGGGTCTGCTTTTTCTGGGCTTTTTTTCTTATTGATGCCTCCGTCGCGTGAGGGCACTGATTAAGATAGGAAAGTTTGATGATGATGATAATAAACAATACGAAAAAAAGAAAATTGAGATGAGGAAAAAGAATTTTTTGTTCGCATTTTTTAGCCTTTTAAAATTTTCCTCGACCAGTTATCGTCGCTTGCAATATCGCAAGCGGCAATGATTAAATGTGCTAACGTCTCCAATTATGAATTTTTGTTCAGATGCTGGGGATTACACGGTTGGTGCTGTGGGGTACTGGGCAAAGAACGTGACGCCTTACGCATCAAAACAAACATTGCATGTGTACAGGCGCTTGGCACACGATACTCCAGAAGAATTTGATTGCTCGGGCATTAAGATAATCATTTCATGCGTACAAAGGCATCGCACTCGACCTACGCGCATGCTGGCACACGCGCACACAGACACGCACACACACATGTATGCACGTGCATGCACGCACACACACACGGTTCTGCCTATACACATTTCTTTTAGACGAATTGTTTCAACTTCTGGCTCGAAATCTGAACCGAGGGACGAATGGACGGACGGACGGATGGACGGACAAACAAACAAACAAACAAACAAACAAACAAACAAACAAACAAACAAACAAACAAAACAAACAAAAACAACAAACAAACAGAACAGACAAGACAGACAGACAGACAGACAGACAGACAGACAGACAGACAGACAGACAGACAGACAGACAGACAGACAGACAGACAGACAGACAGACAGACAGACAGACAGACAGACAGAAACTTTTTGCGTGTAGGTAGCCTGAAAAGGACTATCGTTTTTAAAATAATCAAATATCATTTGCAGCTGTGGTACGGCAGAACTAAAGAAGGCCTCAGGTTGCACCGACACCAAACAATACTTTCTCGTCCTAACGTGCTGTCGCTTCTTCATGCGACTCAGGAGCTGCAGGGCACAATTAAGCCCACGCTATCAGGGAAATTGCGAAAGCTCATCGAATGAAATACAGCAAAGTTATTTGTCTGTAACAGAGACACAATGAACAGTGTTAATAAGTGTTCCTTTCTTGTTGGAAGGAATTGCTGAGAGGATGCAATGTGATTACAATAACAAGATTACTGCTCCAGAACGTATAACCGGTGGCATAAGTGGCTGTTGTTTGACCCCACGCAAGGAACAAAGGTATGTGGGATACACGGACGGATGTGCCGTTGAGCCAAAGGACCAGGGTGTAATCCCGGCCGCGGCGATTACTCTTTAGTTTAGATGGAGGCGAAAAGCAAAAAAGCGCACGTGCGTGCGTACGTGCTTGTGTGTGTGTGTGTATGTCGTGCGAGAGCTTACTTGGCTTTTTAATGAGTAAACATTCTTGTTTTTAGTAGGATTCTTAAACAAGTCCATCAGAAGCCTGTCACTCTGTGACCGTAACGCATGACTCGACAAATGCGTGACACGTGGTAACGTGTGCGTTCCTTTTGGCAAAATTTATCCATTCCCATAACCCTTCCACACCCCCCCCCCCCCCCCCGCCCACCCCCCCCCTCCGAGAAAATTTTGGCCTTTGCCCTGGCCCCCTGGGCCTTTTATTATTGATACGTATAATTTCAACGTATTTATTTTTGATACGTTTTTATTGATACGTAATTATTATTACGCTGCTTCTCCTTGATATCGGTCCGTCCTTGCGTAACACGGGAAACGATGCGCGCCGCAGGTATACACGCATTACACATGCGCGCAACACGAATGGTTTCTGTATTCAGGCCACGCCACTTCCGGTCACTTAATGGCGCGGCGGTTTGTGGGCGGTGTGGTGCCGTGTTAACGTTTGTGCGCAGCTGCCCGGTTGTGTGATACCTCCTAAGAGAAAACAGTGGAGAAGCGACGTCGTGGGTGTACGCTTCGCTCTGGTATAGGATACGTGTGCAGAGAAAAACCGCTTAAACAAACGCACTCTCCGTTAATACCATTCGCGAGTTCCTACGGCATTTTTAACGCGAAAGCATTAAGTGAATGATTAAGGAGAAAGACCACCATCTGGTGTCTGTAGCAGAGAAACGGCTCCTATATAGGAGACATTTATGCTCCTATATGTTCCAAATATATGCTGTTATGTTGCAAATTTATGCTATTTTTTTTTAATGAGAAACTTTATTCATAAAAACACGAAGTATGTACAGACACTGTTTGGACCCATAGCTGCATAGGCTAGTGGCCGGTCCAATATAAAATTACAAGCAATTCACAAGCAATTCACAAGCACTTAAACGTCAGAGCGTAGAGGGCTCAAGAAAAATTGAGATGTACACAGGGCTACATGTCATACAACTGGAAAAGTACATATTCACAGATAGACACAACAAATACAACAGAAAAATATTGTCACTAAAAAGATGATTCACCTAGCAAGAGTTTCAGATAAAATTTCACAAGACTTGTAATGCTGTTTAGCGGCCATCTTCAAATTTCTCGCTGTTTTCACCTCTATCGGAAGGTCGCCATCTGTCATTTTATGAAATGTCCGACGGCGAAAAGCGCATAAATGTAATGCTTTGATTTCAAAATACAATTTAAGGCTAGGGACTGGATGGTAATCTAACCCAGGGCATCCGTAATGCCCCATAGAACAAACACGCATTCCGAACACCACGTCGACTTCATGGTTACAGCCGACTAAAGGTGGAGCTTGTACATGCGGCGGGGCTTTCGATTAAGAAACGTGTGTTAGAGACATATACTGATGCCTACATGAGAAATTTGAGCATGCTAATAGCAGAAGCAGATGCGGGCGTGGGCATTTTTCCGGTGAAAGTAAGGAAGAGAAGTAAAACGCACGCCCACACGCACACGCACACGCACACACGCACGCACACACACGTACACACACGCACTCCACCACGCACACGCACATACACGTACTCATGTCTTGGCAAGTCTGGTTTATTCGTAGTTATGAAGCAAATTACGAGAACTAATTACGCACGAGTGAGTCAACTTTTAATGTTATTAGAATTACACCGAATCACTGAGTTCTCGTAAGATGCGCACAAATTCTTGCTCCGTGTGCCCTTGTTTTACGAAGCTTGGCTACGACCTGGGAGTGTTAGTTCTTCTGTAAAAGCCCTCTCTATACTCCTCCTGGTAATATGTTTCGGGAACAGGTTTATACTATCGATGCATGCACTTTTTCTTGCGCCAATACGTTTTATCATTTAGTTCTTGCGTTTGGTGCGATGATAACTGAGTTATAACACTAAGGATTATTTTTATCGCTTAATTCGTCTCTATAGTAAACGTCAGCTTTCCATTTCCTGGCCCGAGCGGGCTTTTTATTGACTGCTGTTTATTGTGTACTCGGTCAAATTTCATCTGGTTTGCCAATTCTGCAAGTGCACCTCGCCAGTCGCGACTCGTACATAGACGTCCGTTAATTGAAAACTCGTCGTTGTGGTAACAAGGGTTGTTCCGCTTGGGCCGCTAAACTCACAAGACACGTCACCAACTTGTTTTCACTCCGCCTCAAAGCAAACTTCATTTAGCAACATTCGGAATTTAGAAAGGTCGAACTTTCTAAAAGCACGTGAAGGTACACAAATCACTGTCGCTGTTTTGCTGCCGCTCAGGCCTTCGCGCGGAAGAAATATTTACGCTTGAAGTGGGAAGCTGCACTGTAGGGTAGCAAGGCCACCAACGATCGAAGAAGCGTTGCTGACGGCTTCCCGAATGCAGCGGATTGGCACTCCACCTATTCGTTCGATATCGAGCAAACGCCATTGGCCACTGCTGAGGCCCACTGGCCGATGCGTTGCGCGCACCTACACTGCCGCTATCCTTTGTGGACAATCCTTTACAATTGGTCCGCCATTCAGCTCAATAGAACCACCGTTTCGAGCCATCTCAGAGAGCGCCTGCCGCGCGGTCCTTTCAATCGAAGCTCTCCGCTTTGTGACCTGAAACGTCGATTGAATTCAAAGACGTGGCCGGCTTCTGGGTTGTTTCCAATTCTGCAGTGCTGGCGTGTATACGTGCTCCATGGTATCTGCCGTTTTGAAACTGCTTCCGGGTGGTGAATATTAATCTGGGCGTTCCTTCGACGACGGCTGTTGGCCGTTCCTGTGGCGAAGGTCATCCCCGCAGAGAGTCAGAAGATGCCCAGCACAGATTACAAACAAGTTTGACCAATTGATATTCTCCTTGGCCTTATGGTTCGTCCCTGTGCCATCGAATTCACAATGATAAGGAGGAAAGCATGCCCCAATCTGACATAATTTTCGCTCTATTCGAAAGCCTTACATAGCGTCAATTTCTTCAATTTGTTTTTGTTACACCTGTTTCTGAGACAGTAACGCTTGCTTCAGTTGTGGACGCGTACATCCTACTCTTCAAACTCATGCAGGATAGCGGAACGTATCTGATGCAAAGATTACGGCTCATACCAGATATACTAAATTCAAAATTGTAATGTATAAACGTGAAGCACTGTTGTGGTAAAGAGACAAGAATTTGCGAGTGAGATGGATGTGTCTGTTACGAGATCGCACTTCTTGACCCTACCAGTCGACTTGCTGATTACGTGTCATTTGAATATTTACAAAGTTTGATCTAGGCTCGTGGCTTTTAGATAGACCAATAAAGCTTTCGTAGCACGACAGGCACGTTTGTAAGAATCCCAGAAACCTAATACGTCCCTAGTCCTACGTAGGGTGGCCGGCTCAGAGACACTGCGAGACATACTATTTGCGTACTAAATCGCGCACAGTCACAGATTAGGTGTTGCAGATCTTCACGCACATCACACTGGGGCACCGTGGCGAGGCGGACTGGTTCATCTTGTAACAGTAGCATCGCGTGTAGGATGACCATGGTCTATATTTCTGAGCAACAATGGAACCATGAGCCATGGCGTCAACGTCGGTATTACGGTGATTCACAACCGTTCCCAGGCGTCTGAGACAATCTGCGTATATCTGAAACGCTTGCAGAACATTCCGAATAAGTTCGTAAAGACGGACTAAAATATATCCCAGCTAACTATTACTGCTGTAAGCGCATCAAGTAACTTGAGGCTCGCTATTTTGATTTTGTCCTTCCACGCGCTGCATCGACGCCACAATGGCTGTATCGACTCGGTTGACCGCATTCTTTAGGTTACGACAATAACGCCATTTGATAGCAACAATAAGAAACCTCCAGACCAAACAAAGCGCAGGCTTTGCAAATGTGCGTGCTGCGGTGAGTGAACCATTGAGGTAAAGTTATTTTGTGACGGTGATAACTACATAGCTTTCGTATTACAGATACAAAATAAATAACCCTCGCTGCCCTACCACCTTATATTTGATACTAGCTTCCGCCATGAATTAATCTTCCCAGCTGCATTAGCCTATCACCTATAAAAAGCTCAGTGGTTGCAGATTAAATGGCTTTGCTGAATAAAAGTGCCAGTTTGAAAGTACAGCATCTCATCTCCAAACAGTCGGGACACCGTGATTTCTTGATTTCTGCGTAAGGAAATGTCAGATGTGAGACAGGCCTAGCTCAATGTCAAGGGAAGGCGACGGGTGTGTTTAGATAATTCCGGAACCACAAAGAGGCCCGGGCAGAGTAATTGCCGAACGTGGTGTCGTGGAAGAGCACCTTCGTGGCTCCTTCTCCAATATTCCGCCTCCGGCGCCTGGCTGCTCCTGCTTGCTGAGCTAACTGTTCGCTCCAGGAACTTCACTAATTTACTCTGAGCTTATCTAGCATGTACTTACTCCGGTGTTTAACCCCCCAAAACCAAACCACACACACACAAACCCACCAACCCCACCACACCCAAACACCAACAACCCACAAACCCACACCAAACAACCCCCCAACACAACCACCCCCCACAACAACACCAAACCACAACAAAACAAAACCAACCACCAACCAACACACAACCCCCACCAACAACCAACCAAACCCCAACACCAAAACAAACACAAAAAACCCACAACAACCAACCACAAAACACCCCCCCACCCCACACCCACACAACCACCCACAACAAAAAACCCCCAAAAAACCCAAAAAAACCCCAACCAACAAACCACCAAACCCAAACCAAAAAAACAAACACAACCAACAAACAAAAAAAAAACCCCCCCCACCACCAAAACACCCCCCCAAAAACCCCACCAACCACACAAAAAACCCAAAAACCAAAAACCAAAACACACCACCCACACACCCACACCAAAACAAAACACACCAACCAAAACACAAAACCAACCACAAAACCCAAAACCAACCCCAAACACCCCCCCCCAAACCCCCCCCCCCCCCCACAACCCCCAAACCACAAACCACAACACAACACCCCACACCCAACCCACCCACCACACCAACAACCAACCAACAAACCCAAAAAACCCAACCCCACCACCAACCCCCCCACCACAACAAACCACCCCCACCACAACAACCCCACCCACACACCACACCACACCCACCACACCACCCCCAACCACCACCACCACCACCACCACACTGGCTGGGGGGCCCAAAGCGCGACACTCCACATGTCAGTTATTAATACCGAAACTGCTGTTGCTGGCCGTAATGTGTGCAGTGTGCGGCGTCATAAATAAAAGAAGTCATAGTTACTTTCGCCGCTTACCGCGCCCAAGAGAACCTTTTTTTTTTTTGCGCGCGGCGCTAGCAAAACAATACCAAGAAAACACTTCACGTACCTCCGCACCTCAAGGGGGGAGCACAGGGCACCTCGCGCTACATACGCCAGTTCGCGAAGCCGGTTGCCGCCGGCTCTAGCGCGTGCTGACGCATTACACTTTGGGAGGAACGTGAAAGCCCGCGAACAAAACGATCTGGGCCCGCCAGTCATGCACGAAGAAGACGACGATGCAGATGGATATGACGATGACTACTTCTACCACAGCGAAAAGCGATGACAGAACATGTCAATAAACAATCTCAAACCTACATGGAATGCGTGGTGGTGTGTCCTTCAGTGCTTATAGAAAGAAATCCTCCAGTTTCGCTATCGTTCAATCCATGCGCTAGTTAGTGCAAGGGTCGCCATTTTTTTCAGAACACACGAATCGACTGAAATGCCAGTTGTGATTTAATTCCCAAATCACCTTGTTTCTACTATCGACTTGTCGATTATCGAAGAACAATCAATAGTTCATATACGATGAAACCTTCTGTATGATCCTATTGAAAATCAAGTAATACCCGTTGACTGACACGAAATGATCGACATAATTCTATTTTATTTAGATGTACTGAAGTAACACATATTAATTCTGATTTTAAAAACTGATGGACGTTTCATGTAGTTTCGTTTTGAAGATGTTGAAGAAACAGCATCGGCGTAATAATGAAGCAATATGCCGACAGTCGTTGAACAGCGGACAAACAATAAAAGCTTGTCGAGTTGATTTATTGATTGATCGTTGGGTTTAACGTGCCGACGCAACGCAGGTGATGAGGCGCGCCGTAGTGGAGGGCTCCGGATTAATTTTGACCACCTGGAATTTTTAACACCCGAAATCCCCTACACAGGGCGTTGCTTTTCCCTCCATCAAAAAAGCGGCCGCCGCGGCCGGAATCGATCCCGCGACCTCGTGCTCAGCAGCGCAACACATTAGCCACTGAGCCACCGCGGCGGGTAAGTTTGTCGAGTGATGATCTTCCCCGTATAATATCTAAAATTCTCGCTGGGGGTTTTTTTTTTTTTTACCCCCGGGGGGTTTTTTCCCTTTTTCCCCTGTTGCGGAAATTTAAAAAGAAATTTTCAAAAGAAAGTCAGCGTTATTTCATCCCCGTTTTTAACAAGTGAACAGGGTCTTCGCTGTGAACACGTTCCTAAGAAATGTTTACCCAAAAAAATTAGGGAAAACAGAACGGGGCTTTTCGGTTTTATTTTTTACAATTTTTACCCAAAAAATTTTTTTGGTTTCTTGAACTTGGCCCGAGAATTTAATTTTAAACCTCCCGAAAATCGGGGGGGAAAAAAGAAAAAAGGGAACTCCGGATTTAACCTTGCTTTCTATTTAAAATTTAAAATTCTCCTCTACGAATAATTTTAAACCCCAAATTTAAAACCCCTCTGGAAAATAGAGAGAAGGAAACCGGGAACTGGGCCCGCGGGTGTCCACTTCCAATTCTTTTAAAATATTTGAACGTCATCCCTGCAATACATTACGGGGTTTTTTTAAATACTTTTTAAAATTTAAGGACCAAGGTTTTTTTGGTTTTTGCATCACAGGCCCTTTTTGGCCATCGTTTCCGGGGGGGATATTTTCCGAAAAAGGGGTTTCAGGCGGTATCCACGCAAAACAAGTTACGGTGCTTTTAAATTTCGAAATTTTAAAATGAAGTGACACAGCGTAAATTAGTTTTTAACAGGAGTGGTTGTAGCGGGTGAAATTGTGGGCGAAACGGGGTAAAATACAAAAATACCGAGACTCGTGAGCGGTGTGCCGGGGACCGCCGAGCGTCCCAGCACGGCAGTGGCTTGAAAAATGGCGAAACCCCGAGGAGTGCAAAATGCTGAGCCTCGTGAGCGCGCCTCGCGGCGACTACCGAGCTCCCCGGCTCCGCAGTGGCTTTGGGAAAAAAAAAAAAAAAACGGGGAAAAACCCCAGTTGCGCCCCACGTTGCCTAGAACAAAACGCCACAGGGCCAACACTTGCACCACGGAACCTCGACGCGACTCCAGGAACCCGCGCATCCCTCGTGCAGTACGCGCCCCGCTGCGCCCCAGCTGCCTTAAGCCTACCACGCTGTAATCTTGGCATGAGAACCGACGATACCGAGGGATATGACAGACTACTACTAGCACAGTAAAAACGAACGGAACATGTAAAAAACAATTCAAACTTGTCAAATGGCGGTATTCAGTTTACGTAAAAAGAAATCCTGGTTCAACCCTTGCGGATTGGGCCAAGCTTACCCATTTTTTTTAAGTGGATGGCTGTCACGGTCGGGAAAAGACGGCAATCCTGATTAATTGAAATGCGTTTACTCCAAAAAAAGTGGCCTGACGTCTGTATTGAAAATGGTGAAAAAGGTAAAAGGAATAAATAATTACGGATAGGGACGTTATTATAGCCCAAATTTATAGTGGGCTAATATCCCGCTTGTAGACCGCATAAAGACTGCAATGGCAATGGAGATAACAATTTCATGCCCGCTACTTCGATATCTTGTGGGTCGTGGCCACACCACGCGGAAAAAAGCTAACCAAACCCCAAAGGCTTATATTCTTTCCCCAATGAAGGCGTCCCCCATTTTTGCTGCTGTTTTGCTGCAGTTTAACCAATTTATCGTGTGTGAGGGTATTGTTCACCGGCGTAAGGATCCTTATTACGAAATAAATGTTTATGAAGAACATTATGGCCCGCTATTCCGAGACTTTATTTTTGACCCACGGCTACAACCCTCAGCAAGCGCACGCGTTGGCCCAAACAAGCTACGCTCAGTATATCGTAAAAAGTTCAGCTGAAAATTTCAGCGCTAAAAAAAATTTCTCCCACCCCCTTCCGGGAACCCCCTTTTAATGGGGCATGGGTTCCGTTTTTTTTTTCCTTAGGTGATTCTCCCATCCCGGCGTGCCGTGGCCCTGGGGGGGCCTACTTTTGGGGCCCCGGGTTATTTTGGGGGCCTTTTTTAGGCAAAGAACCCTTTAATTTGGGGTTTTTTAAAAATTTTAAAAAGGGCCATTATGGGATTTTATTTTTTCCCGGATCCCTTGGGTTCTTTCCCCCGTTTAAACCAACAAAATAATTGATTTCCCAGGCGGTTTTTGGGCCCGCTGGCGGAAGGGGAAGGGCGCCGGGGGAAACAAACCAAATTTTTTAAATATTTTACCCTTTTCCATTTCCCCCCAAAACCGGGGCCGGGCCCGCCTTGAAAAAATCCGCCCCGGGGGGATGTTTTCCTAAAAAAGGGTTTTTTTTTGGGGAACGGCTTTTGGGGCAAAAAGGTTAAAAAAACCCAGGTGAAAAAAGTTAAAATGTTTCCCCTTTAAAAATTTTCTTTTAACTTCGGAAAAAAAGTTCCCCCGGGTTTCTTTTTTGGAAACCTTTGTTTAAAACCCTCCCCATTTTTTCATGGGTTTTTTGCCCTGCCCTTTGCCCCCAAAGGTTTTTTTATTTGGATGAAGACATTAAAAAAAGGCCCGGAAATTTTGGGGAAATGCCCCCATAATTTCAAAAGCAAAGAAATTCTGCCTTAAAAACCAAAATTTTGGCAAACCCAGATTTTAAAAAAAAAGCCCCAAAAAAATTTTCCCCCTTTACGGAATTTTTAAAGGGGTGTATTTTTTTTTAAATTTATTTTTTTTTGTTTTTTAAAAACCCCAAACTGGGAAAAACCCAAAATTAATTTCCAAAATAAATTTATTCCTTTTGGGGAAAAAAATTGGTGGGTTTCCTTATTGGGTTTAGATGGGGAAAAATGGCAATCCTTTTACCATTTAAAAAATTTTTTGCGGGAAAGCAAAAAAACCGGTTTTTAAATTTTTTAAATTTTTAAAAAGTACCCAAAACACCAATTTTTTTTATCCATAAAATCAAAAAATTGGTTTGGGCTACATTTTTTGTGGGTTTTTTTCCACAATTTTCGTCCCGTTTTTTGTATTTTTCCCCCCCCAAAAAAAGATTTGGGAATAAAGTTTTTTTCCTTTCTCGGGATGTTATGGCTTGGCCCCTAATCCCGGGTTTTAAAAAGGTTTAAATTTTAATTACCCCGGCTTTGCCTTATTTTTTTTTTTTCTTCAGATTTGTGAAAAAGCCGTTATCGTTTTTTAAAAAAGATTTTTTCTGGCCCCATTAAACCGGGGTTTTTGGGGCCCTTAAAAGGTATTTCTTTTTCCTGCGGGAAAAAGGGCCCGGAAAAAAAAAAGTGCAATTTTATAAAAGCAGGGCAAAATCGGGCCGGTGAAATTTATAAATTTTAACTTGTTTTTTTTTTAAAATTTAACCCCTATTTTTCCCCATTTGGGGGCCTTACAGGGTTTTAGAAAAAAACAAAACCCCCTAACCCAAACCCTTTTACCCAAACAAGGCTTTTTCACAAAAAACCCAACCAAAAAATTTAAAGGCACAGAAATTTAGCTCCAAAAAAATTTTAAAAAAAGGGCCCGTTTCAAAAAAACGGGCCCCCTTTTTCGGCCAACCTTTTCCCGATTTTAACGGCCGCAAGTTTTTCTCAATGGTTTTTTTTTGGTCCCGAAAAGGCGCTTGGGCCAAGAAAAGCAAAAATTTGCAAAAAAAAAAAACGTTCCGCCCAAAAGTAAAAAGTCCCAAAGAGAACGTCGATAAACAAAACGTGCTTTCACTTGGGGCCACCGCTCCTTTTTTTGGCGTTTTAAAACGCCCCCCCCCCCCCGGGCCCCCTTTTGGGGAGGCCTTTTAAAAGGACCCATCCAAATTTTTTTGGGTTTTTGGGGGTTTTTTTGGGGATAAAAAAAACCAAATTTCATTTTTTCGGTCCAAAATGTGGTTTAAGAGGTAATTAAAAATTAAAATTTAAATGGTTTAAATCTGACCGAAAAAAGGGGTTTTTGGGTTTTTTTCTTTTTAAAACTGGGGTTTTTATCTCCCCCATAAAAACCCAAAACGCGAAAAAACCGCACAAGCTAAAATTTTGGAAATTTTTGGTTGAAAAAGTTTTTTTTTTTAAAACCACCTTTTTTGCAACCCACAAATTAAGTTTTTCTTAATTCTTGGAAGTAAAAGTATTTTAAAATGGTTTTCCCTTAACCAAAAACCCCTTTAAAAAAAAAGCCCCTTTTTACGGGGGAGAGAAGGGAAAAAAACTTTATTTTCTTTTACAGTTTGGGGGGCCCAGTCTCGCGGGGGGGCCCCGGGGTTTTGTAGTTTTCTAATTTGGGGCAAAAGTCCCCCAGGGAGGGTTTTTTGGGAAAGGGGTTTTGGGGAATTCCCAAAAAGAAAGGGAGCCCCCGGGCCCACACGGGCCCTTTTGGGGGGGGACATTTAGGGAAAAAACACCCCCTGAAAAGGTTTTGTTTAAGCCAACCTTCCTTCCCCCAAAAATTTCGGGGACAGGGTTTTTTTGCCGGGGGGGAGGGGGGAAAACCTGAATTAAGCCAAACTGCCAATTTTATTTTCTGGAGGCAAAATCGTGGGTGGTTTCATGCTGGTTGGTTATTCCCCCAAAATGTTGGGGAGGGGCCAGAACCCCAACCTAATTTAGGATTTTTAAAGAATTTCCAGATTTCCCCGGGAAAATGGGGGAAGGTTTAAAGCGGGGCGCATTTTGCCCAAGGACTTTGCCGAATACCTGGGGAAAGATGGGTAAGAAATTTTAGGGGGGGTCCTGGGGTCTTAACCCCTGCAAGCTTTGGAATCACTCGGTTAAAATCGGGGCCTGATTTTTTTACCATCCGGGAAAAAAGGGGGCCCCCTTCTGAAATCACCCGGGGTGCAAAACGCAAAAAGCACAACAACCGTTTTTAAACCTGGGGGAAAACAGAATTTTTTGGAAATGTTTTTGAGGGATTCTCTTTGTTTCCCCGCTGAAATGCTTCTTTTTAACTTGGAAAACGCAAACCGTTGGGGAAAAAACTTCAAAAAAAAAAGGGTGATAAAATTCCCGACTGAAACACTTTTTTTGACGAAAGGAGATATCCGCATTTTTTTACAAAGTTTTTCCCTTTTTCTCAAATTTCGAAAAAAAAATTTTTGTTTTTTCGCGGTTTCCTTTCCAACGAAAAGCTTTTCTTTAAAGGGGCACCAAAAAAGCCCCTTCCCCCCGGAAAAAAAAGATATTTTGGGAAAAAAAAAAAACCATTAACTGGTAAAAAGGGGCCCCTGCCAAAGGGGTTTAAAAAATTTAACCAAAAAAGAATAAAATGGGGGTTGTAATCGATTTTATTTCCTTTCAAATTTTTTTAAAAAAGAGGCTTGTTGGACCCAAAAGGGAGTTTAAAATTGGGAGCTTTTTAAAGGGGAATTCCCAAATTGTGTTTTGTTTTAACACTTGGAACCTGTTTTGGAGATAACATTTCCCGGGCCCAAAAAAATTTCCCCCGGAAAAAAAGGCGGTTTTGGGGGCTTTTAAAAATTTATTTTTGGGGCCCAAAAAGGAACAGGGCCCCCGGGGGTCAGAAAAAGCAAACAAAACGTAAAATTTTTTAAAGGGGGGCCACAAAACCGGCCGGGGGCCTTTCTGTGTTTCATTCCGTTAAAGGGGAAAGAACGCAAACCCGGCATTTGGCGTTGCGGACAAAAAGCGGGGGAAATTTTGGTACAAAATTTTTCGAAGCCAATTTCAAAATTGAAAACAAAATCATTTGAAAAACAAATCAATTTAGGTTTTTTTTCACTGGCCCGCTTTTCCCCCGGGTTATCCGGGGGAAAAACCCGTGGGTGCCAGTAAGGTTTCCCCAGCCTCCCCTCCCCAAATTTTAATTTTGCAGTTTTTTCTCGAGGGGAAAACCGTTAAAACTTGCGAACGACCTTTGGGGCCCCCTTTCTTTTTTTTCACAACGGGTTTTTAAGGGCCTAGAGAGGGCCCAAAGAAATTCAATTCAGGGTTTTAATTCCTAATTTTGGTTTTTTATTTTTAATAAAACAAACCTATGAATCAGGGGCGGGGGGTTTTGCCCTTTTTTTAAACCCCGGGGAATTCTTTGACCGGATTATTTAAAAAGGGCTTGCAAAACTCCAAAAAAACTTTTTAATCCTCCATCCTTCAAACCCCCGGAACCAGACAAAAATTTTAGAGGGGTTTCCTTCAGGGATAGGGCCGGAACGGAAAAAAAGAGTTTTTCCATCCCGAATATTTTGGGGAAAAAAAACCCCCTTTGAGGGAAAAATTAACGTTTCTTATTTCTCCAAAAATTCGGGAAAGTGCCCCCGTTTAAAAATTATGCAATTTTTAAAAAATTTGCGATTCCCCTTTTCCCTTAGTGGGCCCGTCCCCTTTTCCAAGGTTTCCCCGCATTTTCGTTGACCCGGGTTGGCCTAAATTTCCCCAAATTAAAATTTTTAAAAGGGAAGACATTTTCAGAAAATAAGGGAAGGGAAAATTTTTTTGAAAAGAACAAAAAACCCCCTTTCGCAAAATAAAACAAATCTACCCGATTTATATTTTTGGTTTCTTTAAATTTTTAAAAAAATAAAACCAAGTTGAATTTCGAAATAAAATATTATTTTCCCGAAAAGGGGGAAAAAGGGGTTACTCCCCGTCGCCTTTGTTGGCGGAAACAAGCCTTTGGGGCCATTTTAAAAATACCGGAAAGTACCAAAAGGTTTTATAATGTTTTTTTTGTTCTTAATAAAAGGGGGTAAAACCTCTTAAATTATACCTCATAAACCTTTTCTTGGTTTGAAAGGTCCCCCTCAAGTCCCCCCGGTTTTAATGGAACGCAAATAAAATAATTTTAGGAAATTTTTTGGCGTTCACCTTGGGGGAGAGGAAACCCTGGTACGAACCAAGGAGGTTTCCTTTCCCAAAAAAGCCGGTAAAGGATTTTTTTCGTTTTTCTGCAATTTGCAAAAAAGGGGCAGTCCGGCCATTTTTTATTCGCTTCCCGTTTCTTAGTTTTTTTTTTTGGGAAAAAAAGGAGCAAACCAAATAAATTTCGACGTCAGGCCCCAATTTTTCATGGGCTCCAAATTTTTTTTTAGGAAAAAACACTGTTTTACGCTTTGAAAAAACAAAGTTCTCTTTAAATGTCCCACATACATTTTTTTATTGTGTGTGCCGAGATGGGCTTTGGCAAAAATTTGCGCCGTCTATTTGCGGGAAGAGAGTGAAAGAAGAACAGAGAAGGGCATGCGATTGTGTAGAGAGGGGGTCAAACAGGGGGGCGGGGACCCCCTTTGGCTCAAAGGATGGGGGCCCCCCGTAGGCCCAGGTCGTGCCAGGGCCCAGACTTAACTACGTAAACCAATCAAGGCCTGGGTGCAAAAGAGGTAAATGAAAATTTTCGCAAATTTATAGCGGTAAGTGGGGACGTAACCCCCCCCCGTTAAATTGGCAAAAGGGGACTAGGGATGGTTGAGCGCAAAACACGGTAGCAAGGTGTAAAATTCCCAGGGGGTTGGGGGAAAAGTTTGGGGCCTTCGGGGACGGGGGAAAAGTTTCGCCTTTTTTTTCCACCAAAAATTTAAACACTGTTAAAAAATGACGTCCCAAAGGTGGCATGGTGAAAACCCCGGCTTCAAACCAAATTTTTCCGGTTTTCCTTTTCCGCCGGCAGGCGTGCCGCGCCCCGGCTTCTAGTGGACAAGTAGCCCATTGCGAGGTAAGGGGTCCCTTTTCTTGGGTTTCTAAAAATAGGGGAAACGTTTTAAAACAAAGTAAAAATTTGAGGCAAGAGACAGGTGTCCAGCCCAAACATACGAAAACACCTCTTCCGAAAAAATAAGTTTCCTAAATATACGGATGCAATATTCCCCAGTTACAAAATGTAAAGTCAAAATTTTTCAGAGGAAATCTCGTAATTCCAAAACCCTTTTATTCCTGGAAAAATTCTTTCCCCTGCTTCCCAAAATAATATCGCCCCTGGCCAAATCCTTAAACGTGGGGCTTGGGTTTGGGGCCGTTTCAAAGTTCTTTTTGGGGAATTATCGCCCAAAAACATAAAAATTTTTTTTGTACGCCCAAAAAGGGGAAAACAAACAAGTTTCCCCTTTTTAAAAGGTTTTAGAAAATCCGTTTTCCTGGAAATTCCACGTCCATAAGGCGCCAATTTTAACAATTTTGGGGGCGTTTGATTTTTTTTGTTTGCACTTTTTTTTAGGGGGACCCCGACCTTGCCCCAAATGGAAAAAAAGCCCCCCTAAGTAACGCGTGGTACTGTTTTTAGTTTTAACACGCGTAACTTTTTCTTGACAACTAACCCCTTACCGGGAGTTAGCAACGCGTCCTGTAAAATGCTCAGCTCACTTTGGTACTTCCACAGCAGATCGGTAAAATGAAAAACGAGTATGTGTTTAATCAAACCTTTCAGTCTTTGGCGAAGCGTCTGCGCACCGAAACGTAACGGAGCAAGCTGACGAGCCATAAATTTCGCGAGGCAGGATCTTAAAAAACAGAGCAACTCTTTTATACAGATTTCGTGAACTCCCTAGTATATTACCCAAGATAGTAAGTAAATAAAACAAATGCTGTCGCGCGATTGTTTCAGATTCGAGGTTCAGTTCATCGAAGTTTCAAATCCGTTGCTGTCCCAAATCTATTGAAGGTACGAAATAATTGCAGGTCCGCGTAATCAGTCGCGCGAGCCCCACAACTTCGCAAGAAAGGGCGAGTTCGTGTGCATAAGATTTCAGCACAATATATATATATATATATATATATATATATATCCTAGAAAGAGGTTTTCCATCTGCAAAAAATTCAATGTTTTTTGGAAGAAAACTTGCGTTCATTTCTTCCTCAGTCATGGGGGCTAACACTGTACGCACTTCCTCTATCGGGGAAAGGAATCCAACCTATAATTCTTGTGAGACCTACGTGGTAACAATGGCGATGATAATGGCGATGACGATTGATGGATGCCGTGGAGTACGTATACGAGCGGGCAAATTACTGCTCAGAGCAAGACTTAGGAATGCATATAATATGATGAAAACAGTGAGGTTGATGAATAATGCCGGCATCAGTCCGTTAAAGCCGAAGCAATATGATAACCATTGAACTGGTTTTTGTTGTTACAGAGATCTTAAACTATCCGCGTTTTTTTTAGGAAACAAGGCACGTAGCTTCAAACATTGGAATCTGTGACCACCTGGTGAGCTAAATTCGAAGCTTGACTTTAACTCCCGAACACGCTGGGCACTGCACACCAAAGAAAACCCGTTGCCGACATTTCAACCACCCCTAAAACGCACTCTGCATGTAAATGAACGCGCCTGCCGTGCATGCATACCTCGTAGGGATATCACTCGCAAGGCTTTGAGTCACAGCGCTGCGGCTGCGTGAGCTGCAAACTACAGCGCTGAAAGCTGAACGCGAAAGTATTGATAGAGATGGGACATGCGCTGTCCCGCCCGGAGAAAGTCGCTGGGCTGCAACGTCCCAAGAGTGCAGACAGGTACGTACCTTCGTTTCGCGACGTAGCCCACCCGCGAGCTGGACTCCTCCCGCTGCGTCCTGCGCACGGGTCTTCTTCTTTCCTGACAAGAAGAGAGGAAACGTGAAACGCATGCAAGAAACCGAAGCTACCGCTGCTGCTGCTACGAGAGTCGGTAAGGTGCACCCTCCGCGCTAGACGCGCACAAAAGAAAGAAAAAAAAAGTCTGAAGTACTGGGAAAGCATACAGTTGAGACTGGGTCCAGTTCTGCAAGAGTTTATGTTTTGCTCCTGTTTCGGCCCGAGTACAGCTGCCCGTTGGAGTACGTGGGCAGTCGGTAATTACAAGGGCAGCGAAAGGAGCTCGGTGTCCCGGGACGAAGTCAATGAGCGTCGGGGAGAGGGGGGGAGGGGGTAACAGCGAGCGCGGAAGCGGGTCTGGTGCCAACCGGTGATTGATGAACTGGCGGAAAGAGGTATTTACGGGCCGCTGCCACCGTGGCGCCGAGAGTTCGCTCTGGCGGGCCAGCGGGACGCACCGTACTGCCCGAGAAGAAAAAAAAATCAGAGATACAGAAACAATGTACGGTTTTGTATAGTAGCTGTATTTAACCACACACTTGTCAATGCTCGGAATCAACTTCCGTAAAGTTGTAGTGAGGATTGTCTAAAGGTGTACATACCACTTTATTGGGGTGTACAGGCTGCACCCGTTTAAGGAATAATATTCCATTGTTCTCTCTCCTTAGTCTATTGACTAAAACATTCAAATCTCCCGCGTATAACGACGACAATGGTTGATGAACGCCAAGGTTTCTTGAGTGTAAAAATCAAATGGCGCCTTGCCAGAGTCAAAGCAGCTGCAATCAAAATCAAAACATCAATAATCAAAGTACAAACTGCCTGCGAGTCAAAGTACAAACTAAGAAGTAGCAAATGAATGTCTCACAAAAAATCTGAGCTCCCCCTCCCCCTCCCACCCCCCCCATGCCATCATCATTGTTTACCATTGTCATCGTTAGACGGAGAGGATCTGAATTCGTTTGAAGAGAGAATGTGCTGAAGGTGTAGTGCGTGGTCCGAAATCCAAACTGCCACAGTCCACTTCAACTCAGCCAAAGTTTAAAGCCAACGCCCGCGCAACGATCAAAGCAACAAAAAAAAAGTGCTGAGCAACACGAATGTTGCAAAATATATTGCGATGATAGCGTAACGGGATAGACATCAGCTGCATAGAGCGAGGGACCCAGGTTCGAATCCGGCCACAGGAAGCGTTTTTTTTTTCTTGTTTCATCATCGTGTGCCCTCCCGTTGCGCAAAATTGGCTTTCCTGCAGTGAGTTTTGGTTACGACAGCGGCGTCAGTGAGATTAAGAAAGCTTCGCTTAAAAGTCGCCGCAGGTGCGCTTCGCCACAACGATTTAGAACGACAAAGCGTGGCTGAATGTGTGAGTTTTGAGGAAATAAGTTTCATTTTGAAGGGCAATCAAGTACCCCTGTAATATTTTACTCCATGCAAGCATTGCGCTATAAGAAACAAACGAATAGAGGAAAAATTTTTTTCGGTATTGAGCCGTACTTGCTTAGACTGCTGAAGGTGTAATGAGTGACGTACTCAACTATATGAGAACTTACTTCCCTAAAATCATTGTATATGTTAATCTCAAATTTCTTCTGGATTATTTTGATACTCCATCACTGGCACTCGGCTTGCGCCATGCATTTAAAATAGCGGGCGACGTTTTACACTTACGTTTTAAATTTACATTACATTTACATTTACATTTAGCGGACGTTTTACATTTACGCGCATTCATATAGGAGGCCGCTGAGCAATCCATTTCGGCAACTACGCGTGTACGCCCTATCATAACTTTATGTTCCGCTTCCGTGATTGCCGACAGCGCGAAAACATTGGCAGGATGATAGAAGTGCCACGTATCGGGACAATTTAGATCTTTGTTCCTGTTTATCACATTTCCTTCATTTTATCCCGCCTTTCCCCCTTAGGCCATAGTGCCGTCCTTATGAAATAAACGTATTGATTCATTCATGAATAAGCACTGAAGGAATTTCAAATGACAGTCTCAAGTGTACAGACAAACCCGGGCATAACTAACAGCGTTGATTCAACGGGATTTCTTAGCTGTATAAAGTACTTCGATATAATCTAACCCGGTTATAACGACTTAGAATCAAATTCGCGAACAGTCGGTTGAAACGCGATAACGAAAAAAGACCACGCCACTCACCATGGAATCTACTCCAAAAGAAATTTATTGCTGATAAATGTGCCCCTATTTGCACTTGGCAGTGATTTTCGCCTCAACACTGCGTTTAGCACCAACAATGAGAATACATTCTCGACGTGCGACATCATTTCGACGAACTCCAGTCCACTTCCCTGTATTTTGGCGCAGTATCGCCCGAGCACATCGGTAGCCGAAAGGGCTTCTTGCAACGTCAGGCAAGGGCGATCGTCTATCGGCGGCGGCTCATCGGTGGCACCGGCACACGACGCCATCACGTCAACAACAAATTAAGAATCCAGCGGATGCTGTAGGCGCAGCAGGCACAGAAGCGCATTGGCGGGCGTTCGGTGTCCGATCTCAAGCTCAGAGTTCAATATATTCAATGTTCAGTTAGTTATAAGAAATACATGTCACATGCCTTATGCTACAAGAACTTTAAGTGTTCGCTATAAAGCCTAATTCTCTCAATCCGAATTCGTTATATTTGGGTTGACTGTCCACTGTATAACAAGTACGTAGCCTGCCTGAGCCTGTAATTCACGGCATTACGCAGGAACGAGTGTGACTTCCCTATACATATGTAGTACCGCCCATTCTATCATCTCTTCTGGCATCCCCATTGAAGCCTATAGGAATAGCGTAAACAGTGTAAATTTTGTTTCGCGTCTGTTCCTTCCCCTCTCTACCACGTCTCTCCGTCTCTTGAAATGTTTTTTTTTTATAGGAAAGACCACAACTGACCTCCCCGTTATTAAGGAATTTATTTCGTTGCCCCCTTCTTTAATCTTTCGTCGATCCCGCTCGTAGACGTGAAACCAAAGTCGTAAAATCCCCCGAAAGAAAAGTCTTTACAAAGCCGCGAAACTGTTCGTGCAATGTGTCGCACGAAGCGACGCGGCTGCACATCTCCCCCTCACAATGGGTCAACCTTGGGCAAGGAAAGAAAGGGTGCACAGGAAAGTGCAGATGCCCGCGCGCCCGGCCGAACATCAAGCACGTCCCTTCCTGCCCTGTCGCAGCCTCCATCCGGCTCTGCTCCATTAACCGTCGCTCCGCGCACAGGTCCCCCGACACAAGCGCGCGCCGCGGGGCGACGCTAACGGCGTTTTAATAGCCTTTAGAGTGCGGATTAAATGGCCCTCCGAAGACGTGCGCGCGCGCGAGGACGTTACGTGACGCAGGCCACGTGAATGCACGTGCGCGGAACCCCGCAGGGCTGTCCACTGTCGCCCTTTGTTTTCGCGCGGCGCGCGTTATGGCATTACCGCGTGTATACAGCCTGCCCACGTTGGCCAGACATGATCGCTGGACCACGTGAGGGTCAACTTATGGTAATGCTGCGTTAGTCCGCGGCCCACCCAGACCCGTCTTTTTTATTTTTTGATTCCTACGCGTGCAGTTTCGGCGCACGAAACGAGGAATTTGTTTTTGTCAGACATCATTGCCACAAAGACGATGTAAAGAACAATTACCTTAATTAGGCCTTTTCTTTAAGTAACAAAGAAATGATGTAACAGCCAACATTTATGTCCCACGAGCTATCTTGCGATGCCGTCGATGTAACAATTTTTTTGTTCATGATTTCGGGGCAGCCTCCCTACAAACTTGTTTTGGAGTTATTGTTAGATGCTCTTGGGCGTGACCACTAGAGAAAAAAACGCACCCGTACACAACTCACGCGGAGCGGTTTTTAGAGTTGCTTGAAGCGTGAAACATACCAACCTCTCGACAAAACTCATTTTGAACTTATCCTTATATGCTGCTGGGCGTGGCCACTCGAGAAGACGCACCCCCACACAGCTCTTGCGGAGCTGTTGAGTTGCTTGAAGCGTGAAACATACATTTAGCGTACGGCAAGTTGCCAGCAATGCGAGCCGAGCGAAAAAATGTTAATCTGCAAAAAAAAAAAAAAGGCGTGTCATACAGTGGCACGTGACGAAAACAGCAAGCAGCCCACAATCCCGGTGAAGGGACATAAAGGATTAAAAAAAACGACTCCTTTTGTTTAGGAAGATTGCTTGGTCATGGTCGTCCACAGTGTTTTCATATTGTTGCTGTTTTTTTTTTCCTATATGAAACCCGATGCACTCTGCAATTAAAATCCGACGCGTGATGACATAAATTTTACGCAACCTTTCACGAATAATAAACAGGCAACTCTGCGTCTGTTTGTTACTTTCCCGCGAGGGTAATCCTGTTTGAAAGTTAGTGGTGACAGAACATAGTTCACAGAACGCAAAAAATATAACCGCATGCAAATTAGCCACTGCTTACAAACCGGGCTTTTATTTATTGCCGCTGAGGAAGCCTTACATAATTTATGTAGCCATCGTTTCCGTATATAACCTGCTGCACACGCCGGGATAGCGGAGCTTCAGATTTAAATTTCTTGAGTAAATATTAATGCTTTGATTATTCAGCCTCCCAGTCGCACTTGAACCCTGCCCTTATCTCGCAATTCATGCCAGGGCGGGCCGTGGAGTCAGGGTTATATACGGCACTGGCGTTTCCATTCAACTTATTGGACGAATGCCCCGCTATAAATGCTAATAAAACTGCACAGCGCCGGTAAAAAATACTGGAAGCATATTTTATGCACATATTGCAAAGGGGACGTCGGGGCATAAACTTAAAGGATTCTGAACCAGGTCTTATGTAACTTCCTCTCCGTTTCTTGCGAAACACTGGGAAAACCTTAGTTATAACGCCAAAGCAGAACGGCACACCCTTATTGGCTGACCACACCAGAAATATTCTTGACTATCTGTTTGGCGCTTCTATTGCGCTCTTCTTTGGTGCGGCCATTCAGAGGTTTTTATTGCTGCAAGAAATAAAACTGGCCAAAGTGACTGTCCCACTGCACCTCCAAGGATGGCCGTACTTAAAAAGGTAAAAAGAAACATCTGTGCGAGTGTGAGTTATGTGTACGCATTGTGCACTGTAATATCTGGCTGGGATATTTCGGGGCCATAATATAAACAATGTCCGCTTTTATTTACCATTTTCTATATGTATTTCACATGTTTAGGAAATGTTAAAGAGGCTACTTACGTAGGCTACTAATTTAATTTTTCGGTTGCGCACGTAAGAGTTTAGAATTTGAGTTTGGTTCGAATATGCACGGTTGTATCATTTTATATTTGAAGCTTGATTTAATGCGTCGACTGCAATACTACAGAGGCTACGTCTATGTTTCGCGCTCTCAGCTTCAAATACGAGCTGGTTCATGGTTCGAACACTCACGGGCGTGTGGACAATACTTTTTCGGGGGAGGGAGGGGGGGGGGGGGGGGGAGGTTAAGCTGGCTAGTGCGGGAAACGGGAGTTTAGGTATAGTCAGAGGGTTGTTTTAAATTATTTATTACCCGAAAAGTGGACTTACGATCAAATCAAATAAAGTAGGTATGCACAAATTTAACGCCGTTATAAACACGAGCAACTAGATCACAGTTGAACTTGACCACAGTATTCCATAGTGATAACAAAATTATGTAGAACCTCCTCCCAATAGGGAGCTAATAGACAGCTACCATAATTACTCATTATAACGGCTTAGTGAGTGGAAGATATATCGGTACAAGGAAGGAAAACCACCTCCGACCTCCTGCAAACCTTCCTGCACCACCCTATCGGTCTTTCCTCATCCTTGCAGTGCCCGGATTAGCGTCGTACCTGCGCCGGCATAGGTGAATCAACCACGCTTCAACCATCTTACACGCGCCCGACGTCCAGTCCGAGAGAATACGAAGAAATAGCCACCAGTGCAGGGCTAATGCCACGCAGGATAAACCACAGTCTCTTAATGACAGCCGTGATGACGCGTCGTTACCGACAGCGTACACAAAGGCCGAACAAAGCCTAACTATTGATAACGGTCCTCGCGCCATCATATCGCCTCAGCATAGGTGCTGTGCACTACGAGCGTAATACGCGCGCGCATTAGCGTGCCGCCAAGGCGAGGCAGCAGCGGTTCGCCGCGGGAGATGTACGCCCGAGGGCAATCGAGGCGGGCGCGCGGTAAAACCACTCCGCGCTACGAACACGCCACCCCCGCGCCCGGATAGCGAACACTGCCTCGCCGCGTGCATCCTTCACGACGACGTCGAACAAGCGAACAAACGCCAAGACGGCGGAGAAAGGGAGGAGCGAGGAATCAGTGAAAGCTCTCAGGTAAACACGAAGATGCGTGCGGAGGAGGGCCGCAATCAGCCTTTGGGCACGGATGCGGGACGCATTCTTCGATGCTCCTCCCGGATCAACAAAGAAAGAGCGCGCGGATGCGCTATCTGGTTCCGGAGTGTGCGTGTATGTACCGCGCATGACGCTGTTGCTGCTACCGTAGCTTGCGGGCTCCGCAAAGTGAATGGCCACGTCCCGTATATACAAGAAGAAATCAGCTGTATTCTTCTCGGCGCGCATCTTCTTCGGTGTCTGCGCCGGCAGCACGTCTTTTCTCTCCTCCGTCCCAAAGGCCTAGCCTCTCCTCCTTCGTTCCTCCTCATCCTCCGCTCTACATCCCTGCTTCTTTCGGCAGGAATGGAGGTTTCGTGTATGGTGGACGCGTGTGGACACGCCGGCTGGACTCAGACCGCGCGGGCACCAATGATGATCTCGTGTCGCGGGGACGCAGCAGCAGTCTTAATGACGCGCGGTTCGGGATGCTTGATGGGCCCTCGGCAGCCGCTGGCATCTCTCCCACGAGCTGCCGCGTTCGCGAATCTTCCCAGAACTTGTGCTTTTGTTGAGCCGGTCCATCGCATAAGGCACGCGCTTGGCCCGGAACCACGAAGGGGTATGTAATGTGCGCATGTACGGTACCCGAGAAACAAGGAAAACAACGCGCGGCCAGAAAAAACAAGATACGCAATAACAGCTAATATCGTGTTCCCGAATTCCGTTTCTTCGAGACCTTGCGTGACTGTGGGCAATATTCGTATTCTTCAGAAGTGGTTATACTGGTGGGCACGAATTGAGCCGGGACTAACCTACAGAAATAGAGGGTATGCCCGGGTCGCGCCGTGGCTTGATTGCAGGATCAATCGAATCGGTAAACGTGTAATGCATATAAAAACAATCAATGACTTTCTGTTTCAATGCAACTGCATTCGTCTTCCGCATTGCTGTGGTATTCAATTGTCAATCTTTTTGATACTCCACTTAATTACCGTCAGCATTTTTGTCGTTATTTTCTAAAGACGAAACTAGCCACAGCGATCCCGATATTGGTTAAATCAAATAACAAAAAAGGCAGCTCCACTCTCAAGGAAGCACAACGAAGCGAATAAAACATGCAAAACAGACAGACAGACAGACAGACAGACAGACAGACAGACAGTGCAGGTATGCCCTGCAGATATGCCCAGTGCCGTTCTGATATAGGCAGATAGATGCTGGGGAAGACATCGGAAGAGCTTCAAATTCCGCGTTGTCGCGAACATGATGGGCAAGTGCACTCACTCACTCACTCACTCACTCACTCACTCACTCACTCACTCACTCACTCACTCCACTCACTCACCACTCACTCACTCACCCTCACTCATCACTCACTCACTCACCTCACTCACTCACTCACTCACTCACTCACTCACTCACTCACTCACTCACTCACTCACTCACTCACTCACTCACTCACTCACTCACTCACTCACTCACTCACTCACTCACTCACTCACTCACTCACTCACTCACTCACTCACTCACTCACTCACTCACCTCACTCACTCACTCACTCACTCACTCACTCACTCACTCACTCACTCACTCACTCACGTCACTCACGCACCTCACTCACTCACTCACGCACGCACGCACGCACGCACGCACGCACGCACGCACGCACGCACGCACGCACGCACGCGCTCGTGTCATCCTTCTTAGTCAAGATTTCCCCTTCCTGTAACACTCACTGCTGACAATGTAAATGCCATACCACCACATCGAAGGGCTGTTTGCCGCTTGCGAATGGTCGTTACAGCTTAATGCAACCTTCAGCCGATCGATTATACCAATGCCGAAGTAGAAAGAGTTGTTCAGGAATAAATAAACGTAGAGAACGTGTGGCGTGATTTGTGAGGCTCATCAGGCGGTCGAGACGCCAGACAGGCTTGACGCGGCGATGGCGCCGTGGTGTAAGTAATAAACGAATTCGGCCTTAATATAACGGAGGCCTTCCCGCATGACAGAAATGTCGATGTCGAGCATATGCATGAATGGCGAGAACTTGCTCGGTTCCCTAAACCATCTAATATTATGCCCTTTGCTTGTCCATATAAAAGAGTCTGTTTGCCGATGTATACGATACGCCATTAAGCCAACCACTGATATTTAATCCATTTTGCCAAGGGGTTCCATGCTGCATTTTCTGGAGTCGTGTATCATGGTGCAACTCTTGTTAGGGGAAATGTAGAAATTCCCTGTGGCTTTAAGTCTGCTTACGATCATTGAAAGAGGAAACGTTATGGCTTCCCCTGGTGATACTTATGAAAGACTTGCCTTGCTGGTACGCCGTGTTTGCGCCCCTTTCCTCGCTTTCGTTTCTTCGCCTTTGGCCCGAAATACTCCGACAGACACATTGGTCGACACTTCACGCTACTGATTCCTCAGAATCAGCGTTCTCCGTGGCTGGCGTATGCCTGTTCTACTCACGTGCTGTCACGTTATCGTATCACACAGGCGCGCACTACGCTGCCTCTTGTTCCGTCGCTTGTAATGTGCCGAAGTAGCTTAGTGGTAACACACTGTGTCCTATATTCGGATTTAATACCCGTACGAAACGAATTTTTTATTTACTCTTTACAGTGGCCGAACAACAACAACAAACACCATAACCACAACAAGAACAACAACAACAACAACAAACACCATAACCACAACAATAACAACCATAACCACAACCACAGCAACACCAGTTGTTCGCACACTAAGCTTTCGCTTTAGAACTACTTGTATGATTATATTTTAGCCTCCATAAAGCTATTGTGCAGGCGCTGCTCCGTAAAATGCTCCCCACTTGTCGCGGGCTGAAAGACCAGAAATAGCACATACTGCTGATTTCACAACGTCTGTAAAGTATATAGGCAAACTGACTATCAGTCCGCACTCACTGAGTCACTGATTGCTGACGCCCCCAAAATATTAGCTTGTTCTCAGTTCATCTACGTGTTAAAAACTACACTACGGCAATCTTTCTTTTTTTTTTTCAATTTTTAGCAGGCCTAGGAGTATGCCCCGTGCGTAACCGGAGGACTTGAGGTTATCCATCGGCAAATATATGCATGGTTTTATGATGATTCGATAAACAAGTTCGATAAATGCCCCCAAAGCCCCTGTCAGCAAACACAACGAGGAATAATAATAAGCTGTACAAATCCCGTGTTAGCAGCATCAGCCACCACAACATATACGTCATAGATGGAAACAGGTGAAATTTTTTCGGCAGTGTGGAATTAGAAATGATCTTTCGCGCTGTGAGTGGATCACGCCCTCCGAGCTGGTGTCGGTCATCATTCCAACGGCACGTCAAAGTGGTCTCGCGTGCACCGGCTTTTTTTTTTGCGACTTCTGGATGCTCGGCATTCAAAAAACGACAAACAGAATCTGTAATACCACGTTTCGGTGATAATTTTCGCAAACGAGGTTTACAGCACTACATTTATTGCATGTAAAAACCATGTATTACAAAGTGCGCGCTGGATGGGTGTCCGGATAATAGTTTTGACGTTTCGTCAGTCTCGGCGTGCAGGAACGCGCCTTTCCTCTACCGGTCGCCGCTTTGCCGAAGAAGCAGCTATTGCACCGATCGTGCCAGCGCGCATTTTCGTCGGCGCTTCCTCGCGATGCGCTTCCTGGACGTCGCGTTTAAACGCTCGGATTACACCACCCCGGGCCTCCAGCGTGGCCATCGAGGCGCAGCAAAAAGCCGTGTTTAGAGCAGACGAGGCGATGACCGTCTCTGCGCAGGACGTAACCCGTACCACAATTACCCGGGCATTCTCCTCGGGGGGCGCCGAGGGGGAGACGCTGGCTGAAGAACGGATGAGCCAGAGGAAGGAGAGGGAGGGGGAGGCAAGGAGGGGGAGGGTGCAGCACGACACGGATGCTGGCCACAAGGCCGCTTCCGAGGTGATGCCCCTTCTTTCACGGAACAGAAAATACTCAGTATCCAGGCATCCGCAGCTAGCTTTGTCGTGGTTTGTATAACTGGCATAGACAACAGACTAACAGGGGCACTACGGTACGATGGCTTGTTTTTTGTGTGTGTGTGTGTGTGAAAACTCTGCGCTCTGGTGAGCGTTGCGGTTGCTGGCGCACCTTACGTGCATGCTTCACTGGTATGTTTGTGGTTTGTTCGAGTTGCACCTTCCCACTCGGGAAGCTTGCTTCGCACTTCGTAGTTGTTTATGGATGCTTGGCGTGGCGTACTAGGATTCTGTGTCATGAGAAAACGAGAGAAGGCACGAGGCGTAGAGTTAAGCGTAACACCAGTGTTTCTGCGTGTGTGTGCGTACTCCACGTGCTTTCATCCGCATCTGGAGTCGAAAGCTAAGTACATAGGTAGTTTTTACTTCTTTTGTCCATTAAAGAATATCAGCTCACTTTTTTTTTGTGTCGAAGCGAACCCAAAGAACCCCAGTTCAGATCCCACAACTATCGTTACTATCTCTTTCTGTTTTGCTTGCGATGGAAGGTAGTGGCACCGACAATTGTTTGGTAAGAACAGCAGCGTCATCTCATGAGGTTGTGTGACAGGCTTTCATGCAAGTTAGAAACCTGAACCCTAAATGTGTGTTATGAGTTCATAATGAGCACATCCTGTACCGTAAATACGTTTTCCGGAAGTATACGCCGCGCAGCCGAACAGACCAACTGGTTAAGGTCCATGGCAAAAAAGTGAACGATTGGCCATATCGCCCCTGGCCCCCGATAGCACACCAGCGCCTACAAAGATGGATAAACCAAAAACAATAGTTTTCCTTTAAGCAGGACCACTTCCAAAACTTTCGAAATACCCTCTCTTTCGCCAAAAAAGTTCTGCCCTTTGGCTTTCCATCCGGGTGAACTCGTCATTATTTTTATTTCTCGTACTTGGCGAATAAGGCGCCCACACGGGCTCCACTGGCGAACCAATTTCACGGAAATACCTCATCTTGGCAGGTGAAAAGTGCGCCCGGGCGGACCCTCGAGGCCATTATGGCGCAGGTCCCCTGCCCGGTGAAAAGTTCGAAATAAATAGAAGCGCCCCGCGGAAAAACGAATGGGGTATGGGAAAAGGAAGTATGAAGAGGGAGCGAAGAAGAGGGGGGTGTTGTAATAGGGCAAAGGCGTTTGACCCCTGCGGAGCCGTGTCTCATTGCAGCTGGGTATAACGGATTGACCCCGGCGAGGGCATGAAAACAGCGGGTCAAGTAAAGGAAGGGCATAACTCACAGGTTCACTGAATATACACGTATATACAAATAGATGTACAAACATATATATATATATATATATATATATATATATATATATATATATATATATATATATATATATATATATATATATATATATATATATATAATATATATATATATATGACAGCTGCATCTTACCGGTACTCACCTACGGGGCAGAAACTTGGAGGCTCACTAAGAGGGTTCAACTTAAATTGAGAACGACTCAGCGCACAATGGAACTGAAGATGATAGGTGGAAGAGAGCGGAGTGGGTCAGGGAACAAACGCGCTTTAAAGACATATTAGTAGAAATTAAGAAGAAGAAATGGACGTGGGCAGGGCATGTAATGCGAAGGCAAGATAACCGTTGGCCATTGTGGGTAACAGAGTGGATCCGTAGAAAAGGCAAGCGTAGCAGGGGGCGGCAGGAAGTTAGATGGGCAGATGAGATCAAGAAGTTTGCGGGGATCAATTGGTCGCAGTTAGCACAGGACCGGGGTAATTGGAGAATAATGGGAGAGGCCTTTGCCCTGCAGTGGGCGTAGATAGGCTGGTGGTGATGATGAAGATGATGATGGTTATGATGATGATGGTGGTGGTGGTGACGACGACTTCGTGGTTTACAATATGTAGGGTGGGTATCGATTCCACGAACATTATGCCGGCGCGGTTGCTATCGGATACTTAGCGACACGTTAATTTAACAGAGCAAAGCGTTTCGATTCAGAATTTGTAAGCACATGACACGGTAAGGCAACTACGGAAATTGAAATTGCTGCGATGGTGAGAATAGGACAATCATGGAAGCCGAAGTGCGGTGTTCCGGAAATTGTACAAACTGGCTTTTTACGTGCACAAAACATCACGTACAGTTTATGAGAACTCAGTAGGTCATTAATAAGCTTCTGTCCTTGTTGTTTGACTGCATCTACCATTGCAAGGACGTCTGCGCAAGGCTGCCTGAATCCAATCCCTTCAACAATGCCACTGGAACGGGATGTACGGCCTCTATTGTGCGAGCGGTCAGCTACAATCCGAACTTCCGTGATCCCAATACGCTCACGCGTAGCTGGCATTGTAGCCGCTACTATTTTATTTGTCCCAAGCCAGAACAACTCTGGAGGACGACCACACAGCAGTGGGTTAGGGGAACCCTTTGTGAGTGAGGAATGTTCTTGTGCGGGCCGCGCCGTTATTCATGACCGTCGACCGAGCGCCGACTTTTTTACGACTTGGAAGACCGAGAGCGTGGCTCGTCTCACGCGCTTTATGGCGCATACTTCCTGAGACGCAGCATGCGTAACATAACGGGACCGGCGTCGGCAGCCAGTGCAACCGAATCGACCAGCGTTTGCCTCGCATGCCCCGTAAAAAAAGTCGCGCGCGTTTTCAGACGAGAACGCGACATGTCTCAAACTAAGGTCCCGCGCGCAGAGTTGCGTCGACACCCCTTGCCGGCGTTTTCAAAACCGGCCGCATGGTGGCGCAGCCGATGCGGACGCGCACTCTCTCCATTTTCTCCCCCCTTCGAATCCTTCGACGCGCTGCCAGCCCTTTCACCGAGGCCGCCGGTTTTGTTTTCTTTCCGTGTTCTGGACGCACCGAACCAGATACGCTTGGCGCGCGGAAAGAAAAGAGAGGAGGAAATCATCGCGAGAGGGGGAGGGGATAATTAAAGATGAGGAGACCGCGGTGGCGTTGCCCTACGGCGGCGGCGCAGACCTCAGCCTCCGGACAAACCACGCCCACTGCGAGTTCGAAGCATGCGGACGTCCGCCGACCAATGGCGACTGCCGGCGCCTCGACAGGGGCGCCCTGCAGCGAGGCTACAGTTTGCCTGGGAGAGAGAGAAGGTATTTTTTTTTCTCTCGCCCTATTCTCCGCGTGAAAGGGCAGCGGAAAAGAAAAAAAGAGAAAGGAGGAAGTTTCTGCGGGGGAGCAGGAGGACTACGCCGAGACCAAAAGAAAGCGGTAAACGAAGAGAAAAAAATGCGCAACGCAGAGAAGATGGAAGAGTGGGCAGGAAAAATGGCTCTTCTCCCTCGCTAAGCCCCGGCAAGACGTCGAAAGAAGGCACAAAACCAGAGGGAAACAAGTAAACGAAGCTGCGCATCTATACCGCAGAAACAAAGCAAGCACGCTGGCGGACGAGAAGAAGTAAGGAAAAGATTGAGGAAGAAACTTTCGTCTTTCCCTCACGTTCGCCCGTGTGCCTTGCACTTAAAGCAGGCTATTTGTTACCACTCGGGAAACCAGGGCCAAAGTCTTCTCGGCGTAGACGTTTCATCTGTTTTTGTTTTCCCCTTCCCGGCATTCCTCTCTGCCGAGTTTATTTATTTATTCCCCCGGTATTCCTCCGGGCCATCGACATCTTTCTCACGGGCTCTGCTTCGCTCGCTCGCTCCCTTGCCTTTCGTCTTTCTTCGTTACTCCTACCAACGTGATTCCGTTCCGCGAGCTTCGTTCGCCCTGCCAGCACTGCGCTCCTCTTTCTTTCGTCCTCCGCGCGCTCCAACTTTCCGACTTTTTTGCTTTCCCTCAGCGCTGTTCGTCAGGGTTGGTTCAGCTTCACCGCATGTTGTTGCCCCCTTCCTTCAAAGGGCCGCTTTTCGGGCTGCACAGTCATGCTTTTCGTTTGCTTTCTCAGCAAGCTTCCTTCCACGTGGCGTGCCTTCGATTGGAACCTGGGCCTGTGCCGTTATTTTCTCTTAGTTCCATCGCGGGTGACCCTTTGATTCGGCGCTGCTCCGTTCGTTTTTCTTATCCGGCACCCACGAACTTTCCCCTCATCAGTCGTCGCTTCACAAAAGGTGGAAAGAAAAGAGATGGGAAATGACCCTTCCCGGCGCGCACCCCTAAAAAGCTCGGAGCAGCTTCGAATCAACACTGAGGGCCCGCGGGGCCGCTTTTATATTGCGAGAATACCCGATGAATGAATGTCGGATGCGACGAATAAAAGGGCTCTGTGCGCGTCGCGTCGGCCTGATTTCAAGCCGCGCAATGCGGGAAATCTGCCCAGGCTTCATTAATTGCGCGAAGCTTGTAAATAATTTCCGACGTCCAATATAGTTGGCCTTTCGTCTGAATTTCCCTGGACACTGGCTTTGAGCAACCGAGTAAAAACCGCTGGATAACAAAAAAAAAAAGTTGTTTCTTTTGCCGCCAGCTGCGTGGGATGGGAAAATGGGCCGGATGCATCAAGGTCACGGTGCGTGGCAACGTAATGAAGGCGACCTGCTTCAATACATTGGCGGTCCTTTCAGGATGAGACTGCGTCTAATCCATGATGTAGGGGCTGTGTTGCATAGCATGCGCTAAATTTGTGCCTGGCTGTTAGTGTAAGGAGGGACAGTTTGTTGACGGGTCTTAACACGGAAAGCTAAAAAAATATAGTGACTTGTTTTCTTTCTCTTTTTCGTAGTGACAGCTGTCGGGAGACGGAGAAAAGATAGTTTTATAGCGTTGCTTGACCCGCCGCTCGGCGACATCTACGAAACTTTCGAACTGAATAAATTTTAACTCGCTTCGTTTTCTCGAAACATTCGTGAATGATTCACATTAGCAGGGAAGGTGCATTAACTACCATTTAGCCCGTTTGCTTGATTTGCAACAAGTTCTGTACGCGGCCTGACTTGGGTGCATTTTTTTCTGAAATGGTCAAGTACGGGAACGTGCAATCAAAGTTGTCAAACTAATAATGCCGCGCAGTCCTGTTCTTCCGCCGTGAAGGACACTCAGATGGCGCCCTCAGGCAAGCGACAAACTTTGGTGACATTCACCAACGCTATTGTAGACACTGCAAATTCACGCCTCCCAAAATATGCACGGGGTCACATCCAAAGTAAAAAAAAAAAAAAACTACCCGAAAATAAAGTTCAGTAGCGGCAATAGCTAACTACGCAAATCTTGCCCAAAACCACTCATTCCGAGAAGAGAGAGAGAAGAGAGAGAGAGAGAAAGAATGATGGAAAGAAGGCCTGATCAAGGACGGTAACAAAACGCTCTTCTAAGCACCGTCGACGTGACAGCTAACGCAGTTATTCAAGGTACTCGCATCGTGAAAGCGGGGCCGGACGATCTGCCGACGAGACCGGACCTGCCCGGAGGCCGCCGGATCGAGTCGCCAAAGCGGAAACCCGAGCGTCCACTTCCAAATGTGCGGGGGCATTCAATTTGGCCACCCCATTTCTCACTGCCCCGTATCACAAACTTTTTTTGAGCCATTCGTTTTCACTCCCCCTTCAGCCACCGGCAGCCTCTTCTTCCCCGGTGGCCGCCGTGGCTGGAGCGCCGTGAACGGCATCTTAGCCGGAGGGCCATTATCGTACGTTTCCGCCGACGGCCGCCGCCACCGCAGAGCCAGTAGGCGACCAGGATTCGCTTTCACCGCATCTTTCACCCGTCAAGAAGGGCCGAAAGAAAATATACCTCCAAACTTGATGGCGTCGAGAGAGGGAGAGGGCGGCGGGGAGCGACTACGCAATCCCCATACAGCACGGCCAACCAGGCCGCGGCTTCAAGATCAAGAAACCAAACCGGCATCAACAAGCCCGGCGCTCTGAAGGAACGTGGCTGTTCACTGCTGCCGGACGGCCTTCGTGCGTCCGTGCGTGTGTGCGAGTGAGAAACAAGGCATCTGGCGTGCAGGGAAGAAAAAGCTCGGAAAACTGAGGAGCTATATATATTTATAAAAGCCTGCCAACTGAACACCACCGTATAAGTTCATTTTTCAGAACCGAGACGCACGCACGCACGCACACGTAAGGTGTAAAAGGGCGGTCGCGTAGGGGGCGCGCTTGAGCGGTGTCCGTCTCCGAGCTCCGTGGTGGCACGTCCATGAGCCGGCTTGCGCGAGCGTGCACGCGTTCGGTGGTGGCCGCAGGAAATGGCGGGATCAAGTAGCGCGTTGACACTCAAGTGGAAGTAAATAGAGCACCGCCCGCTCGGTGCCCGAGAAAAATGAAGGCAACGGCAGAAGGGAGCACCAACAAGAAGAAAGAAAGCGAAGAAAAACGAGTAGTGGAGCGGGGGGGCAGCGGAGCAACGCGTCACCGCTTATGGATAAATCGCGCGAGGAAATCGCAATTTTCTCGCGCGCAATCATTTCTCCCCGCCAAGGTTCCCGCCTTCGACCACCGCCTGAGGACACTCCCCTTCCTTCCCCCTTTTTGCGCCTTCTTCTTGGAGCTCTCCTTAAGACTAAACCAACTGCAACATTGCAAGGCGCGGTACTTTCGCCATTGCTGTTCTTTTTTTTTTTCTCCAGGCCTTTCTTTCTTCCTCGATCTCGCGTGCGTAGTGTAGTGCACTGGGCGTGTATGTGTACGGCCGGAGCAGTTTTTCTCCCGGTGGCGTGGCGGCACGTCGTTGCTGGGACTCTTGATTGCGTGCGCCGCCTTTGTTTGCGGCGCGTTTGTTTCGCCGCCCGAAGAGCGACTGAGGACGTCGGCAACGCTTTTCCAAACCATTCTTCGTCGTTCTCGCGCTGCCGGAGTGCACGGAGGTTGTGGTTCCCCGCATAACTCACGCGGCCAGAGAGAACGGACAGTGCTTAGATCTCTGCGGAGGGCTGCGGGAACCCAAGTAGGTTCGTGATATACCCCCTCGCCCCTTACCCCGTAAGTGTCCGTATAACCTTCCCAAGAAAGGATTTGATGGAGAGATGCGCTGGACGAATCAATGCGTGCGTGTGAGCGGTTGCTAAATGTCATCTATTGATTCCGAATCGCTATGAAAGCGACCTGTCACACGAAGAGCCTGTATACACTATCCACCTAAATGAATAATGGAGGGATTAGTTGTATATTATTTTGCAGTGAACGCTTCCCATCCCCTCACGGAGAGAAAATGACGCGATCAGACAAAAATGATTATCTTGATTGACCACAGCCATCGCCGAGGCAAGAGGTCGGCTAAAAGCAAAATTGAAACGATGATAACTGTCACAGTCCGCTTCGCTGAGGCATGGCTGTATTTCATTATTACGGCCTCATAATCGCGAAGCTGAACTGATTAGCCTGTCATATAGCTGGGCGTTTCCCGGTAAATTACTGCGCTGATAACATGAACCCATACATGGGTCATAAGCTCCCATAAATGTTAATATTGGCGCAAACCAGGCGTTCTCTTTTGTTTACTTTTGTGTTGTCGCCAGCGTCTCACTGTGCTCAGCTGTCTTATCTAAGTTAGCAGTGTCTTATATTTAAGTTACAGGTCCGCTTCAATAAACTTTTATTCCCTGAAGAAACCTGCATCGTCTTTCGCTACGTAACAATATAAGCTCAATATCAGCTAAAGATACAGCCACATCTTCTGAGCTCGCGTCCTGCAGTTAATATAAAATTCCGGCAATAGTTTTTAATATAGGCGGTACGTCGTCTCGGTGTGTGCCTGTCACCGTGTGCACGTGCGTGGTGCTGTGCTGTGTCTTCGTGTGAACATCGCCGTGTGTGCGTCACCGGTATCGCGGTGCTACTCGGCCGAGAACGTATCTGAAGACAAAAGATTTTGTCCGTTCGGGACACCTTGGGGCTCAACATGGGCCTCTCTGGTTCTGATGCAGCGGGGACAAAACCACAGTCATGAGCCTCTCCGTTGGTGCTATAACTAGTAGTTTTGTATTCAAGTTCTAAGAATTTATGCTGGCGCGTAGACTCCTCCACAACTGAAGATAGGAAAACGAAAAAATAACGGCGTTGCCGCTCCGGACTCGTTCCTCCCGCAAACACGACACTATGACACGGGGAATTGGCCAAAAATAGCATGACACCGCATAGTTTCGGAATACCAAAAGGCACATTTCCTCCCCACTCGCGTGCCGGCGAACGGGTACAGCGTTTAGCAGCGCGCTGCTTAGCGGAAACGCCAATGCAAGGTGCACTCGAGACAACAGTAGCTCCTGCTGATTGCCGCTGTCACCCTAAATGAATTACTCAGAATCACAGCATCGTATTGCGGTATTTCAAGAGTGGCGACATCTGCCACTCCGTCTGTGGCAACCTATTAGAACCGTCCTGATACTTTGGTGAGGCCCATTGGGAACCTTGAGAACCGTTACAAGCCCCCTGAACGCTGGTACACCGGCCTGCCGGCAAGCGAGCACGCTAGGAAATGGGTACGCCATTTAGTAACCACGCTGTTCCGCGCACGGGCCCTCTATGGCGGACATTGTGGAAAGCGGGCAGCCTAAAAAGCTGGCATGGTCTTCGGGCTTGTTTTCTTCCATCTTCGTTCAGCAAAATGTGCACCACCGGACGGGTTTCGTAAAAAGTCGCTCCTCGATCAAATCCGGCCACTCCTCGCTATAACCGGTCCTTGGGAGCGCGGAGCGCACCACAGAGATTGAATGAAACAGGATTAAACGGGCGCTCATCCCGGCACCCTAGCGAAAACAATCAACCCTGGTGTTTACGGCACTCGCCTTAAAAAAAAAAAACTTATTTTGACTTCGATGTGTACTTTGGATGCAGTGGGCCGGGGATACTGCTTGTAGAGACGGGATCACCCCGATTAATAAGGGAGGCCAGTCGCTGCTGGTTCCACAACTCCTCATGACCACCTGGAGGAAAGTATTTTGATAAGATGGTCAGAACGCATTCATTAGGTACGCCTTTATTCAGCTGGCGCCAGGGATCAGCCGTGGTTCAGCTGTAGCGTGTTGGGATGTTATTATATATGCCTCTGGTTGGAATCCCAGATGTAAGTTCAGTAACTTTCATTTCTTCACATTTATTTTTTCTGTGCCGTCGGCGAATTTTGTGAACCTCGATTGGTCACGCTAATGATAGATTTTCTTGTAATGAGGCATTTAATTCTTTCACATTAAAATAGTATGGCAAAACTTTATTGCCTTCCGTATAACCGGAGGTCAGAGAAACGCGCGAGCATATGGCGGGCAAAAAAGGGCGGGTGCCGCTGGCAGCGCCCGGGCGGCTCTCTGGCAAAACTAGCGGCGTTTGATAAAATAGCTCTCGCGACTTCCTAGGCGTTCCGTAAGGCAGTCAGAAAAGCTCACATTAGGTCACGGTGTAAAAATATTCATTAGGTGTAGTGTCCTCTTCGACGCCTAAATTATGGTGAGAGCACTCACCTTCAAATCGGTGGCATCCATGACGTGTGTGGTACACCAACCATTTTCTATGCGTGATAACATCCCTAAGGTTGGACTCTTTCGCAATGCTTTGATGGGGTCGCTTTGTTGAGAAGCAATTTGCGGTTGGCAAACCACGGTCAGGTTTCTGCGCGCATCAACAAGACCAATTTGGCCTCTTTTCAATGGATTATAAGAGGACAGCTGTGGGATGTATGATAGACAATCACGTTTAAGGACATTTAGCATTAAGCCATTAGAGGGCGAATAACTGGGTAAGTTATTTCAATATACTCGGTAGTTGCCCCTTGGCGGTATAAAGCAAATACCCCATTTGATAGGTTACTATGTTTGGCTTGTTAGTGACAAGATACAGCGAGCAAGCACGAAACATCACGGGGTCACCTCCGGTCACCACTGCTCGTTCAACGCTGAGAATCCTGCTCGCCGACGCCACGATGTCCTGTATCCTCTGCTCCTAACCTTCGTCGTGAAAGCTTCTCACACCTTCCCTGTCGGGAAACTAGACCCGGCACCACCGGGCATGGTGTTTGTGCAGGTAAAGTGAACGAAGAGCCTCCATCGACGCTGAAAAACAGCAATAAAGTAATATTTGCCTCAAGACGGAATGCCTGTGTCGGTGTCAAATAACCTCAATGTGGTTATTCAAGGCTACAACACTACACTCGTCGACACAGGAGCTGGCTTATTCATCCTGAGTCCTCTAGCATCTAACGCCGGCCAAGAAAAGCGACGACACAGTGGGATGGCGTTTCTACAAACTTCCCGGAGACACCTCATCACATCCATCCGGAAGTGTATGCCGTACGCGTTTTCATTAATGGTGAGGCATGCCCCGTAAAATTCGTCGTTCTGCGGAACTGTTCTGGAAACGTCATACGTGGCCATCTTTGAGAGTACGCTGTGCTAGCCTTGGTGAGCACAGGTTGGGACTCCCAACACTTGCCGTACCACGAACCACGGCCACTCGATTCATCGAGCGGTCGTTGTCGTACCATCCAAAAACCCCCTAAGGTGATCCAAGTATAGGGTCATCTATGACGGCAAGGTTCCTGTTTGACCCTGTAAGGTATCCTTCCATATTCTTGAATTATATTTCTGATTGCCACTGATTTGCCCAAGAAAGTCTGGATGCGGGAAGTACCGAGCTTCTCCCGAAAATGGCATTGACTTCGCAATGGAGCGCTATAAAGCTGTAGAATGGCCGCGACGGGACGCCCATGACAAAACAGACCGGCAGCAAACCTTGTGGAGATCTTTCCGGTGAACCACAGTAGCTCACAAAAGACATGGAAATAGGCTACACCGAGACAGCCGTGACTTCCCCGACATCACAACAGTGGTGCACGAGGGGCAAGTCCACCCAAAACAAACAAAGGGTTTCTTTCAAGCAGCGAACAGCGATACATGAGCAAGCATGAGAAATATTACCGATGACGCCATTAAGGACCCCAACAACCTCGGTGCTCCGTCAGTCAAGCTGATGAGTAGAGGAATAACGGGACTCTAAGGTTCTGTGTCGATTACCGGCTATTAAAAAAGATACACATCTGTGGGCAATACACATCTGCGATCTCGAGGGCCCAGGCGCTCTCAGCAAATAAAGCAGCGCATCCCATCCCCTTTTTTTATCACACGAAAAGTACGCCAGCGGGAATTCTCCTCCGTAGTCTATTTTTTCCCTAACTCCGCTGTGCTATTTTCATCCTACGCCACGTAACCGCGATCCCCTAAACATGAGTGCTTTTCCTTTCAATAAGAGCCCTGTGAAACCTAATGCGATCCAGTTCGTCGTTCCGCTACGAGCACGGGTGCCGCCCGAGCTATGCGATGTATTAAGGGACTATAATCCTAATGGCACTTCCGGCGGGCAAAATGACAAGAGACCATGGACAAAGACAAGGGAGCCAGGGGGGGTTCAGAGGGGAAATAGGCAGGTACAGTGGCAATAGACCCATGCATTGGTGGAGGGGGGGAGGAGGGCACGCTAGCCCTCTCTCCTCTCTCCCCGTTACGGGGTAGAATACAGTGCTGCGCATCCAGCCAGGCTGAATCGTCGCAGCAAAGGAGAGGGAGCTAGACGTCGAAAGCAGCGCGAGGGGAATGGGGGTCTTCCTCAAAAGCGGCGCCATAAACGGTTGCCAGACAGACCATTTCGACAATGACGGTGGCCCCCTCGCAGCCAAGGACGCCGTCCGCGCCTGGCGATCATGACAGTTTTATGACCAATTTGGCCATCCGCGGTTTCACGGTATATACGGCACGGACTGGTCCGGCCGAAGAGATTGGTGCGCCCCTCTCCGCGGCCTCTCTCACCTCGTCTCGCCCACAAAGCGAGCCGTTTAGCGCAGGGAGACATTCAATTGGATTCTATATGGATATGGCCCGTAGTTTAGAGAGACAAGGAAGGCGGCTTTCTTTACGGGCCGTTCGTATACATTTGTATCAACACCCTTATGCACAGGCATGGGGTCATTCCTGCCGTTCCCTCTTCCCTCCGCTGGACGACATTCTCTTCCCTTACGCTCCCCTCGCAACCGCCCATCGTTGCGTTCCGCCTGTTTTAGTGATGACCTACGAGGTGGCGACGCTGATCGCATCCGATAAATTGATATTGCGCCGCAAAGCGGATTATGACGTCGCAAAGAGGTGGCTTTCGCAATACTCATGTAAGTGCGCGCGATTGAACTACGGCAGCAGAGCGACACGCATCACGATGTCTTGCTTGCCGTTTTTAACACCCGTCTAAAAGGGGAAACGTGCGTGAAACGGTAAATTAGGTTAACACGTGTTTATTCCTAATTTAAGCAGGATAAAACACAGGGTAATATCTCGAAAACGGGACGATGCGGATGCCGAAAGCAATAAAAGATTTATACATTTATTATATATTATGATACATTGGTATTATACATTTATGTACAATTATGAAGAAATGAAATGCGAACAGGAAAATATGAACTAGGACGCAAAACTGAAAAGTTGCTGCTCGTGGAGAGCAAATAATGGCGCGCTATTGATATATTATTTCGAAAGCCACACATCCAAAGTTTGCTACTGTAATAAAGTCGCGTGTTAATTTGACTTGTATGGGAAGAAATCACGCTATTTGTGTGTTCTGGTTCATATTTTTGCGTTCGCTATTCATATGTCCATGACTGTACGTACGTTTTTAAGTATATTTATCTACGTGTACGCACGTATACGCTCATAGTGCGTATGCGTGCCTTGGATAAACATAATATTCATCGCAAAAAGTAATCCACCAGTCAGGAACGCAAAGTAGTTCGTGATTTTTTTTAGGAACGATATCTTTTTCAGGGAACTATATAACGAGGCACAATATTTGCGCAAATAATGGGCCGTTTTGATCTTCTAATTCAACGACCACTGGGGCGATGTCAATTGGAAATCTGGAATAGTTTGCCAACTGAATTGAAGAGATCACAGAATGCTGCGGTAAAACTAAAAAAAATTTTTTTTTTCCAGCAGGCTGTAAATGATTTTTCTTTTGGCGGTAAACACTTATTATTTGTACAATCATACACTCTTAATCTCGTAAACCTAGCCCCTTTATTTCTTCATAAAACCCGAGTTAGCTACCGTGTTTTTTTTTAGGGGCGAAGCTCCTAAAGCCATGGGTCTGTCCATCCCTGTGTCTCGTGGTACGTGACCGCTGCATGCTTTCGGAGATGTCGCAAAGTGGGCCGCGTTGCACGTGCAAGAACCGGCTGCAACCGGCAGCGCAAACTCGGCACCGGGAGCGCGAGCTTGTCTGTGTTCGCCAACGGAGGCGCGAGCGCACGTGCACTGCGAGGGGGAGATCACGCAAGAGATCACGCCACGAACGCAGGCAGTCGTTCTCGGAGATCGAACGAGACGCAAGGACCTTTGCTCGTTTCCTCTCGTCTTGTTCGGGCACAAGGTCGCCCTAAATAAAAGTTATTTCTTTACCGTTGTGTCCCATCCTACGTGACAAATTGTGGTGGAGGTGCGGGGTAGTCCTCGATGGCGCGGGGTCTTTCACCAGGTCTGGGCCTGGGAGCATTGACTCCGAAAATAAAAGTTGATTTGTACAATGTACGCACACAGTCTTACGTCTTTCTTAATGATGTAATGGGCGAACTTTCACGGGAGAGTTACGGTTACCGATAATCTCCCCCTCTCGAGCTTCGTCCCACTTATCATCATTCATTCCGTGGATATGGCGTGATTTTTTTGTATTTTAACTCTCATGTTTCTGGGTGTGTCAACAAAGTGCTCAGTCGGAACTTTTTGATGGCATGCGCACGTGTAGTTTTGTTTTTCTGTGACCCGATTGTTTAAGGAGAGAAAGAATTCTCCACTGTGCAAAAGTGTATGCTCATAATTAAATGTAAGTGATATTTACAGTGTCTGTATAGCTATACCTGTACTATTACGTGTAATTGATATTTCCCGCTTCTGTCCATTACTTTTCTGATTGGACCCTACACTAGCCTCTGGCTATGGGTTCAATCAATGTTTGTAAAATTCATGTGACAAATGGTAATAAACATTCAATCAATCAGTAAATCAATCAAATGAACACCCAACTTTCTAATCGGAATGGTGATTTTCAAACCTGCTGCTGCTGATCCCCCTGCTCCTCCTCCTCCGCCTCATCATCATAACAACCTCCATCACCATCCTCACTACGCTGCAGGGCCAAAGCCTCTCCCAACAGACCACACCTGCGTCCGCTCCTGTCTCGCGCTGCCCGAGTCCATTCGTTGCCCCTAAATGTTCTCGATTCGTCCCACCCACAGATTAATAGCCTTCCTCTATACACTTCTAGTTCCGTCTCCCGATAGCCACGCTGTTACCCTGCTGGTCCATTGCTTTCAATTTCAAAATTTTTATATTTTAACTACAATATATTCTTCTCAAGCTCGTTCTCTCATCCAAGACTCGTTTTCTGTCACTAGGCGTTACTCGTATCATCATTCGTCTCATAGATGGTTGGGCTGACCTAACTTTCCTTTCCAGGTGTTTAGGATGGCCCCAAGTATCTGCCCCATATTTCATCACCGGCAATACGCGTTGGTCGTACACCGTTACTTTTAGGCACACAACTAACCCTATTCGAAGAGTGCTTGCCGAAGTGCGCCCAAGCGCATACGTGTATTCTGCGCCAAATTTACCTCGCGTGATTGAGATCAGCACCGGCAACAACTCCAGGATGGTTATATTCGTCCACTTGTTTTACAATTATGAAGGACATGCTTCCTTTAATGCCTTTTTAGTACTACTTTCAAGTTATTCATATTTAATTTTAACCGTACACTCTAAGACAGTGCTGGGTCAAGCCTTCATCAAACTCTCTCCCTCATATTCATTACATCATCCGAACCTTGCTCTCAATGCAAAATTATGGCTTCGCTGCTGACACCTGCATATATTTTTTGGCAGCGTCGTGTGCTCCGCGTGGGGCACGATACAGATCCCCGCTGCAGCGGCTCCTGCCCCGCGTGACGTCATATTTACGTCATAATGACGTCATAATAGGGAGAGTTGTAGATACTTTGCGCAGTATAATACGAAATCCTATTTTTGTTGTTTTTGTTGAAAGTTAACAAGATATTTAAATCCTAGAAACTTTCTTAAAGTGTTTTTGTTGTCGCGGGAGTAGCCGGCGCTGCTGCTGCTGCAGCCAGCCTTCTCGCGTATCCTAAAGTGGGAGTCTGGGACAAAGCCCCGGTTTTCTGGATCGAGTTCAGAATGTCACGGGACACCTGGCGGCCAATGCCCCATGCAGCCATGGCTCATCACAAAAGACGATGAGGACGACGAAGACTTGGCTGGGTCCCAGCGCGCGCTGTTATGACCGCATTGTAAATTCTGTAAATAGATTGTTCCTCATCCTTCAACCATCGTTCCAGTCATTGGCTCTGCCGCCACGTTACAATAATGTTAGAAACGCTAGCTGTGTAACAAATTACCGCAACATTGGTCGCCGCAACATTAGTCACCCTAACATTGGTCACTGCAGAGGATAAACTCTGACGAGCACAGCTGCTCGAGGTCAGTCCATCGTCACCACTAGCAGGCTGCGGATCGTAGGGTGCCTCGACACTCAGACGTACAGGAATTCGGAGCAAATCGCGGCAAGCTGAAAACGTGAGAACGTTGTCGTGTTTAAGGATTGAGCGGGGAGCAAGCCAACTTTTCCAGATGGTAGCAAAATAACCTCTCTCGAGTAATGTTGACCTGTGACCCACCTGATTTACGCCGGTGTTACCTGCGCACTATTTACGCGCACGTGAGACGACATCGCGCAGATGACTGGCCCCGTTCGAACCCACGTCCCACGCAGGAAAAGTCACAAGCCCCAGAGTGAACCTGCTGAGGCATGTCGGCGCGCGCCCTGCTATCAACAGTTTGCACCACGGCAAGTTTAGAATTCTTACTTAAATGAGGGATGGGGGGAGGGTGGGGGGGCTGGAATCGCGGTGTGTGTTCTCGAATGAAGACGTCTTAGCAGCGCCAAAAGATCTACGGAACGTACAGTGCTCAGGACGAAGGCTAGACGCGGCAAGTGAATGTTTACTAATCACGGTGCACACCACAATTACAGACAATTGCACGAAGAACTAAGAAAGGTCATTTTTGGTGACGATCCCCACGCATGTACGGCTTACGATTGACTACACTATAGATCGCCTCTGCAAGAAGATTAGCAAGGCAGACTATCGAAAATCGGGACGTTTTTCGCACCCTTTGTATACTTTGTATACTTTCGAGTGGGCTAAATTGTAGATTAAAATTTGTTTTACACCTATGATACACCCACAGGCCCCATAGGTTTAAGCCAGTAGCTCACCCACAATAGCCAACGCAATGAGTCTCTGCTAAGTAATACGCAGGTTCAAAGGGTAGGTTTTCATTGATAAATTGTTATGTGAGGCATCCCACGTGTGGAACGACCAGTTAGGTCTAGCTAGCCACTTCGGGCACAAAATACTCATTTTTGTCATTTGGCAGAATTTAAAAAAACTACTAGAATTTTTTTTTTGTAAACAAAAAGTGAAAGCTCCCAGTTGAGTATCTCGAAAACATTCTTTAGCCTCTCCAGCGATTGCGCGAGCCTGAGAACTCGGCTCATGCTCATCTGTCCTCATGTTTGCTAGCTCCCTCAGTGAGCACATGAATGCAGGGACTATGGAAGATGGTGGCCAAAGCGAGGGGAGGAGGAGAATCGTGGACGAACAGCTCTTGATCGTCAAAATAGCAAAAATTAGCAGTAACGACTGCCCGACTTCGGCTGGGATGTCGAAATACCTTTTGACATACGTGTACAGTGCATTCATAAACTTTTCTTTCAAAAATCTTATTACGCACACTCTCTCCATGGAAGGGGCTTCCTCCAGACAAGGTGGTATAAATTTGTTATTCAGGACAACACCACCTTGCCGTTCTTCCTTTTCATTCAGCACCCTTCTGATATTTGCTTTAAAAACCCCGTGGTTTATAACTTATGTATAAAAGAACTGTTCATGATACTTTTTTTTTATTTACATCTGTTCGAAGAAAACTGTGTGTTATATCGTAACACCGGCTGCGCAGAGTCCATGCAGGCGTAACATTCTTCAATGGGGTTATGTGCGGAACGTGAAGCTCAGTATAAATGTAAACCACGGCAAGTGAAGTTTCCCACATTGTTCCAGAGTATCTAAACTATTTTTTACTTATTCTTTTTTTCCCTTTTTAACTGTCTACCAATTCCGTGGAGGTAACTCAACTAAGCTCGCTTTAGGATTTTTTCCCCATTTATTATTGTTGTGTTCTGCAAACACACACCCCCAGCTGGAGCATGATCGATGAATTTAGGGCTCAAACATTCAGTGATATTTCACATGATTGCAGCTGTATAAAAGGTTGGTTTTGTTTAGTTTTTGCCAATGAGTTCCAACAGACCACTTTACTAGCGTGAAAACCATTTTATACCTTTAATTGCTATGTATAGCAAACAATATTCTATCCTTTTCCCTCAAACATTTCTTTGTAGCCACATTCAAGGTTTTTTGTTATCCAGCCAACTTGGTTCATATATCTTGACGCGAAGACCTACAAAACAAATGCCTTATTGCAATACATTCACATGACCATCTCACAGCAAATCTCGTGACAGAAGCGACCCGTATTGGCTTTCTAGCAGAGCTGTACTGTCATGCAAAAAAGGTATCTTTTTCGTGACTTCTCTGCAGAGCTTTGTAGTCAAGGGCAATGATCACGTGGTGGTTTGGCTTTCCCGCAGGATGTAGTGTAGTACAAAAAAGGTATCACTTGCTTATTCGTTTTTTTTTTTGCAATGATGTGTGTCGCACAGACAAACCTACTAATATAAGCTATGACATTTTGTTTGGAAAGGGAAATTCACACCACAGAGTGTGTAGAGAAAGTAGAGCTGCACTGACGTTTTGCATAGCCACGAAAGTTTGGCAGAATCACTTGTGATTAACAAACGCCGTGTTATATTTTCTGGTTTGAGGTGTGAAGCTGGCCTATTTCGTTAATATTTGGGAAACAATAAACAGCGCAAATGAACGGGACGGAAGTACAATGAAGGGTGCCGGGATGAACCTGGTTGTTTCTTTCCAGCGTTTTTTCATAAAGGCTTGCTGGGTTGACTGAACATAGTCTTTTTTCGTTTAACGAAAATGCCAGCAGCAAAGCACTCATCAATGCTCGCATGCTGCCCATTGATACCGAAGTACCTTCAGTGGTGTCATTCTATTGTTGAAGCCATTCATGATACATACACCTTCCTGCTGTACTTCAACTTTCACAAACGCAAACATCCACACACGTGGCCTCGGCTCCAGTTCCGGCAACAAGGTACTAAAAGTACTCTTGGGAGCGGGCAATGTCAGCTACACAAGAACCATGCCCTCACGGTTGTTCTCCATAAACTATTGTTTAAGCCTGATGGCTTAAAAAAATGGTTTCAAATGCTGTTTTTTTGAAAAAAAAAGCTAATAATAACCCAACACAGGTATACAATCGCCCTTGTGATGTATACCACAACAATACATCACCCGTGAATGTGCTTTCTATCAGCTGGCCTCTGCCGGAATTTTCACCGCTGCGAAGGAAATAGGTAACGTTTTATTATGCCTCTCACCACTGAGATGATTCACTTAAGCAATTTCCGAAACAGTTTACACAGCGCGGAGTTTAAAAGTAATAAACCAGGAATATCCCATCGCAATTGAAAACTTTTCCGGTTCCCCAACTCCAAGGCTCAGACAGAAAACGACTAGGCACTCTTTACGATTTGTGAATACAAGCATTAGTGTCGAGTTGAATTCCGAAGTGTGCTCGGGATGGGTGCATAGATGACACAGCCAACTGGAATTCGTGAATAGACTGCAAGTATTCGAGAGAAGTCCTCACCATCACTGCCTCGTCTCAATGAGTAAGCATGAAAGTATTGTGGTTGGTTATGTTGAATTCCAACACATACACAAGAGTAAAGAAGGAACGAGCTTGTCAAAATGCATGCTCAAAGGTGACGCAGGAGGAATTTTTGTTGCCTAACCAGGTTAGAGGAGGCAGAAGGCATTGGAGCAAAGGAAAGGGAAATAAAAGCCAAGCGGTAATTGTGAACGAAATCCTGGTACACTACCAGACGATCAACTGCTGAGGATATACTATCTATACTTTGCCTTTTTCTTTAGATGCATTTGAGCAGATAAAAACCTTTCATTAAACCTGCTAGCTGGCAACCACGTACTCTCTGTGGAAAATTTAAAGGTAGAAAAAACGTTATAAATTTGTTTCCTGTGCATTCGACGATGGCTACCTATAAATTGCTTAAAATTCTCAATGCATTTTAAGCCTTGACTATCATTTCATTAAGACTTTCGAAGTTAAAGCCCAATTATTTTATAAGCAATAAATTTGAAACACATAGATGAGCAATAACTGAAGTGTCACTTCTTTACCTTATGCACACCACACTTCAAAGCACTATTTACCGAAAGTGCCCCAAACGGCGATCTTTTCGGCTGCACTTCTCCCAAACTTGCGCAGTTAATTGGAGCTTGAGCCTCCTTGCACAGTCACCGGCTCTTTTTCGCGGTAGCTTGAGGAGATGCTGCCCATAGACGGGAAGTTGGGTTCCACCGATCTACCAGGCCATCTGCAAAAGCGACGCTGCGCTCCCTGCACAGCTTCTTCAGCGCAGCGTGCACGGATCGTTTCCGCATAGTAGTCAGGATGATAACATTTCTCGGCAGAAAGTGGTAGCTTCCCCGCGGGAAAAATGCAGAACACGCTACATGCGAGGACCAGATTGCGTTCGACGATGCCTTGCGCTACCTGACGATACTTGATTCATGCAACACGCTGGCACTTCTTCGCTCGCGTTGTCATGTCATCAAATCCAGCTACCTTATTAGACACGGCGCGACGCACTGGAAAATACTGATCCACACGTTGTATCACTCAGCCACCAGAATCAATACCAAGCAGCGAGGCACAAGTATAAATAAAGAATGCAGGAGCGTAAAGCCAATAGCACGTGAACCGTAAGACAATATAAAGCTGACGAGATATTTAATGACCCCAAAACAGTTTCTAGGAGCATGAAAAAAGCGGGGCGAAGCAGCGTGCAAAAAAAAAGGGGGGTGCCTTAGGCTTACCAAGGCGTGCAGCACCAAGTTCACGAAAAATACCCCATCTAAATAATTACATGCAATCCTCCCGACAAGAAAAAAGCGCCGCGACACAGCCGCTGTGCAAGGCGACCAGGACGAAACAATGTGTAAGGCTTGAAGTTGAAACCATGGCCGAAATTCCACATAGTAACATTGGGCACACACGCCGTCAACGCTGCCGTGCCGGCCGGTCCTCGTTTGCGCTAAAAAAGCTACATCAAATGACGTAGCTATGACGTGTATTTGGTGGCGTCACAAGAAGTCACGTGGTTAGTTTAACTTGACGTCACTTCTGCGGGGCCGGAGCCACCCCGGGAGAATCTGTCTCGTGCCCCGCACGGGGCACGAGACATAACTTTATTTTTTTCCCCGCGTTGCACACCTTTAACGTGGGCTTTTTGCACAACAGACCAGCTATGCAAAAAAGCCAGATACAAAAAAAGGCAGGAAATACCATAGTGTCGCAATTATAACAGACCATATTTACTAAAAAAGGGCGTTCAAGAATATCAGAGCGTTACAATCAGATTCAAAACTCAAAACCCTAAAAATCAAAACCGCTTACTCGAAACCGAAACGAAGCAGCTCAATGAACTGCGGCCAGCCCCAGTGCCATAATATCAGCGTGTCTATAGTCTCCAGCTGTCGACTTTTTTGTTCACCGTTTTTATTTCGACAGTCGCTCCAGTGTTTTCCTCAGAAGAAAGCTGCGTGAATGCGGCGAGCGTCAAGACGCAAAAGAAAGGACGGTATCATTAGTAGGCGTGGTCTAAATGCAATGTGATCAGCTTGGCTAAAACGGAAGGGAACCCGCAGGCTTCGATGCGATAGCGCCCAGGAGTTATGTGTTCGCGATAGGCGAAAGGATAGTACTACCTTTTTAGATGCACGGTTTAATGAAATGGCTTTAGGGTCCTGCAGTCGGGTCGACTTTCTGCAATTGAGATTCGCTTGTGGATGACACCAAGAGCTTTGCCCATTCATGTTTAATAAAATGTTTTGCGCAATTTTGAGGCATCTCTTCGTGGCAATATTTCGTGTGCGTGGTAAAACCGGCGCCAAGTCATTTTTGTTGTTCCCAAGTGTTGAATTCTGCTGCGCGTTACAATCCCGGACGCGTTAGAATTGTGCAAATGCATACGTAAGTGTTTGGGCGATTGTTAGCTGCAAGAGCAAATATTTTGAAAATATTGCATGCATCATAATAAAAGTCAACGCAAAAGGCAAACATTCTAAATGTACGGGCGACTTGCATGTGCACATTGCTTGAAATCATGACGTAGATTAATATAGTAGTACATCGTGGCATCCTCTACCCCTTTTGCAAGGCCAAAGAGGGGTCCCCGACACACTCATAGTTGAGAACCATGCACTGCAGTGCATGGTTCTCTAAGACAATGCCATGGTTCAGCTTGAGAAAAATGCACTATAGAGTGGCTAATCTATGTAGTAAACAACGTAAATTCGTTGAGTGACAAATACGGCAATGCCTTGACTCAAAAATATGATCTGCGCTATGGCAAAACGCAATGCAAGCACTACGTTCTGCAATGCGCCGTGCCGCTGCAGATAACGTTCTTCAATCACATTGTCGGCACGTTGCTGTCATACAATTAATTTGTCTTGACTGCGGCATGGATTGATCAGTCTATGCCACGTTGCTGTCATACAATGAATTTGTCTTGTTTGCGGAATGGATTGGTCAGTCTGGTCCATTGTCCTCAATCTACGCCATGGCATTGCCTTAGAATGTACAACAAAGTTTTATCTGTGCAGATTCTGATGTAATTCCTGAGGGTGCTCTGCAGACCCAATGAACAGGATTATCTCGCCCGCAAACCAATTATCCATTTATCCATGATGAGGCTTCCTGAACAACCCCTTCCAGGCACGCTGTAAGCAGCTTTGACGGGATGATTTCGTTTGTCTTACTCCCTTTTTATCGAAGTAGACGGAAAAAATTCCCCGCATTTCCCCGAGGGGAAGAATGTGAAAGTGCGAATTCACGAGTTGAATTTGCGCGGTTCGGTAATGTTCGCGAAAGAGAGATCACACACACACACACAACTACAAAGAAAGAAAGATGCATTTATTCACAGACACCTATTTGTGTTGTCGTTGTACTTGATTGCTAGAGCGGATCTCAGCTTTGAAATTTCGTGTCAGTACTCCTTTAAGCAGGTGCATTAGCCCTTCTCACGCCCGATTCTTGGCCAGTCCCCCACGTGGGTATGTGCCATGTCAGCGGCCAGGCAGCGCGCGCCCATCTCCCCCCGTTGCCAAGGAAGACGAGGAGATTCCTGGCCAATCCCCCACGTGGGTATGTGCTATGTCAGCGGCCAGGCTGCGCGCGCCCATCTCCACGTGCGCGGACATCGCCGGTGGACGCAGGTTCAGGGTCGCTTAAGAAGTACATTGCACTTAAAAAACTTTATTTGATCCGATATAAAAAAATAAAAGCTGGTGGCATCTTTTTGTTCTAGGAGACCGACGGTTACCGCTGCTGCTCGGGCTCGATTGAGCAAACATTCCTGGTCATTAAGCTGCGAGCTGGTCAGTCAGCCTGCTCTCACACTGCCCACGGAAGGGGATAGTTATGGGTGTGGGTGGTGCGGGCATTCCCATACAAGTGACATGAGTAGATTCTGGCACTTCGTAGTCAGGACAGTTATAGCGGGCTTCTCTCTCTCATTTTGGAGGATTATTCTCCCCGTACATAGAAAAACGCTACGAAAAAAAACAAGAGATCGGGATCCGGCGTGCTGAGTACCGTAAGCGTGCTGTGCGACCGTCTTTACATTAACCACCATCCAGACCAGGCGTATTTCTAGTTAAAACCGGAGAGTTAAAGCGAGCGCTTTAAAAGTTACATAAATTTGAACTTTTAGGCTAGTTAGACCCGATTTGAGGGGGGACCGTAACAAGCTAGTACGAAAGAAGCCGATCACTGAGCTAACAGTAAGACGGAAAGTTGAAGAATTTAGGATCGCGCTGCGGAACCGATATTCAGTTCTACGCGATTCGGAAGCAGAGTTTGCGACACAGGAAGCGAGCGACAATCTTACACTCATTACCACAGAGTGTGCAATGGAAGTCGGAGGTAAGATCGCTAGACAGGATGCTGGTAAACTTTTCCACGGATTTAAATAGGAAACGGCAAAGCCTGACAGTCTCCAACCTCGCCGACAGAATAGAACTAGCCGAGCTTTTGAAGTTAATCAATAAACGTAAGACAGCTGACATCCGGAAGTTTAATATGGAGAGGATTGAACATGCTGTAAAGAACGAAGACAGCCAGAAAACAGTGAAGAGGCATGGAGAAAAATCAGATGTGTTCACTTATAGAAAGGCAAGGCAAGATCATCACAAATAGGGATAAAACAGTTTTAGTAGCCGAGGAGTTCTCTAGAGATCTAGAGTAGCCGCGATATCGAGGATAATGCCAAACAAGGAGGTAGTTCAGAGGAAGTAGACATTTCACTAAAGTCTTTGAAAGAAATGCAAGGGGGCAAAGCATCTGGTAAGGATCAGATAACAGCAGACTTCTTGAAGGATAGCGGGTAAATTGTACTAGAAAAGCGAGCAAACCTGTATACGCAATGCCTAATGACCGCGAATGTACCGGAATCTTGGTAGAACACGCACATCGCCCCAATTCGCAAGAAAAGCGACATGAAAGAGTTGAAAAATTACAGGTCGATCAGATCAGCTTACTGTCAGTCGTCTAGAAGATACTTACCAAGGTAATCGCTAACTGAATTTCTGCCACCTTAGATTTCAGTCAACCTAATGAACAAGCAGGGTTTCGTAAAGGCTATTTAACAATTGACCATATTCACGCAATCAATCAGGTGATAGAGAAATGCGCGAAGTATACTCAACCCCTATTTAAACCCTTCATAGATTATGAGAAAGCATTTGACTCGATTGAAACCTCAGCAGTCATGCAGGGATTGCTGAATCAGGGCGAAGACAAGCATTACGTAAGAATACTAGAGGATATCTACAATGGGTCCACAGCTACCATCATCCTCCATAAGGAGAGCAGTAAAGGCCTATAAGGAAGGGCATCAGACAAGGAATCCCAATACTATGTTATTCCCAGCATGTTTACAAGAAGTATTCAGAACGTTGGATTCGGAATAGGTGGGAGTAAGGGTTAATGGAGAATACCTCAGTAACCTGAGATTTTCCGATGGCGTTGACTTCCTAAGTAACTCGGGGGACGAATTGCAAAGCATGATTAGCGCACCAGATAGACAAGTAGAGTAGAATTGTCGGCCTGAAAATTAGTATGACGAAAACTAAAGTAATGCTCAATAACCTCGGGAGAGCACAGCGGTCGGAAATAGGTGGCGAGGCAGTGGAAGTGGTAAGCGAATACATCTACTTAGGCCAAGTTGTGACCGCGGATCCCAACGATGAGGCAGAGATAATCAGAAGGATAAGAAGGGGGTGGAGTGCATTCGACAGGTATTCTCAGATAACGAATGACAGCCTACCATTGTCCCTGAAGAAGAAAGTGTATGACAGTTGCGTATTACCGGTACTCACCTACAGGGCAGAAACTTGGAGGCTCACGAAAAGGCTCATCTTATATTGAGGACGACTCAGCGAGCAATCGAACGATAGATGATAGTCATAACGTTAAGGGGCAAGAAGAGAGCAAAGCGGGTCAGGGAATAAACGCGTGTTAAGGACATATTAGTAGAAATTAAGAAGAAGAAAAGAGCGTAGGCAGGCAATGTAATGCGAGGCAAGATAACCGTTGGTCACTAAAGGTAATAGAGTGGATCCCTTGAGAAGGCAAGCGGGGCAGGGAGCGGCAGAAAGTAAGGTGGGCAGATGAGATCATGTAGTTTGCGGGGCTAAACTAGTCGCGTTAGCACAGGACCAGGATAATTGGAGATCTATGGTAGAGGCCTTTGCCCTGCAGTGGGCGTAGATGGGCTGATTGTAATGATGATGATGATGATGGTGATGATGATGCTGATGATGATGATGATTTTATATTAGTTCCGCATAAAGGCGCGATCTCCACGTGATCTTAATGGCAGTTTGCTTTCTGTAGGGCATGGGGTCGTCTGCATCCTGTCCCTGCAGCACAAGGCAATCATAGCAACGGAACAGTTCTCCTGATGGCTCTTGAATCGCGCCGGTTCGCCCCAGCCTAGGCGCTCCATGCCCAATATCGTGCCCCCAAGCCCTGTGCCCCGGGGCCTCCCAGCGCGGCCTCCCACTGCTCCTCGTTCGTAATTTAGCATAAAATTAGGTGATTTGTAATAGTTTGTAGGGGTTTTCTTCTCAGGATCAAATCGCATGTGGTACGTCTGCATATTGATGGCAAATAGGGCATTGGTTTCAAAGTTTTTATTTTTTTCCTTTTTGACAAAGAAGGGGGCAGCCGCAAGAAGCCGCTGGTTGAGGCTGCTTGACGATGCGATTGTTCCGGACACAGGCGCAAGGTTATATAGCTTGATAAATTTAAACAAATTGAAAAAGCAATCGCGAGGTATCATGTGCATCACATCGCATCCTTTCAGTCGTAAAGGGCACACATACTAAAACACAAGCACTACTACTATCCCGATCTGCACACAAGTTAGAGTGTAGATAGGGACAGTAGAGTGATAGGAGGGTAGGGGTGGGAAATGTGGATCTTTGAATACAGCGTGGCGGCAGAAGTGGGAGGGGTGGGGTGGTGGGAAGCGAAATTGGGCAGTCGGTAGTGATCGAGCAGCTTCAAAAAAATTTTTAGTATCAGCGTTTTATTTTACTATTTTACTTTGGGTAAGGCCGTATTTAACTCCTGAGGAAGATGAAAATGCGGTAAAAGTGAGAAAAGTTTTGATTCCTCTCGATCCCTGCAATTCATCTCACCGGTCTAAGACTTTAAAATCGTATGAAAATAAAACAAAAGCTTTAAAGCTTTCGTTGTTCAATGATCCTGCAGCTTCCCGTGCTAAAAAACGCACGCAGTTATTTTGACCGCTTTTTTTCGTACTCCTCTCCCTTCTCGCACAACTCAAGAGAATGACTCTAGCGTGAACACGCGTGGCAGAGTATGCTAAGCTTAATAAAAGTGATCCAAATCGATTCAAACAGAGGAGTACGAAACGACTAGCAGGGCACCATTTCAGTTCACCGGCGCACCGTATACCCCGAGCAAGAAAACCAGATCATCGCGATAAATAATTCAATTATGAAGTTTATCAGGATGCAGTCTGCTCTAAATGGCTCCTCCGTTCCAACCTCTTCCCTCGTATAACGGGGCCAAGAGCCCAGGCCCGTGCGTCCCAAGGTACCACTGCGTGCGCGAGCTAATTGCAGGCAACCAGACCCTTTCGCGGCAAAACTGCATGCGATTAGGGCCTCGTAAAACAAAGGAAGCGATAGTGGTGCGCTAAGTGCACAGTAAACCATGAACCATTACGGAGCAAAAAAAAAAAAACACAGGAAGAGTTCTCGCTGTTTGGAGGCATGCGTGTGGAAACAGAGAAGAGAAGAGAAACGAATGGGGGTAAAAATTTATCACTGCGTCCAGCACCACAGCTGAAGGCGTGTGTTTACGTTGTTGGGAGTAGCTTCGGATGCAACCCGCCCTTCGCGGCTTTAGGATCCAGCAAGCATGAATAACATCCACACATACGCTCACACATACAAGAAATAATGCTATTACCACTTTTCTGCCCTCTATTTTTTGAGCTCTTGAGCCTGGAAAGTATAAAACAGCAAGTTTTATAGAGGCAGCTATGAATTCCTGCGAGTAAATAAAATTAAAAAAAAGTAAAGTGATCTCTAGTGCAGCTGACGTAAACACAGCCCCATTGGCTATCAAAAGCAGGGCCCTCGTTCTAACATTTATGCAATCATCTGCGTCCACAAGCACGCATTCTGGTTGTTCGCTGAGAGCGTGCGGGCTCTTTAATTTGACACTTACGCTTTTTCAAAAAAATGGTGCATGCAATGTGCTTCGGTGCTTTTTATCATCACACCCAAATCGCGAAGGTTTACCTTTGGGACACTCCGTGTTATGACGTCAGTGCTTTCTTGAAGCGAATTACATACTGTACAAAAGGATTATTTATGTGCTCCGGTCATAGAACACATGTCACATGCCACATGCAAGAGACGCCGGCCGGCTATAAAGCTCCCACCTAAGGACACTTTTACCTACTTTTGTTGTAACACACGATTCGCGCAGTTTGCACACTCCTGGCAGAAGGGCGTAAGTAGGTAATCGTGTTTTGAAACTTGGAAACCCTAATTAAACAAAACGGGAGTTAGAACAACCCATTTACATTCCTCAGGGTCCGCAAGAATAGGCCTGGTCAGCGAAGCTAATTTCCACTGTTGCTGCGGTTGTGATGATACCGGCATTTTTTAACGTACCACTGAGTAGAACCTACTTGCAGCAGAAAATGACTCATAAAATTTTCTTTTGCCAGCAACTTGTCTCAAAATGTACTGTCGACGACAATAGCAGTCTCAAGCCAGTTTTCTTATGAAGCATAAAATTTTAAAGACATGACAATTCTTCATACACGCTCCCACTTCCGTCTCTGTCAGGAATAGAAGGCCAAATGTCTGCTTAGGAGCTGATATTCCAATGTTAGGCGTCGCCACTGCCGGCTAAAAAAAAAAATCCGAACGCACAAGGCATGCCATATCCCCTTGGTTTTGTCCTACATGTTTACGTCTCACGCAAGAAAAAGAAGGTAACAAGTTTCCGCTGAGTGGTACTAGAAACCGACGTGAAGAGGAAGACGGGGGGGCAAGTTTACCCATTCGTTAACATTATACACGTCAACTAAGGGCCCGTTCCTCAGGACTGTTACATTAGCGAAGGCGTCACCGTACCGAGCTCCGTCGTGTAGTGGTAGCGTGGTATACGAGCGGCCCGCAGAAGAGCCGCCTCAGTCATGACGACCAAGAGCCAAGAGCAAAGCTTAACTGCTTTACTGCATGGAAAGATATGAACAGCGACGATGCAGAAACAGCATGGAGTCGACGGGCAAAGCGGCGCTTTTAGTTCAGCCCCCATTTTGACTGATACGAGCCACACAGAGGGCGAGATATATACACAGAAGCGGCAACGGTTCCACCAACTCCCAGCGCTTTGCACACGCTTCGAATACAGTACCCACACTCAAGAACACACTGTCCCGGTCTCGTCATAGCCGGCGCACGTTGAGTCTGACAGTGGGTGAGGGGGTATCTTGGAGAGCGGAGCCTGTTCGGAGAGTAGAAAGTCCACAACCCCGCTTGTCGTAACTTGTTTGAGGAGACCGGGCTTTGCTGCTGCACACGAAGCTTCCCCGCGCTACGCCAATCTTGTAGCACGTGCGCACATTGTATCGGAGCGCTGAATCGTAACACGACTCCTAAACCTCAACCTCACCCCATATTTGACGAAGCCTTCTGACAGTTGTCTTTGCTATACTCTCGAAGAGCAAAAACTGGAACTTTTATTCAAGCCTTTCATCCGTTACATGTGCTCAATAGTTGGTGCTAGCTCTTAGCAAAGACTTGAAAAAAATAGACCCGTCGCTGGGGCTCATGGCTAAGGCGTTGTGCTGCTGAGCACGAGGGCACGGGTGCGATTCCAGGCCGCGGCCGCCGCTTTTCTGATGGAGTCTAAAAGCAAAAACGCCTGTGTGTACGGGATTTCAGTGCACGTGAAGGATCCCCAGTTGGTCAAAATGAATCCGGAGCCCTCCGCTACGACGCGCCTCATCGCCTGCGTTGCGTCAGCGCGTTAAGCCCTACAATCAATCATTACTCGCAAAAATATCGCAAATATTTCGTTAAAAGATTTTTAGCATTTCTGCGCGTTGTAAAAGTTTAACTGTATGGTCTACCCGATCGACGACCCTGTAGAACTAAACCCTTAAACTAAATGGGGAGTTTACGTGTTCTGTTTATTGCATATCCAAAATGTATAGTTTCAACTTCTAGATGTTTAAAATATTGTGGGGAAATACTGCAAATCATGTGAAATGAATTCGTCGTGCATTTGTTTCAAAGGATATGCCACTTCAACTTGCACAACAAAATAATCGGAGCTTTGTATGCCTTACTGACGGCGATGTTGCCCCCAAACGCAGTGCAGGGGGGTCAACTTTCTCTGACGATGATGATGATGATCGTGGGTGAAGTGAAAGATGAGTGAAACGCGAAGCTTTCTCAATTCGAAAATCAGTTCTTTTAAAGCGCAAATTCAAAGACTAAAATCCAAATCGTTACGCCCAAAACGCCCTGCAGAAAAGCTAACTTGCACAATGGGTTTCCACAAAGGCACGTGAAGTGCCTAAAAAAATTCTTCCCGTTGTAGGAATCGAACCTGGGTCCTTCACGTCATAAACCAGACGTCTACACAATCACGTCATACCGACACGGTCGAACCAGTTTGAAATTTGGACGTTGACTTTGAGTAAGGTTGCATGAAAGCAAGCTTCGCATTTTACCAACCCCTCTCTTAAGGAAATGGCTTTCCTTTTTACCATTGGTCAACAAAACCCGGCGACGTGACGTAGCGTTAATGCAAGCAACGATGAATACGATGACCTTTCGTAACGTATGCACATATGCAGAAACTATTCCTCACAGACCGGAAGACAAGCATCCTGTGCAATGATATATAGTAAGTGCCTCAGTTTTGCACGTCACTTTAAAGTCGACACTGCCCAAAAATTCTCTGAACCACAAACTCGTCAGTTGTGGTTGATGTCAAAATGTTTAATCTAACCCACACAAAAGATGAACGCCTTGCCTCACCTATACCTGACCTGATGCCGAAGTTTACTTCAGGTCGAGGTCGCCGTCCTATGGTCGATTCGTCATTACTTTTCAAACCTCTGTGCATCACTACCTGAAGTATTCAAGCGGTAAGCTGAAATAAACGAAACTAAAAATTGGTGAAGCTTGCACTAAGTCACTCAAGGCTTGAACCAAAGCGAAGCTGGAGGATGTCTTTCTGTGTATAAGCAATGAAGGAAACACCACCACAAATTGCATTAGTTTTGAAATTGTTTATTTACATGTTCCATCGTCGCTTTTCGCTGTGGTAGTAGTAGTCATCGCCATATCCATCCATAATCGTCGTCTTCCTCATGCATGATGGGCGGGCCCGGATCGTTTTGTCCGCAGGCTTTCACATGTCTCCGAAAGTGGAACGCGTCAGCACATGCTCGAACCAACCGCAACTGGCTTCGCGAACTGGGCGTCTGTAGCGCCAGCTGCCTTGCACTCCCCCTTTAGGCGCGGACGCACGTGAACTGTTTTCTTGGTATTTTGGGGGAGCGCCACGCGCAAGCCGGGATGACGTCGGGCACTCCTCGTAAAGAGCGTGCTCACGTCCTTGGTAAACGGAAAACCTAACTATGACTCGGGTGTTTTTGATGATGCCGCCCGCATTACGGCCAGCAACAACGGCTCCGTTGTTAAAAGATCCACCACCCATTGGCCATTTCACTCTGTGATGGAGGTTGTCCAGCGAAGCTGCGTGCATTGGGGTGTGTCGACGCGGTGCTTCCCGGCGAATGTGTGTTAGACTTTCGTGTCTCCGGAAAGGTCCTCATTAAACCACGTCTCTCGCAGGCGTTGCAGATTGCGCCGAAGCGACGACCGAGAAAGTTTGCTTAGAGTTTGGCATATAAGCCTTTGAACTCTTCCAAGAAAGACACTGGCGCTGAAGGCGCTTTGCGGCATTCGCTGACCCACGATATAACTCGTTGGTTCTCGCTCGTCCCTTTCGTACCATGTCGCGGGCACGCCATCGACGATTATACTCTCCTCGATGTCATCGGGCCTCTTTCGCATGTCATCGGGCCTCTTTATGATTATGCTTCACTGTAGAGCAGACATTGCGGGAAAGCCAGCTTATTCATGCATTCATCGATTTTTTTAAAGTCGGCTTCATGTCTGCACACAAATGAAGTGCTCAAAAGACATTTTCTTACCATCAATATAAGCCATTTGATATCAAAGTAGGAAGGTCCTGGAACCTTTATGGTGTAAGCATTATCCTTGTAAGCTATCTAAGCTTAAACTGATAGCCCTAAAGCCGGCTTCACTACTGAACACTTATGCATGAGGAACTTGTTGATGTGTGCTTGGTCCTATAAGCTATCGTCCCGACATTACGTTTTTCCGCACGGACGTCATAAAAATGCGCATCCTAACCATATACAGCTTCGATATTTTCGGAGTTCGTTTTTGTACGAGATCGAATTACACGGTCACAAATTATCTGTAGCATCCCCCCCAATGCGTCTCATGGCCCAGTTGTAGCGCCAGTGCATGATACCCGAATTCTTATGCATGCGATCTACCAGACTCTCTCAAGAATATGTGCGTTTATGGGCGTCATGTCCTTAATGCACGGCATTCACCCATCTCATTCTTCTGCCCAATTTTGATGCTACCTGAAACGATTGTCTACAAAGGGTAGTTTAATACCAACGAAAATCGCTGCAATACACGAAAAAAATGCTACCGTAATTTTTAATATGTTAAGAGATGGCGCACTAAGTCACTACTCACTCACTTACTCGCTCATTCACTTTAGCTCATTCACTCGCTCATTCATTCTCACTCACTCACTCGCTCATTCTCACTCACTCACTCGCTCATTCTCACTCACTCACTCACTCACTCACTCACTCACTCACTCACTCACTCACTCACTCACTCACTCACTCACTCACTCACTCACTAAAAGTTGGACAAGCTTCAGTCCAGATTTTCGTTATTGTAAGGCGTGCTTTATAGAAACCCAGCAAATCGAATCGGCCAACTCTCTCGTAGCCGGTCATAGCCATTCCAGCGTGGTATACCCAAGTTTTTGAGAAAGGCTTCCGTGACTCAAAAGTTCTGACTCGTGTTCTGGTAACTTAACCACTGCCCCATGAATTCTAGCTCAATAATTACAATCCTTGGACCTTTTTCCGGCAAATGCTAATCCGAGGAATGCCTAGATTCGAAACAACATAATATTTTGAACATGAAGTAACTGGTAGTTTGTATATTAGCGTCTAGCGCCTATTAGCCTCATGGACCATGCATACAGTAAGCCGCCAGTGTAAGCAACGAGAAGCTCCAATGCTGTCTGAACAAATCACATATTTGACTACACTGGCAGTCTTGTATTTCTCCTTGGCCAGGAGTATAAGGCCACTCCCTCTGGTAATCAAACCCATGACGTTGAGATGAGTAGCAAAATACAAAGCCATAAATTTCTCTTCACCTTAACAGGATGAATGGAGGCAGCTGGTGCTTACTTCAGGTTACGGTCGCAAGGGCGGTCCTTTAACATACTTATAATTTACCGTGCACAGTTCTCCACGGAGGCCATGTAATGACTGTAGAAAAATGAAACGTTAAGAGCGTAGTAACAGCTGACGTGCGTCGCTGGTTTGTAAACTTTAAGCGTAGATGAATATACTGTCAAGCGTAAATATGTTCCCCTTAACGATACATCGCCTATTTCTCGTGTTAGAAACATTTAAGGGCTGCAAAGAAACAAGAAAAGTTGAAAAACTAAGTTTACAGATGTAACCTAGCCGCGTATCCGTAATTCTCAAATCGTTTTTCACGCCGTAAATGAACACACCTATGAGTTTCTCGATCTAGGGTTCCACATTAATTTTGACCACTTTCTGTTTGTGAATGTGCATCAAAATTCACGTTGGCTGCCCATTTTTTATTTCGCCTACATCAGAAAAAGCGATGCAGCGTCCGGAAATAATTTCAAGAATAAAGTGGTTAGCCTAAACCTGGCGGGTTCAACTTGCGGTTTACAAGGAGGGCTTGCATGGCTGGCCATCTGTGAATTAAAACACTAATAGGCTCGTGTTGGGATCACTGCTCAAGAGCTGGTAAAAGCTTCCGTGCGGAGGAACCGAAAAGGTTCTGTATACGAGCTAGTATTTTTTTTTTCAGGAAAGGCTGGACAAGAAAGAATAAAGAGATGTGGCTTTTACTCTACGCGAAAGGCGCTAATAATGGACGTGTAAACGATTCGCCCGCGTTCCCATGCATAAAAATCCGGTCGTATACAAAACTGGGGTAATAAACATGCCATCAACGCCTATAATCTCATTGTTAAGAAAAGTAAAAAGAATTCAAGTACAGGTTGTAGGCTAACGAAGCACATAAAAAACTAACTACAACTGGTCAGAAAAGACCGATAATCTTTTTTTTGTATCGTCACAGATGACTGTTTCTGAACGTTGGTGTGCTCTCGGCCTAACTCGTGAGTACTATAATGCATTACTTTTGTTGTCCGGCAACAATTGCGCCTGGACGTTCAGTAAGAGCCTTGAAGATGTGTTTACGTCTGCAGAAAAATGAAGGTCGAAGGACGTACGCACGCATAGAAGATTCCTTTCTGAAAGAGGGGGAAAAGATTTGCAGGAAGTTTTGCCATATATCCCCTGCTTTCGCACGAAAGCATTGACGTCCGAGGTGATTCGCAGCATCCTTTTATTTTCACCCTTACCGGGAATGAAACATTGAAGTAACGCCTTTTCTGGAAAAGATGCCTCGATGCACACGCTCCTCACGGGGTAAGGAGCTGAAAAAACAGTATACAGTGGTACTCGCGGAACTCAAACTTTTTGGCGGCAATATTTGAGCGCGAGCACTGGCGAAGTACAAGCCAGTAAAACCAGTGGTGGCACTTGGTTTCACGCACACAGTGAGGTCAGTATAAAGGTACCATTAAGACGTCATCCAACCTTGCTTCACTCGAAAAGTCTGCCATCGCGGAACAACGCTTGCGTCGAGTTTAAAGCAAACTGCCTAAAATAAGTAATTGATTTCAAGAAAGCGCCTGTTGGTTTAGGCCTGTTGGTGGACCTTCCTTTCTTGTTTTTTGTGCAATAAATACATACATACATGTGGGGATGCGACCCCTTTGGATACTTCCCGCACTGGCTGAATGCGTTCACCGGGAAACGAAATCCGCCTGCCTGTATGAGTTGGCTGATGGCGTCAAAAACATGTAAAATCGATAAAGTAGTGGCGCCACCTTTGTGTCACTCCAGTAGCAAAGTGACACGAACCACCCCTTACACTCGCTCTCGCCTTGTGCAGTAGAAATCGGACGAAATTTTGGAAATACGAGAGGCCTGTTCTGTCGGGTGGTACGGGGTAAATGCGTTAATGTGGGCTAGTTGGTTACTGAAGTAGTTGACTAACTACAACTACCCAACTATTATAATTACCGAAATGCGTTATCTAACCAACCAGCCCACATTACTGATCGTCTTGCGTGTCCTCTTTCGTTGGCCTCGTAATTAACACGCTATTTTTACAAGCCGGGCGCTAGTTAATCGAATGTAGACCTGGACTTAAAATTCGTCGTCTGAAACAAGCAGGCGCTCTCAGCCCCGCACAGGTGGGACCCGGATAGATTTTATTAGGTTGAACGCCTATCGACCGAGTTCCCGTTCCTACCAGACTTAATTTATTGCCGTGTTGCGAACATACTATCTGCCATTCTTCGTCTGCGCTCACAAGATCATTAGAACTTCGTAACGTAATAATGCTACGAAACGGGCGGATAATTTCACATTCGCTCGTTCAAAGAAAATTCCCCTGAAATAAACTTGAAGCTCCGTTTTTTCCCGGAAAAAAGTAGTGAGTATACGTCCCATGTTTCGAATGATTGATTGATTGTGGGGTTTAACGGGCCGACGCTACACAAACGATGAGGCGCGCCGTAGTGGAGGGCTCCGGATTCATTTTGGCCCACCCAGGGATATTTATTGGGCGCCGAAATATCGAACACAGGGCATCCATCTAAAAAGCGGCAATAAGCAAAGGTATATGTTGTCTTCATGGCCCACTAAGGTTCGGCGCCAGGCAGTCTCTTTTTGTTTATTTTACTGTTGGGCTCTCATCAGTGGAAGATGTAACCCGAACTTTTGATATTCCCTATCCTGTAAGCAGAAAATTCAGAAGATGGCCCCTGGCATGGGCATTGGCCCTTTTCCCACACGATTATAGCGGTGGCCACAGCTCCACGGTAGGAAAAATTCAGTACCATTGCAGCGGAGTTTATTGTGAGTAATTCGTTGGCTACAAACTCATCACAACGTGCTTCAATGGCTACCTGGTCATTCGGGAATAGAAGGAAATACTACATCTCATGCAGCAGCGCTGGCCACTCTCTACGTAACAAGACACTGCTTCCTTTCTCGCGCGAGGATGGTTGTGCCCTTATCTATCGAACTGGATGGAGTGAGAAAAATGTCGAAGTGGCAGGACCCTCGCTGCGGATATACACGTCTGCATGGCATTGACGCTCTCTGTAAATTCCGTTTTCCACCCGACCTAACCAAAGCGTCTGAAGGTGTAATGAATCGTTTGCGTCTCAACGTGGCTTACACCTGAAGCTTCAAGTTTAAAAAAGGGTGGGAGGATTCACCACTGTGCTCCACGTGCACTGGGCGCGAGACTACCGAGCCCTTGCTGTGTATCTGCCCGTGGTTTGCCGGTGCGCGAGCAACAGCGGCTAGCTGCCTGTCTCATGTACGGCGTGGAGCAAGGCTTCAGTTGTATCACTTTCTTTGACCCTGGGCCAACAACAATAATCTTTATGGACAGAAATTTTGCTGCCTTTTTTGCGGGATTCTGGCCTAGAGAAAAATTTGTGATTCTTGAATTGTTCGCATGGCTACCTCTGTACGCGTTTGATGATGATGGTTGGATGTTAGCGGCGCAAGGCCAACTGGGGCAAAGAGCGCCAAAACAATGGTACGCGTTTGAGTCGTCATGTGCGTTTTTTCACCTTTTTGCTGTCAGACGCTCTGTGCTCCCTCGCCCCCATTCGCTCAACTTTTTTACTCAACTTTACTTAGAGTTTTTTCTTGCATTTCATTGCCTGTAATTTTTTTATTTAACTTTTGTTTTCTCTTTAATTGTTGGCTGCCCAATCTCTCACATTCTGCTCATTGCATTGTAATCCTCTCCATCTGGCGTAGCCAGCACTGCTGATAGAAGAGCTGACCTCTCCATCCACATTTGCTCACATCACTTGGGACGTGGATGACTTGCCCTTTGATTCCCAATCGGACACCTATACGTGAAAGCTGCTTGAGTGCTGCCGATTGACATGAAGGGAATACGTGGTTCAAACAGACGCCCTCCTTCCCCCCCCCCCTCTTCCCCTTGTCTCCTGGCTGTAAGCTCTCGCACGCTCGGATCGACAGGGCTCATGCCCAGAGATGCCCTTCCATGGCTCCACCACCCTTATTAAGCCTGTATAGAAATAAAACGTCTCTCTCTCTCTCTCTCTCTCTCTCTCTCTCTCTCTCTCTCTCTCTCTCTCTCTCTCTCTCTCTCTCTCTCTCTCTCTCTCTCTCTCTCTCTCCTCTCCCTCTCTCTCTCTCTCTCTCTCTCAAACCGCGACGTTACACTGGGGAAGCGTTCAGTGGGATTTAAGCCACGTCGACGTCTTGCGAATTCTGCCTCCCGGTATTTAGGGACCCGACAGGCATCGCGCTTACGCTTGGCTTCCGCAGTTTACCCTGAACGCGGCGGTATCCTTCCGCCGCGTTCAGGGGTATGAGTAGGCTTCACTGTGAAACACAGAATGTGGCAGAGCCAGCTTACAAATCAAATCCTACACCAATCTCCGTAAAGTCGGCTTAACTACTATACTCGGACACAACGTAGGCCGTGGAAGTTGCCACTGCGCCTCATCACCGCAGCCAGCTTTTTCTCCACGCGGCGCCAACCGTGCCTTACTGCGAGTATTTTGAACGTGACGCGAGTAGTTTCAGTAATTTTGGAAACTTAATCTGCTTATAAATTACTGCAGCGACGACAAAAAAAAAAAAAAAAAAACTACGGGACAAAAGGCACGCGATGTCACGCAGTAAGCGCAATAACCTTTCAAAACGTGGGGCGCGCTAACATCCACGGCCGTCACTTCAGCGGAGTGATACATTGCATGAGCTATTTCCGCTCCCAACTTGTCCCCGAGTATAAACACAAATTCATTGCTAGGGAACATTTTTAGGGGCAGTAGAGGCTATCTTTTATCCAAATATGATGCGCCGTAGGCGAACAGGTTGCCGAAGGCTGCGGATGTGTCGAGGAGAGGAAGAAAAGGCTCTTGTCGTCCTACGGACGCAAGGGAGAGAGAGAGAGAGAGCCAGAAAGAGAATTAACTTTATTTTCCCATTCATTGTGACCATGGTCCCACCACCCAGCGAGGCAAAAAGGATGAGTAAATAAAAAACAAGGAGTTCACCCACAAGAGGTCCACTTTGAAGAAGTTACACAGGTGCTCCTACGCCAAACCTTACAGCCGCTTGTCACCCAAACAAGGCTCAGAGGAAAGCGGGAAAATGACCGATTGGTCGCCCTTACTTCATTCGTTTTTCATACTACCCAACTCAATTGTTCCAATTTCGTGTTAAAATTTGCGTGATAAAACTTTGGCAAAGTAAATAGGAGGCGAGTGCGTTATCACGACGCCAAATTACCGGGTTGCCTGCAGCAAGGAAGGCGAGCCTGGCGTGCGCCGCAATGACACCATATCGCGTGACAGGTGCAAGGGACTGCACGTGAACGTAATGGCCCATGAACGTAACACGCACATCCCAGCGATGGAGAACGCGGATTCTGGGGAAGTGGTTCCCTCAATAAAATTACCGAATAGTCTCCTGCCTATCAATGTTTGTAGCTCTCGTGTGAGTGTGTATAGGGGATCCTACAGCACCAACTCCAACGGCACCAGCAAAATGTCTTCACGTCCCCACATGTAGGCATGTCTTAAGAGCCTCTCGAAAGGTTCGCTTAACTAACTAACGTGTCATTCGCGCCCTCTTAACATCGTTAATTTTCCAGCCATCAGAAATATGGAGTACCATAAAGCTTCGAGAAAACGCCCTTCCCCGAAACATCACCCACTCCCCTTTGCATGTGAAATATTCAATTTACTAAAAGACCCCAAAATCGCCCACTCCTAAAATCGGCGGCTTTAGCGCCGATGAGTGAACAAAATAAACGCGGATCATCTATTCATGTGTTGATGCGGTCACTTATTGGTCCTTTCCGCGATTGACCCGAAGGATGTACATCTTAGATTTTTTTTTTACTGATATCTCCGCAGTTTTGGTTGGTGGTGCGGCTACTATCTTTGTAGTTTTTCGCTTCAGACCCGAAAGTTCGGCCATCCCGTATTTTGCACTTGATATCGCTGTACTTTGGGTGGCCTTCTTTCGGAACTTTAGGTAATATCTTAAACTGGAAAAGAATGTTATCTATTGGATGTCTTTCTTAATTCTCTTATGCGTAAGCATCCCAACTACCACCATGTTTAGCCGAGAACACCCAAGAATCACCAAGGAGCAGCACTTCACTCTAGCGGTAATCTCGAATTTCCCACAGGTATATTTTTTTAGTTGTGCGCATCTCAGGTAAAAAAAGAAAAGAAGAAGTTAAAAATAATGCCGTAGTGTAATCACATGTCGTAAAAAGCACGGGATAGTATAAATCCGATCAAAGCATTGGAAGTAATACAGCCGTTTATGTCCTTGCAGGGTCAGTGAGACATCTCTGATGGCAAGCGCGAGAGGGTGATGGAAAGCATGTGTAGATGACTGCACCCCTCCATCGTCCATTCGGGACTCAAGAAATCGTATATCGGCTAGTACCGCACGTACAATAAGCGTTGCCCGTTCGCCTAGCAGCCCTTTGCTAGCTGCGACGAGAGCCACACGCCGAGCGCCTCCGCGCAGTACTCGTGTCGCCATCTGTGCAGCGGTCGGTGAACCCTCAACCCCGGCGGCTTGAGGTGGGGAAGCCGTGCAGGAAAGCTCGCGCAAGGAGCCGCTCTCGCAAGCTGCCCCCGATTGACCGGCAGCTATAATATGCGAGGCTTTTACAGCAAAGCTGTATATGCCTACCCTTCGGCAGTGGTCGATGCCTGTCCGCCCAGATGTCGCGTAGGCACGAAAAAAATCTCGTCTGCAGTTTCTTCCTAATTATTTGTAACTCTCAATCTAATGCAGGTACCTTGGAAAGAAATCCCTGAAATTGGTCGCTGAGATGACTTCAGCATTACGCCGAGTTTCATTCAGCTCTAATAATAAGTTAATTGACAGTGAAGTTGCAATATTTACCGGATGCCCATCTACTGCTACTATATGGCCATTTACGGAGGGAGGGGGGTAACAGAAAACTGCTGTAAGTGTTCTTTTCTTTATCCCGCAAAAATTTATCCCGCAACGAATAAAATTTCAATTAGCGGCCAAGACGACTCAACATTACGCCGAGTTTCATCTACTTTTCACAATTACGTAGTTCACAGTGAAATTGTCACTACTGTGAAATTCCTATCTGCTGTCAAGACACGGACTTCTACGGAAGAAAAACAGACAACTACATGTTTGCCGGTAGAACAAAACACTAGTCATTCCAAGTTTCACTCATACGAGTTGTGCGCAATCGCCAATTACAAACAGACATGTTTTATTCCGTACACAACCTGGGCGGCGCCCCGGTGAACGTACATATTTTCTCGACCGTCGCGGATCATCCTTGTTCACAGAGTGGGAGTGATGAGTTTGCTTAAAGCGAAGCTGATTGGGCTAAGGTTCTCTGTATTTTATGTCCGAGGACAAAAGCCCCATAGGTTCCCCGTGTCTTCGAAGCACGAGGGGTTCTAAAGTGTGAGGCGTAAGAAAACGAGCGTCCCGGTGTCTGTGCTATTAGCACGCCCCCCCCCCCCCCCCCCCCTATCCCCCCCAAAACTAGAACAAAGAAGTCGCACGCCAGTTAGAACATGATCTGGACCTGAAGCTTATACGCCTGATCATTAGGATAAATATCTTTAGTACATAATAGGTCCCATTTTCAAGATCACAACATGATTTATACCTCGAGATTCCGCGTCTCACCACTTGGAGATGCCGCTTGAGTTGATTAGTTACAAACAGGCCCAGTCTCAAGATCATAGAGTCAAAATAAAAGTGTGTGCATGTATACAGGTGTCTTTCTAAGGATTACCGCTGTCAACTCTTGAGAAAAATAGAATTTTTCTACACCGTTACCTAAATTCCATGTCATCTATATTTCGTTTGCTAAGAAACTTCATTGGTCCTTTACCCTCCACAGAGTGGAATGGCTCAGGGATCTTTTTTTTTTGTTTTTGCTGTCAACGGGTATGCGATGACGCGACGTCAGCTCTGAGGTCTAACGTCGTCAACCCGTTCTCGCAGCTTGAAGCACCATGAGTTGGACGTTGCTTGCCATGTAGTTGGGCTCAGCGCTAAGGACACCTAAGTTAACGCTGAATTTATGCCTAATTACATGCTCATCGCTTAGGTATATTGGGCAGTGACGATGACTGCAGCCAGCAGAAGCTTCCGTTCACCAACTCCCATTTGGCTGCAGCGTCAACGTATCAACCCACGGTTTTCACGTGCACATCCAGGGAAATTATGCAGGGACGATGACAGCTGCCGTTGGAAACTCGTTGCCAATTCACCAATTCTACCTGGCAGCGACGTCAACGTACGAACTCGCATACCCATATACTTGCATTCTCTCACACCCAGTCATAGAGATCAGCCGGCAGAGGCTCATGGCTGATTCCCCATTGCCTCTGGCACCGACGTATCCTCACATGACAAAACAAAACCTAGGTGCCACAGTACCCTTTTAAATGGCTAAGCATTTCTGTGTATGAAACGAAGAAAGATTTCTGTCCATCTGTAATGCTTCATGGGTCGCACCTTCGCCGAACGTGAAAATGCTATCAATGAAAAGCGCTAGGGCCTTCACGCTTTGATATCAAACTGCTCTCATAATACCCGTGAACATGTCTTCTCGGAAATGCAACTGTGTGCAGCAATGAAGCTGACTTTAAAGAAGCTCATTTTATTGTGCTTTTCATGCGTACATTTGGTGGTATAGAGGCATTTATCAAAACCTCAGACGGCCCTTCGTCTAACGATGACGATGGTTGAAACGCGAAGGTTTCTTGTGGGTGAAAATAAATTGGCGAAGTGTCGAAGTCAAAGATGCTGCAATCAAAGTCAAAGCGTCAGCGATCAAAGTGCAAACCTCCTGATAGTCAAAGCTAAAGCGTCAACAATCAAAGTGCGAAGCGCCAGCGAGTAAAAGACCATACTCAGACGAGAGCAAAAGAATTCCTCCCAAAAATGCTGAGCACCCCCCATCCAGACCCCCATCATCGTCGTTAGGCCATCGCCGTCGTACAAAATCCAAACTACCACACTCCAGCCCAAATTACCCTTTGCCAAAGTCCAAAGTCAACGACCCCGCAATGACCCCAAAGGAAATGCTGAGCGGCCCGAATGCAATGATGGCGCAATAGAATAGGCGTCGGCTTCATAATGCGAGGGTCCCAGCTTCAATTCCGATCACGGAAAGCGTCTTTTCTTGTTTCATCGTCATCATAATCATCATCACAATTATCATCATCATCGTCGTCATCATCATCATGTACCCTCCCATTGTGTGAAATTGGCTTTCCTGTAGTGTGTTGGTTATGACACAGCTGTCTGTGAGACCAAGAAAGCTTCGTTTTAAAAAGTCTTTTGGACCATCATGCTTCAACACCAGGCTGCTTCTATCGCGACCTGAAAATAATGTCTTCCAACCATTCCCTTTGTGTAAAAATGTGAAGCCGTGTCTAATGCATCTTCATTTATATAGCGCTTCATGGACATACACGGGGTTTTACGAATATATTTAATATAACGTGTTAGGGCCATCATATTGTTATGCTAGACCATTTATATTACTCCACCAAAACTGCATTACAACCAGAGAATTCCTGTATTATTCTCAAGCCAACTTTCAAGGGGCGAGGTGTATCGCGTTCCCCAGGTATACATACGGTCTTTTGGCGTTCGTTTTGTTGACGCCTCTCTTTCCCCACAAGCCGATCATTGGGTGAGGGAGGATCATGCTTCAAAACTGAGATCAATGCTATTCTCTGGGGAAATTTAAAATCATCTTCCACGGTCCGGCTACGAGAGATAGGCTGAGAAAGACATAAAAAGTGTTTCTACAGCGAAGCTGCATATACCTCGGTTTTACGGGGGTGGGGGGCGGCTCGAGGGGGGAGGGGGGTTGTTACATAAAACCGTTAAACAAATAAAAATAAAGAGTTCCGTGCACCCAAACAATATCTTAGTTTACTATCTTAGTCATATTTGTTTTCGTTTTGACATTTCAGTATGCGATGCAGAGTGTAATAGTAAGGACGGAGCAAAGGCCGAAATGGGGCAGGAGGGTGGGATGCAACGTCTAGAAAGGTTCGCGGGGTGTTCGCTGGCTACGCCTAGCTAGCTACGCCCCCTGGCCGGTGTTTTTTCTCGTTCAGCTTGAAGAGTTTCCGGGACGACATTTTTGTCGGTGTCTTTCACTCGTGCATGGTTCGGGGAAAAAGGGGCGCGCACCCGCAGTCACTCTTCCTCCGCTCGCCGATGACATGCCAGTTCATCTGTTAGATTTCAACGTGGACGTCTCAAGGCCCGATTCGACCTGACTACTGTCCTCCGTGGTCGAGCGTTTGTTTTCGTGTGTTATACAGGCCATGAGATGCCTAGAACGTGGGAGGGAAACGAACGCACCATGTTTGTGTGCTAGAATAAAATTCTAATCCTTCTAAGCTTCATTCAGTAATTAGCTTGTGAGCGTGCTCAATCACAAGTCACAAACAAAAGTGTTTTCTTCCCAGAACTCAGTTTTGCTGGTCATCATTCTTCACAGAGATGAAAGAGGCGAATTTTTTTTTCTGCTTTTCTTTCTGTTTTGTTGTTTATATCCCCCGCATCACCTCTATTCCTTTTTCAGGGCGTCAATTTGCCCATGGCGTCCCCTTTCAATTCGATTCCTTCGATTATTCCGGGTTTATTATTCTCCCAGTATATCGATTTGATTCCTTTTCCGATATTTGCGTTCTTGCTTAACGGCGATCTCGCGTGCAGCACCCCTCACACTAACATCGTCATCTCTGTAACAACAACAAAGGCACGAAGGGAGGGGGGTTGTTGAAATTGAAAGGAGAGAATAGCTAGTTTTTCTAGAAATTGTTATATTTTTAATGCTATCAACTCTAACCGCTGTTCCTTGCAGCATTTCGATAACCTCAAAGCAATTCACTTCACCGAATTGGACAGAACCTCCCAACCAGTTCTGCCATATGATCGTCACGTTAGCCCGAAAAGCGTTCAAAAGCCGATACCAAGTTTTAACGCGCGTACCTTAAAAAGAACAACAAAATAAACAGCGCATAACGCCACGCCGAGCTGCCATTAGTCTGATGGGAACATGTTCTATCAGCCCGACAGCTGCCATAATGATTCAAGAAGCCTGCATATCTTTTTATATTTTACGTGAAAAAAAAAAGGATATTACGAAAGTGTATTGCGGAGTTCGAATAATAATTCCTTACTTCACTACCCCTACTGCAGTCAACCAGTATATGTTAAGTTAAGGTGCGAGGCTGAAAAAATGTATGCCCATATTAAAAAAGAACATATATCGCCGTCGTTCCACACACGCGTTGAAGTATGCGTTTCCTGCGTGCCCCAGGCCACGAAAGCCGGTCGTGTCCCATGCAAAATGCCGCTTTCAAAAAGAGTTCAAGCACTATCCGCGGAAAACAGCGGAATAGAAGGCCCATAACTGGAATAACAGGGGCCGACGAGCTAGGCCTCACGTAACTCAACTATCTCTACACTGCTCGCTGCACGCTCGCAGGCCCGTCACCCTGGAAACGACAATGCATACCCGCCGACAAGCCATGATACATTAGGCCCTGCCACCGGGGATGTATTGCCCCGCCAGTCCGTCGTTATCGGCTCCATGCTCGCGGGCACGCTCGGCGAAGCGGCCTCTCGCCGTTAATCAGATGCTATCCCGCAGGCTCGACAGCAGGGATTTCCATGTGAACGCGTGCTGGCGGCGACGCTGCTCCAGGCAGCGAGAAATGCAGATACGGCCGCGCCTCCAATAATCGATGTCATTTCGATGCCTCGCCATGTGCCTCCACCGCGAATACGATTCGTTTTCCCCTTCCGACAGGCGACGCCACTGTACGTGCCTTTGATTGGAGAGGGAATGAGGTTGAACCTCGAAGAACGCGCCGCGTGAGTGGTTCAAAATTTTAAAACCGGAAAGTAGATGGGGCTTCCAACGACCTAAAGAAGGCATTGTGAGAGGCATGAATGACAGATCTCTGTATACATAGGGCATATGAAAACTAAGGTATACCTAGTGTTGTTCGTTCTCTCGCAAAACCCGATTTTACCTGACTCGTGCACCCCGAACATGTTTAAATAGGTCCGGGTTAAAGCCAATTTCTCCCCGATTGGATATTTTTAAAGGAGCGCTCTGCACAATTGTTGTCCGACGTCCGCCGTGGTCAACCAGTACTTGCTGGAAGCAAGCCCCACAAACACATCTTCCGAACTCATTGAGTATCGGCATGATTACCGCTCGATACCCCTGGCTGACAAATGCTACCCTGACACTGTTGTGCGTAGCTAAGAAGAGCTGTGTTGTCGAGATAACCTTCTTCCGATTGAGGTACGTTCTGCGACCAGAAAGGCCTCGAATGAAGACCGACAAGTCGCGCAAGCAGATCCCAATAATGTATGTGAACAAGGCTGAGGGAACATTCGATGACGAGCTTTTCGTGAATAAAATATATTGCCTTAGTTATAAGTTATCAGTGCTAATTACTGTCATTATTTAGTAATTTTCAAACAAATTCCAAATTTCGGAAAGCATTTTCAAGAGACCCCTGAATTCCCCCCGATTACCAACGTGAAATAAACACCAATTTTAACGCATTAGAGTTAAAACGTTCAGGATACGCTCTAAAATAAACTGTGTGTATTAAAATAACCCTAGTGCATCTATAGGTTTCACCCAAAAAAATCCCGAATTTCTGAATGGCTTCACAAAAACACCCGATTTCTCCTCGAATATCAGTTCGTAAAATAGCACCCGATTTTTATCCCCCGATTTTGACAATATATAAAACCCGAAAACGAACGACTCTAGGTATACCATCCATGGAGTATTTATACTCTAAGGCAGTCCTGTGCTTCAGCTTCACCCCAGTGCACTCGAGTGGCAATCGCTTACCGCCAACAAAGCAAGGTCGCAAAATTACAACAAGGTGTTTTACACTGTGCTCAAAAATGTTCCCTTCGCTGTGGCAGTGCGCAACGAAGAACGTCATGCTTGCATAGCCTGCATGGTACAGCGAAGAGCGAACTTTTGATTGAAGTCGTGTACGCTCGACATCGTAATTTGCAAAACTTTCAACGCTGTGCCTTTTCGCACTCTTGTTCCTGCGTTTCGTTGTTTCGCGCTGTTCATTCTTTTAACAACAGAGCTGTTGTTACTGGCCGTAAATTAGGTGTTGCAGGAAAAAATGCAAAGAAAATGCCGAGCGCGGGAGACGCGTGCCTCGCCGCGACCACCGAGTCCCAGGCTCGCGCAGTGGCTTTATCAAAAAAAAAAAAAAAAAAAAGAAAGAAAGAAGAACCCTCTAACGCTAACGCTAAAGGCGAAAAGACACTCTGCTTGGGAGAGGTCACCGCGGCCGCCGCATTCACTAGAATCCATTATGGACAGTTGGAGACATGGCTGCGAGTGTGACACTCCTTCCCGAGGCGGCTTGCCGATCCCGCCACCGCTGCCTTGAGTCGATGACGAAAAACTGGTGGAAATCTACAATTCTGAGGTGGACTTTGCATCCGCCACTCGCCGCGAAGAAGACAACGGCCTCTTCGATGCCTATGACGACGATTACTAGCACCGCAACTATGCAAATAAGCAATGATGCTGACACTTAATTATGTGTCAGGCAATGCTCACCTACTACAGCTTCGCAATTCAAGTCTTGCGCGTGAGTAAAAGCTTCCCTGAATTCTTTCAAATATGATTGTTCGGTGCACGAATTGCGTAATCTAGTGCATTGCGGTGAAGATGGACCACAGGACTGCGCGAAATAGAGGTTGCGTGAAGTGAATCTGCTGTCACGCACAAAGCGCAGAATGGGGTTGCATCTATACTTTATGGGCCCCGGCCCCTGAAGAGCGTGATTCACCCGATACGGCGTCTGGAATGTCCACCGCGCAGCTTGCAATTGACAACCGATCTTCGGGCTTTCATCGGCGGTGTGAGAAAGGCGAATGGCGAGACCGTCAGCCAACATCTGAGCACCAAACTAAGGTGTACCCCTTCTATAACGTAGCTCGCAATGTGATTAAATGGGTTGTTTTAGCTGACCAGAAGTGCATGTTTGTTTTTCTTAAACGGCATTGCCACGGAGAAAATATTAATTGAAGCTGTCTTGAGACGACTTCTCTTGGCGTAAAATGGCTTCGGCTTCCTGCGTCGACTTGAGAACTAACTAGCCACCCATTGAGACAAAAGAAGTCACAAATCGGCGCGCGTTGCCTTATACGCAGGAACTGCCAATCTGGCCGCCCCAAGCCTAACACACACAGTCCGCATACAGTTATAGCGATACTTGCGGGCTGTCTCGGTGGCTTCCTGAGTAGTGCTGAAGGTTCTCCGTACACGCTACTAGGAGTCTAGGAAACTTGTCATGCGCAATGGCAGAGATCCAGAACGGTGTGCAAGTTCATCAAGGGACGGAACAAACTGGACAAGACCAGTACATTGCAGTGTCTCGCAACCAGCCACCAGCGAGCCAGAATTGCTAAGTGCACTCAGAGAACCATGCACGGAACCGCGTCGTATACCTTCTCTGAGCGTGATGAGTGCGCGGTTGTCCGAAAGTGCGTGTATGCGGGGTACGACATTATGCAACTAGAAGCTCCCCGGGAAACAACGAACGGTGCAAAGCGGAAGCGTTGTAACGTGGAATAACTTGGCTTAGGTGATATCACGCGCTAGCGCATTACCGTATTCAGGAGCTGACATGAGTGAGAACGACTTGGCTGACGTAGTTCTCACCGCGCTTATTGCTTCTTTATTTTTTAGTTTTTCTCGCCTCGTAATTGTAAACTAATTCGTTCAGAATACACTCACCCAAGCAGTCACACTTACATGTTCATGCGATTAGCTGAATCTAGTGGTAATCGCTAAAAGAAGGAAACGAACATAGAAAGCGCAAACTTAGAATCGAATCATAATTTTGATTTATTACTTATTTGGAAGCCAGTAGAAAGATATTAAAATATTCACACAAAGTCCGCAAACTGCTTTCAAAAACAGTTCGTATAAGACACTTCGCTTCCGGTATACAAGAGAAAATAAGCACTACGTTTGTGTTACCCCCAAAAACGACTCGTACAGGCATGGTTGAGGGCCGCATGTGGCGTTTTAGTCTGATTAGTTTACACGGTATTGAGTAATTTTTTCAGGGAGCTAAAAAAATTGTCGACCAGACTACCCGGCCTTTTAAGGACCGGTTCACTCGGTGTTATTGAGCTGGGTTGCCCACTGTACATAATAATGAAGTAAGCGACCGCAATCGTATTCGCCTGCCACCCCCCCCCCCCCCCCCAAAAAAAAAAAAAGGGGGGGGGGGGAAAGTTCCCAAACTTGCCGCATTGCGTTGCGAGCGAGTTTGCCGTAGCAGCATTCACAGGGTCAGCTTAGTTGTCAACAGTGGTCATAAGGCTTGTGAAACGAGTTTGCCATTAATTTCATGCTGCTACTCAGAGACCTGTGTTTTCGTGATTGGTCACCTGCCGGAATGGACATGCAGCCAGAGGGGCGTCAAACAACCATGCTCGCAGAGCTCGTGGCGCACTCCGATTTTCAAGGATATTTGTCCACCAGCATGTTTTGCCTGACAGCTTCAAAGCCTTGCACAAAAGACAACTGTACAGTACCCAGACTCTCCTACATATTGTTCGGTACTCACTGTACGTACTATTTTACCTCTCCCTCACTTTATGCCCGCGTTCCCCGGTGATAACGTAGGGGGGAAATTTGTATTTATCTGTATTTAACCTCTGAGTTGCCTAATTTGGTGACCGTAGTTTCAAATAGTGGAATTTCCGGCGCTGCGTTGCCAATATCCATGCACATAGCTAAACATTACGTGGCTCCGGGCAGGGCCTCACGCTGAGATTTCATTTAATCATCATCGTCGTCGTCCTCCCCACCCCCACCCCCATAATCATCATCATCACCGTCGTCGTCATCATCATCCGGCTCAGGTCCACTGCAGGACGAAAGCCTTTCCCATGGGCATCCAACCACTCCTGTCCTGGCCCACTGAAGCCCACAGTTTACCCCCGAAGCTCCGTATTTCATCCCTCCATCATGTTATTGGCGTCCCCCTTCTTCTACTTCTTCTGGACCCATCTCTTGGTATCCACTCTGTTACCCTAATTGTCCACCGGTTGTCGGTTCGTTTCACTACACGGCCATCCCAAGTCCATTTCTTTTTCTTCATTTGAACTAAGATATCATCAACTCTAGTAGATTTGGTTTATGCACCTTTAAACGGTGAAATGGTGACGTACTGACCTGAAATTATTTCGTTACTGGTAAAACGAGGTCTGTCCGCATCCAAAACCATTATAGGTAGTTTTACTGTGTAACATTGGGGGCGGTGAGCGTATTAGTGACGTATTTATTAGCCTTAGGCGTGCAGCATACTTACACAAGAAATCTTAGATAATTCGTAAGTTTTCGGGATACCGCAAATCGAGGACGGGATTTTATTTTAAGCAAAACTTGTGCTTGCTACCTCCTATTAATATACACGGACGCCGATGTAGCCATTAAAAGCAAGCGTAAATATTTTTGTGGCTTTACCACATTTCAGGTCTAGTCAACAGTTCATCTTGCGCAATAGCATATGTACTGCCCGAGACGTGTAGTTCACTGCAGAGGAAACTGAAGCGCTCTAAGTTTTCTCCTCCGCATTTTGTCGACTAAAACTAACGATAGGTCGTCAGCAGGCTTACTCATGAATGCATTCACAACCCCCCCCCTCTCTCTCTCACTACTCATGAGTGAGTGGTGGGTGAGACTCGCCATCGTTTAGTAGACTGGCGAGTGTGAGTGCGAGTGAGCGCGAGCCCCACGCGCCGTGAGCCCCGCTCACCACTCGCTAGTGAGAGCCCTACTCGCGGTGATCCCCACCACCACTCGCGAGTGCCAGAGCAAATCACGGGGAGCCCTGCTCACCACCCGTGAGTGATCTCGCACTACTCGTGCCATTTGCGGGGCTTACCGCGGCGAGCGCCACTATTGCACTTGTGTACTCGCTGTGGGCTATGCGACGCATGAGCCGCTCGCTGTGATGGTTGTTAATGGCGGGATTGCTTTTAGCGTCGGAAATATGTCGTCACTGAGATCTTGCTATGGGGAACCCTAGAATTAATTCTTTGGTCGCCTGTTGATTTAGGAATATGATTTGGATGACCTTCTGACGCCTCAATGCCCTACTGCTGTTCAGTTTCATGGCTCATGGAGGGTGGGCTGCCCACACTCGCATGCGAGGGGAGACGCAAGTGGTCAGCGCGAGCGCGAGTGAGTGTGAGTGGTGATGGCGAATGGTGAGCATGAGGGATTGCGAGCAATGGAGGGGGCGTAGTGAGCGTGAGGGCGAGGGAGTGCGAGTGGTGAGGGCAACTGGTGAGCGTGAGTGTGAGTGGGCACGTGAGGAAAAATGTATTTTTGTGTGTGAGTGTGAGGGAGTGCCGCCCAGCGTTTCCGTGGTATGCAACCCACCCAAGCAACAGACCCCTGTTCTTGGACTGCCCGGCTTAACAGGCGCCCCGTGGTTCTTGTACACGAAACATGGTCACCCTCACCAGGGGGATATCACCTTCAAACAGTCCTCATACTGCATTGAACACTTCTAATTCGGCCACATGAAGAACGCATGGGTTCGAGGGCAACACTGCTCTCCTCATAAATAGCTTCCAACATACCTTGTTAGACTAAACTTTACTTCCACCTACCTCCATGACCTCTCTCCAACTCTCCTTCCCACTTCTGTCTACCACATCAATATCTGACTGATTCACTTTAGTGGCTAGCGTAAGAAAAGAACTAACATTTCCTATTAAAATTGTGTTTTTGTTTTCTCGTCGAAAAAAAGAAAATTGTTTGGCTTTGTCACAATGCTTTTTTGTCGATTAAAGAAGCCCTACTACAGAAAGAACGGGGGTGCTGATGCGAAACAGTGTTCCGTCAGAAGCTAAAACCCGACATAACCAAGCCTAAGCTCTCCAACTAAACTAAAGCAGACGATTCTCGCAACACATACTAAAAAGAGGAGGAGGAACATTTGAAAGGCTTCGGTTACGTAATGAAGTAGCCGACCGTTTTGCGGGGCTCCAAAAAATTCGGACGAGCTGGCTATCCCGGGCTTTCCCAGGGCACCGCCAGTTGCCCCGTAGGAGTAATGTATAAGAAAAACAAAAATTCCGAGGAAAATAAAGCCAGAAGTTGGATTCTAGGGACAAAATTTTCAGCGACTGAGCCACGGTGCGACCTCAGGACGACGCCATTTTGAATCCTGAGCCTCCTGGCCTGCTTCGGGTTGGATGGCGATTGGCTTGACTCCCGCCGGGGTAACAAATTTTTACCTTGTAGCTGATTTTGCATGTAGTCTGCGGCGGACGCAAGCTCGAAAGCCACAAACGGGTCGTACGTGGCCAGATTTTCTTTATATTTTTTTTCAGACACCACTTTCTTCTGGTGCACCAGGTTACGCTGACTGGTTGGACTTTAACGGTTATGGACGGTGCAAATGCGCTTGGCACTACGAAGCTGCCTTTGCTACTGACAGGGAAGGAGCGAGAGAGAGAACAAACTTTATTTCCGCGGGACCTAAGTCCAGGTCCTAATTTCAAAGTTCAATTCACCGGATCCACGTAGTACTCCAGAATGTCCGTGCGGATCCGGTGCACGTGTTTGTAGAGAGCTTCCTGGGCAGCCTGGATGTTTACTGTCGGCGGGGGAGACAACCAGAGCTCCTTGGAGGTGATGGAGGCGAGGGATGGGTCAAGTGATGGCGGGGTGCAGTCCCAATAAGAATGAGGGATGGATGGGTAGGAAGAACAGGTGGGACAGGAAGGATGACCAGGGCGCCGATAGATGCGGGGAAGAATGTGATGGGAGGGGAGTGAAGAGGTTTGAGCTTGCCGAATGAGGCACGCAGCCTCACGAGTTAGACGGGAACTGGGGGGGGTGGGTACAGGGTCTCAGTCCTGTTAAAATGAAACAAAGTTTCTTGTTGCGACTCCCGGATTTTTCGTACCCCTCCAGGCCTGAAAAAATCGGTCGGAATCTGTATATGTGACCATACTATTTTATTTTACTTTAGAAGGCCACGGTTACTACACACATTTTCCGCATTTTCGTCCGTTGGCCAGAGTTGTTGTGTTTGTTGCAAGCTCAGTAGCCAGTCCTGTCGTGTTAATGCCTTCAGTTTTCGGTCATAAAATGTCTCCGGCATCCCACAATCTGTCTCTAAAGGAACCATGAAGAAAAAAAACAGCTTTGTTTAAGCTGGGATGAGATTATCTTGCGGGTCCAACTAAAGCTTTGTTTAATTTGAGAGAACTAGCCTTTGACAACTTACTCAGCGCTGCTTCTGCCAAGGTGTTTTTAAACCGAAAAAAAAAAAAACGAAAGAAATGTTAAAAAGCTTTCAAATTTCGCGCCACGTTAACGTTTTATCCGCAGGACGTAATATAAAGTAGCACTAAATCATAGCTTTCTGTACGTTAACTTCACGTTAGCATCCAGACCCCAGTTCAATCGCCCAGTCATGTTTCTTGGCGGTGGCTTAGGTAGGCGGCTGCCAATCACATAGACAAATTTTTGTGACGTCATAGAGTAGTTGCGGGAAAGTGGCTGGGGAGGCGCCACTGGTTAATATGTTTTTCTTAATATCTCGATTATTTGTTTGAATTTTGTCACAAAATTGGTATCAACTGTCTCATTGTTATCCGGGCAAAGAATTTTTTTGAATGAACCTAACGTCCATCTCGTCTTCGTAGCCACTTTTAAACGTTTGTGGGCACTCTGGCGCGGAGGTTTATACGTAAACAGGCTTGAATAAAAACGTGCCGCGAAAATAGAATGCTGGCCCTACAGGTTACAAAGTGGGATTCATAAACTGTCGGTTTCAACTTCTCTTTCTCGATAAGAATTGTGTTTGGCCGTGTTATACATGTCGAATGTCATTATGAAATACAGGATATGGCCACACAAAAAGAAACTGCTTTATTTCAGACTGCCTAATTGTCCCAATGTGCTTAAAAGTTACAGAATACTAAAAGTTCAACCTGTTTACCGAGCAAAACACACATTAAAACACGGAAAAAGGATACACAATACTAATGGAAAGGGAGGAAACTATGGCCAACTGTTTTTGATAACGTACGAGCGGCACAACGTAATGCACTGGTGACTACAATTCTCTGTTTCTGTTTCGACTAGCAGATTGTTCTCCCCACGCCACTTATTTTTTCTCTCAGGATGCTATCTGCCGCTTTCGATGAAGTCAATTTCGGGCGTGGACAGCAAAATTGACCATGACAATGCAGCTGCTTTATGGTCAAACGTATGGAAATATGTCTCTGTCGTATCATTTTATTTGAGACTTTGTCGAAACCAAAGTTGGATCAAACGCTGTACTGCCCTCAAGCTTTCTGCGGAGCAAAAAAATATTGCCTGAGCTTGGCACTTGGTGGCATGCCTAGCAGTCTTTTTACAGCTTTTCATGGACACATCTTCCTGTTTTGCAGACAGGAAAGGTTAATGCCACACATGCCACGCGAATGTGTATGTTAAATGGTAAAAAGGCGTTGTATACACTATTTCCTTGACCTGCGGTAAATATGTAGGTCACTCACGAAGCAGCATGTTTGATCAAGCCTGCACCATCGCGGGGAGCCGGAAGATGAACAAGGCCATGCAAACACGTCGTAGGTTCCACAGCGAGAAATAGTTTCGTCTTCCCCGAGTTTAGGGAGTGATTAATGCCACGGGGGACTCTCAAAATTTACAGTTACTCAAAGCTCGGCACCCTCAAAAGGCGCGGCAGTATCGCGTGCCGAGATATTAAAAAAGGCCAAAGACCACGGTTAAGTACGCGCGAAGGGGAGTTGTTCAAACAGCCATGTGGTTCAGATCGCTGCCGAAGCGAACAGCAGAGATATAAGAGCCTAGCTGCGCTTCGTCGGCGTTGCACCGCCCTCGGTGAGGAACGCCGACGGAGCAGAACGTGTCGCGAGCCATTTAGCTCATTTCTCAGCGGGACGCACGTGTTTATTACGCGAGGACGCAAATGGGAGGGGAATTTGGTCGAGGAATAAGACACCGCGTCGCACGAGCCGGGCTCTGCGCGGCGGGCGGATGCACAGCCGCTCGCCCGAGCGAGCAAGCGGGAAGGCCGGCCGGCTCAAGAACACCGCCTTCCTCTTGGGCCAGGGAAGAACCTCGCGCGCGGCGTCGGCTCCGAGTCCCTAATGCGCCTGCGGCCAGGGAACCTGAGGCCTGATTAGGCATACGCAATTACCTCGATGGCGGCGCCTCGGAGGACAGCCTAGAAGAGCGGCGGAAGATAGAAAAGCAAGGACATAAAATGAGGCAAGACCGAAAGGAGTAAGCGAGAAAGATTGAGAATGGCGTGTTTGCGCACGAACTAACTCTGTCCGGAGCCAAGCGTAAGAGAGCGCGAACGAGAGCAGAAAGGAAGAAAAGAGCGACTCTACTCCGCAGGGAGAGCTGCGCGCCGCAGGAACCGACCAGTGAGAGAGGCTCTTAGGCTGCGCCTAGCCGCTCCATTTCACCTCGCGGCTGGCAAATTACTTTTGCCAAGTTTCACATGCACGCGCGCGCACCGGCGCGCGCCAACTCCGCAGGCAAACTGCGCGAACGACTGCTGGGAGCGGAGAACGTCGCCCCTCCAGAGACCTGCCTGACGCGAAGGGAACTGCGCATGCGCAGAGCTTAGTCTTGCTGCCTTCTTCCTTTAGTCGCCCGTTCAGCGCTTCCAAGCCCTGAACTGCAAGCTATGTTCCTGTGGGCTAACACGACCGATTACTTCCCTTCAATTAGCCTACGAATCCGTCGCATTTTTGTGTGTTTTTTCGTCCGCTCTTTGTGTACGCATGGCTAACTCGCTTATGCACAAACATCGCTAGTCAATGTCGTGTGCTCGAAGTCCACTCGATTGCGAACTTCGAATGTAGTGCGGACAACCTCGTGGAACGTATATAGCGCTAACAGCGCGTAAGACGCAGCAAATTTGCGAAGTGGTCGGGCGAAGAAAAAGAAAGTTCCTCCTCGTCAAAACGATATGTGATTGCGTGGTACCGCTCACATGTAAGCATTAATGGCGGACGCCCGTTCGTGTATACGCCTGGGTGAGCTCTGGAATATCAAGGTGCGCTACTCACGACGGGCGGTCCGGTGCCTAAATCTAAGAATTATTCAGAATTCCTGATGAGCGGATTCGCTGGGCATAAATTTCTTTCGCGCGCGCTTTCTAATCTCCTTAACGAGGTCATGCTGCTGCTGTATAAGAAGCCGGATCCACTGAATGGCTCGAGGGAAAGGTATTTGGATGCATGCAGAATAATCCCTTGGTGTAATTATCCTCATTTAAATATATCAATCTGCAAGCACCCTTTCCCTGCATCTTAAACGACAACCTAGAAGAACGGAGAATTGCCATTCCACAACTCACTTAAAAATACAAGAAAAAGGAGAACATTACTTGTTTCTTTGTACAGTGCTCACATGCCGTTTAGCTTGAATGGTTTGCGGAAGTACTAAACACGGTGCATATTTTTCCGGAGCTATTGGGCTGTCAGGATGTTTATTTTTTTCCGCGCTACTTACTTCCAATCGGTGGTTATTTGTAAAATCTCTCTAACGGTCTGTTTATTTTCTGCCTAGGGATCAATAGAATTAGAGTCTATGAACGATATTTCCGGGAGAACATTACATTTATAAGCGTCTCAAGATAGGATTATTTTAACTCAGCGTCGTGTGTTTTGGGTTCACAGAGGCCAGTGGTGTCGTGAGGTTTACTCCACAACAATTCGCTTCTTTGGTTTTTTAATGCAGAAAGTGTATGGTCCTGCAACCGAAGTAACTATACAATTTCCCTTCAGGAAGCCAAGATCCGAACAATGAACCTTACTGCGCCTGCACAACAAGGCCCAGAAAGCAGAAAGTGTCAGAATCGTACCGACGGTTCTCTTACGAAAGGGTTAGCGTTCAAGTTCCAGTGTTCCAGTGTTAATACACCCGCAGATGCTTTCTTTCTGACAATGACGAAGATTTCGACAAAGTACTTCATAAACGGCTCTTTCGAGAACTTTCATGCTTACATTTTATTTTAAATTTTAGCCTGGTTGCAACCATTTAAAAACAAGAACAAGTTCGTGGAAGCTAACAATAGCTCTTCCCCTAAATTCCCAGTGGCTTGTGGAGTGCCGTAGGGCACGGTTCTTGAACCTTCTCCTTTTATTTTTTTATATTATGGACCTTGCAAGTAATTTTTCATCGACGTATACGATTCTGCTGACGATTGCGTTGTTGCCCGCCTATCAATAGTATTGTGATGTATGTGCACATGCTTCAGCCGGATCTAACTCTCATAGATGGGTTAGAAAAAAAATGGCTAATGAGCTTAAATGCTAACAAAACATCGCTAGTTTCTTTTTGCTGCCGACAGGCATACCCGTTACATAACAAGATCATCAATGGTTCACTTCTAAAAGTGGTTTCTTACAAGTTTCAGGAATTACCGCTTACACACGTTGTAACCTCATAGAACGGTGTCGTCGGCTATTTAAATTTATCCCAAGGCTCGCCCCCAATCCGGTAGAAAGTACTAGCTCATCTTAGAGTTGTCCGGCCCCAAGTGAATACGCGGTTTGAGAGCCACATCATACTGGTCTTTCAACGTTCATTGAATCCGTCCATAATCTTGCCACAAGATTTATTTTCAATGGCTCATTCATACCTCTGTCCCAGAACTTAAATACAAAAATAATCTACCAGATGTTGAGACAAAATTCAGTATTGCTGGTGTATTATAAATTGTCACTCATCGCTCAGCCCCTCTGTCGTTACGGATGCTCACCGGCATTCATGCTGCACCAAAAAGTCAGCTTACCCGCCGAACCGGACTTCTGCTCCCCGTCATCATTCTATTTCTTCTTCAAATAGCAATGGACTGGGACGATGTCCCCATCGACTCCGAGCACGACTCTCATGCAAGCGATTTCAAATCAGCCATCGAACACATCATCCATCGCGAAGACTGCCTACTCCTCTTTAATATCTCCCTCTTGGAACATTTGAGGAGCTAATAGGTAATAATAAATTTTTAGTGGTCGCGAAGAATTCGGAATTATCAATTCTTTTATCATTATAAAATATGCCGGCAGGCGAACCAATATATAGTCGTCGCATAATTAGCTGCTTTTAATACGCACGCGCATCGCCCTACTCACGTGTAACCAGAGTCGTAAATACCTGCGACAATCAAAGCAGCCAATTCCCGTTTCAACAAACACAAAGAACAATAAGATTTAATGAAATTCGAATGCTGCGTAACCGCATCTAGGATAGCGTACACTGCATCAGTACCAAAGTGATTCAGATAAAATTATCAATATTCTGCGCTTGGACAAGGTATGCTGGCATCAGGGAAATATGGCCCGTAATTTTGTGACATTTGATGCACTTTGCTATCACGCCAAATGTGATCAACTCACTGTTGTTATCTCTGCGCTATTTAACTTCCTCGCTTGATCCCTTAATTGTTGCGGTGGCACACACCCCTGCATCATGCCTATTGTTAAGTTCTCTTTCCGCACGAATGTTCATTTTATGCAGAGAAAAAAACAAACAAATATTGTCAGGTAATACGGTTTACCATGTTACCTCTTTACCAATTCGAATATTAATTAACCTGCTGTGATAGATGAACGACACTGGGATGTGTTTATTAACAGGAACATCGTATTATAACGGTTCGACGAAGGCATGGAAATGGAGCACGCTTCACTACTGAGCAGCAGGCTCTTTCCCATGAAATTGCGGCCCCTAGCGAGTATTAAGGCAAAAAGGTGACCAATAGTATATCAAAGCGCGACTTTTGGCTCCGACGTTTTTGAAACGTTACATTATCTTTATGCCACAGCTGACCGCGAGAGCCATAAGTTCAGTCCACTCTGCAATACCACGCATCCAAGGCGCAGACAGCCGCTTCCTTCTGTAGCACAACCCAGTGAGCACGAGACACATTAAAGAACGCCCTTGGCAACCCGTGTTCGCGACGCCATTAATAGATGGCGCCACGACCCACGCTGTGGGGCGACTCCCTAAGTGCCTTTTTTGTAGAGGTGGAACGGCCAGGCAGGCACGGCGGGCGGGGACGATCCGGCCTCTGCTGGTGGCGGAACTTCCCCGAGGCAACGACAGAGGCTCCTGCTGTGCTGCCTGCCCGGGCACTGCGGAGCCTCGGGCAACTAGCACTAGGTTTCTAAGAAGAGTCAAACAAGGCGCTGTTCAGTGCTGATATTGTTTGTTGGAGCTCTATCGCTCCCTTGTGGGCTTAAACAAAAAGTAAACCAAGGAAAACTTTATTATTTTTATTTCACAGCCACGTGCAGTCCGACGCTTCCGTTGGATCGTTTAACGCCAGCTTTGGGGCCAGAATGAAAATCGAAGGTCTCGGAGGACTATCCATACTTTCTCGGATAGTTTTATTGATGGTAATTCAGGGACAGCAAAGAACACAGGGCATTGTTCTGGTGAAGCAGCATTTGCAAACCCCTTAGTATTATTACTTGGACCTCGCAGTCTAGTAATGTCGCTTCAGGACAACGAATTTGGGTGGCATTCCTGAGAAGCCTCAGCTGAGACCGCGACGGCATCAGCAAACTCGCAATTTTTTCTGATCGTGGTAAATGTCAGAGTAACTGCAAAAAAAACAATTCACGCAGAAGTCTGCGTAGGACCCTCCTAATTCGGCAAAGCACTCGCAGGCACTGTCTGTGCACTGTCTGCACATGTTTCCGTAATTTACCAGCGAATCTCATCCAATGTTGGCATCACTGACAATAAAAATTCCGGTTCTCCTGCTGGTGAGGCCATATGTTGAATTCTGACAGTGAGGACACCATTTGAACCACCGGCTTGAACATCTCGCCTAGCGCGTTTGTAACCATTTTGTCCCCGAAAACGTGAGCTGTAGCGTACACGACGACCCGAGGCATGGCTGGCCCTGGCTTCACTACGGCTTGGCTCCGCAAGAAAGGTCAAAGTTCATCCTCTCCGCAGTGCGCATGTTGTCGCGTCAACGCGAACGAGTTTTATGCGACGTACGTGATCTCCACTTTAGCAATCAAGTGGTGGTCGCTTGCGCAACACGTTACAAAGAGGTTTCCCGGCCGTGAACTGTGATGACATGCTCTTCGCCCAGAGGCTCCGGGTTTATTCTTCGAGAGGTTTCACAATGTTTAGTGGACGCAGTGAATTTCTTGCAATGCACGCTTGACATTTCGAAGAAAGTATCAGACGAGAAACCCAGGCTGCGCCATATTTGGCGCCTCAAAAAATCTAGTCCAGGCTACCTTTCAAAAACAACACGAGTGCTACCTCGAACACAGTCGGTAGTAAAAAAAAAAACTATAGATAACATTGATGGGCATGTAATCGATAATACCACGCCTCTATGTAAATATGCCCGAATGGCGAGACATGCAGTTCAGTACATTTAATGAGGATTATTTATTTCCCCAAGAGCACCTGGTATTGTAAAGGCTCCTTGTTAACAACCCATTTCAACCCTTATCAGTAAGATGAAAGAGCTTTTTATGATCATAAAGAATTTTTTGGCGTCGAAGCGAGAAGTTAAGAAGATTTCATAAGCAAGAAGATAGTCATCATATTGTTTATGAAAATAAAACCTGAATTTTGTTCAACAGCTCAACAAAAAATTTCATTTATTCCCGATTAGGAAGTTCTGATCCAGCCCCTGCTTTAACCCTTCTAATTAATAAAAATTAGCACACCTGGAACACAATTTAGTGTGGCAGGTTGTCGAAACTTTGTCTCGCGCTTAGAATTTTGTATCCCCGAGTTCTCGCGATAGCTCTATTCAGATTCCTAAGGCGGAAGTAATTAGTTGCTTCTACTCCAGATGGAGCCAGCTCTTTTCAAAGCCCCCCCTCCCCCCTTCCGCAGTGCCTTGCACACAAGACCGGCACTATCTATCTCCACCTAGACAAAGAAAAACGCTTCACATTAAGGAAATATTGAACAAACAAAAAATACGGGCCCTGCGCATGCCTGTACCCCATCTCGTCTTCTGGCAGGCTCAGAACCCATAGCTCTCGCTGCGCGCCGAACACATTTGCAGGCTTCGACTTTTCCTTTCGTGCCGGTATAACAGCGCTGCTGGCTAGGAGCTCGCGCCCCGTTCATATATATCTGGGCAGCGGGCTTGCCTTCCGTCGCTTTCCTTCGCCTGCGTCTTTAATGTGCGCCCAAGGAAATATTGAACGCCTCGGCAGCGAAAACGTTCTCGGCCCCAGGCAGCGATACAGCGGGGAGGAGGGGGGTCTAAGTAGTGGTTCTGTTGGGGCGCAGCCGGCCGCGGGGCGAGTAGCAGGCTTCCTTAGGGGGCAAACAGCACTGCACCCGCACGCAGACCGGCTGCCACCCGCTGGAGCGATCCGTCATAGGCGCAGGTGTTTCGTAGTTAAGTTTGATTGCGATACCCCGAGTTTGTACGAGTTTTCCAGAGGAAGGCTGATGATTGGGGAAGAGGGGAGGGCCGGCCGATCGGGAAAAAGGAATACCGGCGCGCGTTCCAGCTTGTGCAGGGAGGGAAGGCGGAGGGGGCGTCGCATTACTCGGCTGGAAGGAACAAGGCTCGGGCTCTCGACCTGTTCCTGGGACTCCCAGGGCGTACGCTCCCTCCCTGCACCTTCTAGCGTGTGCAGCCACCGTGGTGTCGCTGTGTTTTTCTCTGTGTCCAGTAGAACGACTCGGCTCGGAGACCTTTCCCGAAGCCTCCCTCCAACGCATGTACTCCCTCCTCTTCCACCTCGGCCGCACCCTTCACCATCCACGTTCGGCTCCTCAAATCAGAGCAAGAGGGAACAGCGCCGGCTGAGGGATTGGGGGCCCCGGCGCAGTGTTTGGCGCGCGGCCGAAGCTCGCCAGCTGACAGCCGGCAAGCCTTCGTCTCGCGGGCGCCCCCTCGACTTGCTCTTTACTTCTGTCCTTTCCGGCTCGCGCTGCCTTCGAGGAGACGTTTTCGCACTGCTTGTTGGCTTCTCCATGTCGATATGAAATATGGCGTCCCGGCTGGCTGCCTCGCGGACGAGTGTGCAGGAAAAGTTTTGGCAGTTTTCCCGGGAGTAGAAACGGGGAAGACGAGGAAGGGCCGAGGGAACAGCCGCGGGAAAAGAGGACGTCGAGAGGGCGGGAGGAAGAGGCCACGGGCGAACGAAGGACACTGCGCAGAGCTGTCGCGATCGATTGCCTTCCGTTTTCTGCGGAGAGGCGTGTTTTTGCTGTAAGAAGGGGCGTCATTTTCTCCCGGCTTCTATATCGAGAGAGCTGGAGCTGGCGCTCGGCGCGCATTTGTCTTCGAACAGGGCTTGAAGGATTGTCCGCGAGACTATATGTGTTGGGCGAAGGAGGTTTGGTTGGGTTCGCGAGTGTGCGCCTTGGTTTAAGTCGGCGCGTTTGAGAAATTGCGCCTGCAGGACGGGCCGCTTTGGGCGGACAGATAAATGCGAGCAACTTTGAACTGGGGCGCATCACTCGTCCTGATATGTATACACACGCAGGAAGGAAGAAGAAAGAACGAATGTTTTGCGTACTCCGTTTGTTTATGGGCGCTGAAGCGGAAAAATGGAGGGTTTTCCGTACAACAGAATGTCCAAGAGGCCGTTAGCGACGCGTGTACCTTAAAGTCCTTAGCGTTGAAGAAATCGATCGGATAGCTGCCAAGCGTGGGCTGCGTAAATAGGTAATCATATTATGACGCTTCCCTCGATAAGGAAGAAGTTTTAAACGCCGTTATATCGGCTCCTCCCAACTATTCTGATTGTCGTTTCTCCTTTGTTAAGAGGCGGTCGAAAAGCAGTGAAATCTCTTGTTTATGTGCGGAGCTGTTGTGAAAATAAGAAAAGCGCAGTACTTTGAATGACAGGCTCACAATAAGATAACTATATGTATATCATCATGCCTAGAAAGTGGAAGTTATAGGTGTAAATGGTATCGTGTGTAGAATTAAGCATTACGTCAAAGTAAAATAAAATGGAAGATCTTCTCATGAAGTGGACTCGTATTTTCAAACCTAATCAATGAAAACAACTCAACTTTATTTTGCCTTATACATGGTACTGGATTAGCGTGAGCGTACTTTCTTTTATTTCTGCCGTCATTGGTAATGTAATTATTCACTCATTGTTTACGTGTTTATCTAAACATGTATCCCATTATACAAACTTAGACATCATTCCGCCGTGGCAGCCGTGCCGCTGTCGTCATTCTTGGCGCTGTATGTGCCCCTTTTATCGCTGGGCTTCATACACACGCGACGACAACCTCCATTGTTAGGGCATACAGGCCAGCCCGTAAATCTGAAAGCCATTTCACTGCCGTGAATGCAAGTCATAGGGCCGGAGAAGGGTTGAAAGGGCGGCTTGGTTATGTGCGGCAGCAGACGACGGTCTTGTAATGCTCCCGCCTGCAGCGCCACTCGCCTACTATCTAGGGTGTTGCCTACCATCAAGCTTTCTTGCTCGCACGGCATTCTTTTCCTCTGTGGTCTAGACTGAGGCTTCACAGTCCGACTGAGGCTATGTAGCCTATAGCATCGCTGTCTTTGCTGCCGATGGCTTGAAACGCCAGTGTATTCATGGCGAGCGTTTTAACAGAAAAGCTGTTTAGCAAGTCGTAATTTTTCGTGTTTGATTTAAAAATACCAAGAAATTTCCGAGCGCGCGCCCGTGAGCGCGGGCCTTGCGGTGACCGCCCAGCGTCCCCTGCGCATGTTTGCAAGCCAAGGTTGCAAGCCAACCTACTAATTAAGATTGGCAAAGATTGGCCAAAAAAAAAAAAATCTTCAGCGTTCGCCGTAATCTTGGTAACACTTGCTCGGAACGAGAAAGACACGTCATAGCGTACGCCCCTCCAAGTTGATTTCCAATGATTATCCTTTCTAAAAAATGAAGGAAGTTCACCCTGATAGCAGAGATGATGGAGTACAGATCGTTGCGGCAACGAAGAAGCAAATCGGCTGCAGTCGTAGACTTAAACTTTCATTATGGTCGTGAAGGTTGCGTACAGCTTCCATTTTTGATTGTTGATTGATGATTGATCATTGATCTATCGATCGTTAAATCGGGCTACTGATCGATTGATCGTTCAATCGATCTACTGATTGATTGATTGATTGATTGATTGATTGATTGATTGATTGATTGATTGATTGATTGATTGATTGATTGATTGATTGATTGATTGATTGAGTGATTGATTGATTGATTGAAATATTGACGTACTTAAATGGTTGAGTTCACTATCCGTTTTATTCAGCGTTGATAATTACATCTTAGCAGGTCTGCGTTACTTTGAGTGTATCAAACACTGCGCTAAGCTTGAAACACCAGCATATTCCCTTTCCGTAGGTGCGAGGCCTTGATTGACAGGCTTCCTACACCGAAACGTGGATCTTCAAAAGACAGGGTCATACGCTCACACATATTATTCCCATTAGTGTCCATCGTCTGCTATTCTGATACCTTTCTACGAGCACTGTTGGTAACCGCGATGTCCTTTTATAACCCCCAGCGTTGACGCCAGCAAAACGAACGACTTCCCATAAATTGACGACCAGCCGAACATACAAATGTTTTCCTGCTCGGAGCACGCCGCCCATTCCCGCCTCGAAATTCCCAGTTTCGTTTCTCGTCGATCACCCTCGACTCCTCCTTCTCGGCGAACTCTTTGAACCTCGAGATATCGCTACACGGGTCACGTAGTCGCGGACGACACGCATAACGATGCGTCGAGGGACAAAAAAGCCGGCGGGATGTATCTGCCCACGGCCGGCCAGGAAACTCCCCGTCCTCCTCAGCTGTAGCAAACAACGGGACGAGAGAAACGAGGCACAATTGGCACGCACCGCGCCCCAAGACAGCCCGAAGGCGCGCACTTGCAGCGGGAGCGCGGGACGAAGAGGGGTGTAATCCCGGAATCCGCCCAGAGGTTTGCCGCCATCAGCCGCAGATGCGACACTTGCGCACGGAATACCCCGTTGCATTATTCCTCCATAGATGTATAATGCAGCCAGCGGGGGGACGCCGGGAGGGCATCCCACATGACAAAGACTCCCGCGGCCAGCTAGCGCTGGAGACGACGACGACGACGACGACATCTCGCGATTATCATAAAAGGGGAATCCCCCCTCCACCCCGAACCGCTCGCTTGTCTTAAGTCAGCGTCAACTCGTTGCTCTTATTCCTGCCCTCAGAACCTCGGTGGGCTTCGGGGCGTCCGTGCACACACAAACACACTCGCAAAAGGATTGCGGGAGCCAAACGGCGTGGCTGCTCATTCTTCTTGGTTACGCGCACACGGGCTGTGTTCCACTCGAGTCGGCGTGGCAAAGAGGGGCAGATTTGTGGCGTGTCCATGGCGACAGCATGCCAGCCTGCTGCGTGATCCGCATGAAAACAGTATTTGCATTGTAACCCCGTCCCTCTTTCCCCCACGTCCCTTCATCCCACTTCCCAGCTGGGTCAGCCGCTCTCCTCTCGCGGGCAGCGTTATGTCGAGTGACCGCCGGCCACGTCCCCTCATCCCAGCTGCCCCTGATGAGTTCTTTGGTCACGGTTGGCCTCCTTGTCCAACTGATGTTGCCAGGTCAAGTCCTCCGGGAGAGTGAGCAAATGGATAGTCGCGGACATACAACAACCGACTGTGGTTAGGAATGTTTGAGTGTAATGACTAAGCTTAATGATAAATGGTTCGGATACTCAAAGGGAAAATTAAGAAAATTTAAAGACAAACACTGCGAAGAAAATGGTGCACCCGCGAGGCTGCCGAACGAAATTCGGTTCCTCTGTGGGTAAAAGAAGACGCTTCCTGTATAACCTGGCGCCACCTACTAATTCGCTTTGAACACCCCCACGGTTAGGCCTCTGTGGCTTCAACTACGGTAGAGTTCAAGGTTTTCATGGCGACGGCATGGATTCGAGCCCCACCGGACCTAAAAGTGTCTTTTTTAAATTTTCGTATTGTAAGAACGTTTTCACAAGATAAATTTTGCGCGTCGCTTTCGTTACTAAGCGTGATTTTGTATCTCTGTAGTTCAGTTAGATACGATGCTCGGACTACGACCACGCCGATTGATCAACGTTCTGAACCATGCCGGAAGTGCCGAGCTTGTGACTATGTTGGGACGGAATGTCGGGGCTGCAGGTGCTCGAAGATGCGTGCTACGGTTACAACTGTGCCTTGGCGCCGATACCGTGCTTGCTCACGCCTCAACTCCTGGATGAAGACACAAAGCGTACTTCCCAGCTGGAATATTTTGCTATCGTAGCGACAATATTTGACGAGGACAGCTGCCAATACAAGGGGCAACTGGTGGAACATGCGTGGCCGGAGTGCCGCCAGGCTAAACAGCGCGCCTGCTTTCCCGCTGGGCGGCAGTTCAAGCACGGCGATGACAGCTTAGCGGCATAACCGTGATTTAAATATGGTGATAGCGGGTGAGATTAAAATTGCTGTAATTTCATGAAGCTGTTTATGTCTGTTTATGTCTAGGGTTCAGCGCATATTAATATCCGTGATTTAAAGGCACAGTCTAGTCCCGTCTCGTGCCTCATTCGAGGCAAATTCAAGCTCCAGCCGCGGGGAGGACGAGCGTCTGGGTGCATGTGCCATTGCCTTGCGGTCACAAAGTCGCACGCCGTTCAAAACATCGTGTGGATCCCAAGCTTATACTTATTATCACTAGTAGCATTTATGCATTTTGAATAGTTCAGCTAGCAATAGGCACGATTCCAAAGTCAGTGGGCTCTCTACATACAAAGGGCTTATAATAGATTAGCCAGTTCGCGACCCGTGTGGGCATACGTTCACGCCCCCCTCTCTTTGTTAGCGCTCCAAGCGCTTGCTTATGCAATTTCCTGTTTATCGTCGTGGCGGTCCCGTCGTCAAGACAAGTTGCCGTTACCCATTTGGAATTTCACCTCCCTTCTGCAGCCGTAAAATGGAGGCCCCGTGCAGTCCAAAATCCAGCTGCACTGGTCCTCCCCTTCCCAGAGTGGAACTGCTTATGATTTTGTTTTTCTTTTGCATTTCTTATAGTTGCGGCCAAGCCTGAAGTGTCCCTTGAGTGAGTGAGTGAGTGAGTGAGTGAGTGAGTGAGTGAGTGAGTGAGTGAGTGAGTGAGTGAGTGAGTGAGTGAGTGAGTGAGTGAGTGAGTGAGTGAGTGAGTGAGTGAGTGAGTAGAGTGAGTGAGTGAGTGAGTGAGTGAGTGAGTGAGTTGAGTGAGTGAGTGAGTGAGTGAGAGTGAGAGTTTCTGGGGCAGGTAGCAGTGTCCCTTGCATCTGACGATTGATTCACCGATGAACAAGGTAGTTTGGATTGCAGCTACGAGCTTGGCTTCCATTCTGACGAAACGAGGCGGCGATTTCGCCAAGGCAGATGCAGTCTAAAAATTCCTAGCTGTTATTGTACCGTGATTGCAGTGGCATTCGGCCATCAAGAGCGTGGTTTACACAGTGAAGGCCTATGACCATTACACCCGAACGTATAAAAAAAGTAATTTCCGTCGCTAATACGTTTACTGCCACTTCCTTTTTACCTTAGTAAATAACACTAGTTCCGCCCGCTGTTCCCGTCTAATGCCAAAGAAACGTGTTCAAACAGAAGACCCAGACGCCATCTTCGTCAACCGGCGCACAGAGCGGAACGCGTGACTTGGAAGTCGTCACGGTTCCCTACACTGTTCTCTTCGCAAAGAAAAGTCGTGTTTGCGCACCGGCTCTGCACCCAGAGGAAGTGAAGAAAAACGACCACCTCCACTTGGATTGTGAGTCACGTCGTCACAGGCCCGCGCAACTAACTGTAGGGAGCGTTTTCTAGCAGCTGAGTATCGGCTCCGCGTCGCCTCACGTCCGTGCTTTATCAGCAGCGCGGCAGCCCACAGTGTTGTCACGAGTACAACAGGCCCCTCAAGGTGCAGCACTTGTGCCGTGTTCGTTCCTCCCGAGGAGGTTGTACTTGCAACGTGCCCTGCGCTAAGTGACGGCCGAGTGCAGAGCAAACTCTCGAGGCTGTTAGCAGAGCCACTTTCATCCTCCGGCCGCTCAGCGTCCGTGCCACGCAGTGAAGACTGCTTGAAGCAAAACACCGAGTGGCAATCGACGCGCATTGAAGTCGCGCGTTCGGCAAAGTTGGATAGTTGAGTGGTAGAGTGCAGGAATGCTTATCGTTTTGAGATCTTGTACTTATATTTGATTGGGTTCACTTGAGTTGACGGAATTGTTGCCCGCACTACCACCGAAAGAATACAGCGTTCCAGCCGACCGAAACTGGCTGTATCCGAGTTGAACTTTATAGTACGTAGGGCGTCCCGTGCACATAGATCGAGTTGAAACCGATGCACGCTACAACGGGGAACGCCAGTAATTTTGCGAGATGCCATTTCCGAACAGCGTCTTAGGAAGACGAGGTTTTTAACCATGTGTGCAAGGAAAACATTCGAACGGAACAAGCATAGTTTTGTGGCGTCAATCAATTTCACTTCTAGGGAGCACCAAAGCTGGAATGACGTCCACTGGTAACTGACAACAGCACTGCTTTGATAGAGTAAGTAACGAGTAAAAGCTTCTATTTCCGTCGCTTTGGTGAGCACGTAAAAAAAACAGCCTAGTATTGTTACTGTCCTCTGGCATGTTTCCCGCGGTCGATATCAGCGTGCTGCGCTGCGCAGATTCATTCTGGGGGAACCAAACAAACAAAAAAGATCAGCTCCATCATTAGAGCCCTTGTATATGGATCGCTCACCGAGAGAAAAAAAAAAAAGAAAAATGGAGATAAAGGAAAAGTAATTGTACATGAGAGCGGGCGCAGTGGAGAACAGAAGCACAAAAATTGTACGGAAAACAAAAGAGTGCCAGCGTCCGATGGAACAAAGGAGTTCTTTCTCCCGTACAAAAGAATCCACCTCCATCCGTTACGAACAGAGTGGAGCGAAGGGCGCTACTAGTCCTTTCATACGCTTCGCCTCCGAAGCGTTTCCGGGGCAGCGAAGATAGGCTAATGAATTTGGGAATTCTTCGGAAGCACGGCGGGTCGAACGCGCCGCGTGCCTTGATTAGCAGAGTTTAATAAAGGCAGGAACATATTATTAGTGACTTTGTCGACCTTAATTAAACCGCTGAACAATACGTAAATGTCGAGTCTTAGCAAAAAAAAAAAAATGTTTCTCAATGGAATCTCCCCATCAGCGTTTTTTTTTTTTCGTGGTTTTCTCGGTTTCCCGTAGTCAGGGAAGAAATGTTCTGATTCTTAAAAGGACGCCCAGGGTTAAACTAAATTTTCAAGCGTGAATCGAAAATTTGTGATAACCGAGAACAAAAGTTCCTGGAAAAAGCATAACAATTTCGTGCCTTCCGAATGTTCACATTGTTTGTGTGCAGATTAGAACTATTTCAAACACGAACAACAACTGAATAATGACATAGATGGCGTAGTATTTCAATTTTTAATGTTTACTGAATATACTTCCAGGTGCAATCTTTATCTCGACAAATATACCGTACCGCTTACTTCACCGCGTTCGGCCATTTTTCACGCAAGGTAGAACTCCGAGTGCGCCCTCTCTTCTGCTGCGATGAGTTTGCGCGCGGAATTTCTGCTTTAAAACTCTAAAAAGTAAAGCGAAAGAAAATTGGTTGAGGGCCCGGGCGTGGATCAGAAAAACTAGAAGGCACAGCCCCCCATTCCAATATCCGCACGCCGAGCAGTAATCATCCGCTGCGCTGCAGAACATCTCCCCATCCCCTTTCTTATGCACCAGCAAGTTTTTCCAGAGTAGTTCCCGAGCCTCCTGCCCGACGACAGGGGAAAATAAAGATGAGTAAAAAAGAGGGCGAGAGCATATATCTATTGGATGGCAGGCATGCGAAGACGAAAGCCGAAGCCGAAGCCACCGCCGCCAGAGGGGAATGAAGACAGGTGCGCATCTACGTCATAAATTTCGCCCGCACGTACCGAGAGATGCCGCCTTGAGGGAGGCAAGAGACGACGAAGTGCGGAGTGGTGCGGGCGCCGAAGTGATGAGAGATAGAGTTTCCTCGGCGTGGGCCGGGCTGCCTTCGATTTATGCGAACGGCTGCTGTTTACTGGAGAATAGTGTGTTCGCAACTTCCGAAACTCGAGACGGGAGGGAGGGAGGGAGGCAGATTATACAGGCCTGCGGTGCTTGTATACGGCGCCGGCATTGCTGATGAGGACGACGCGCCGGGAGCGTATGTTGATTAGCGAAGGGGCTATATATGGGTACGCGTACGCGCGGAGGGTGCCAGCTAAGACGGATAACTCTGCGATGGAAAGGTCATTCGTCTTTCGCTGCTCCTGATAGGACAGGGACTGAAGACTTCCATCTGTGTTTTTTTTTTCTTTTTTTTTTTCACGATTGTTTCATCCTGTACCGTGCAAGCGGCGGGCTTGGCGATGACGCCTCGCCGCCGTTGTCCTAAGATCTTGTCCGAACAGACGAATAGCTCACGCAGTGCAAATCGGCCCCGCGTAGTTTTAAAAATTACTAAGCTGGATGAGAGGCGGGTTGTCAACCGCAGATTACATCAATCTGCACAATAAAAAAAAAAACACCTTTTCCCTCCTTTGTGTTTGTTGTAGTTCTTCATCTTGACAGAAATCAAGCGGCGCATATTGGGGCTTTGGAAATATGACCTCTAATGTTGAACCTCTGTCGCTCAAAATACGCATGGTTTGCATGGGAGTGTGTGTGTGTGTGGAGGGGGGGGGGGGGTGAAGGAGGGAGAGGAGGAATGTGAGGAGTGGTTCTTTTAGCTTTATAAGAAGTACGGCTTCTATGGAAGCTGCCGACTAAAAGCCCGTGCTTGAGAGCATCGGCATTTACTTTACATCCATTGCAGCGCTGTCCTGTCTACTTCTCGTTCTTTTTTTTTGTCGTGTTTTTTTTTTTCGCGCTGATATTTAATCATGACAACCTATTGGGGCCATACGACGTTGCGTTGACCGCTTTATGGGCTCTCAAGGGGTGTCTGAAGGCACTGTCTAGCCAATGAACAAATTAAGACGCATTTGTAAATCCATTACGCATGGGACCGAACGTACGCATGCGTTCGGTCTAGACCATCGAAGGAAATCATTCGTCCAAACTTGTGGAGAAAAACAAAGAACGGCCTTAGTATACTTGTGAGCAATACTCATTCACAATGCGGTGAAGTGTTACACAAAGTGTCGTTCTCAATGGAATGGAGCCGCCTGTTATGAGGAACGCATGACTTTTATCTCACTGTTACCTAGAAGAAATTGCATTACAGGCGATGTGATGATCCCCCTTGATCGCGCTCCTTATTCTAGAATGAAATGCAGGCGGGCGCATTAACATGTTAAACAAGTACCCGCTTCCCGCACTTCAGAAAATTCTCTTACTGCAGGGACCTTTTTCGAAAGAAGACATGCGAAGAACTCCTAGATGTTACTATACGGTATTTCTGGTTTTCCACAATCCCCCTCAGCTTACCAGTACTTTACGGGCGCAAGGACATTGGCTCATTGGTGCAACGCTGCTTTACGAATAAACACCACTGGTAAAAACAACACAATACTGGTCCTGCGCACTATACTGGTCCTGCGCCTGCGCACTAGGGAACGCATTGTGGTTAATCACTACTGAGGCCTCGTTTCAGTCTTCAGTCGAAATCATTGGAACGCTTGCAAGAGTGCAGAGCAGTGTCCACGCAAAAAAAAACCACATACGATGCAAATAATTAGCGCTTTGCTGTTACCCTTGGTGCATCCCTTTTTTTATTATACTCCGCAGCGAGACTTCCCGACCGCAGTGTTTCTCGCTTTAAGACAGGCGTGCCGAGATGGCGTGTGGATTAACCCTGTGGAAGCCGCCACCGCACTCCAGGCGCCCACGCCAGAATTACGGAAACGCGCGCCATGCCTGCACGGTGGGCTTCTCCGCCAGACACGGGCGCGCACCGAGAATAGATTACTCGCATAGGTGCGCGCTCGGCGTTCCTTTTGTATAAACGAGCGGGTTTCAAATTTATGCCCGCGCCTAAGCCTCGCCAAGCGCGCATATACCTTCTCCTCGCTCGCTGCGGCGTTTCTTTCGGATCCGCCATCATTCTCGCTTCCTTTTGCTTCTGGCCGCGACTGCTGCTGTGTTTTGGGAGCGCGGCCTGCTCGCCGGAGAAGCTCGTTGGGCTCGCCTGCATTCGCGAGGGCTAACTGATTACCCCTCCGAGGAGCAGCCCGGGCTCGGCCTCGGTTTTAATTAAAATTTTACGGTTTTCCAGAAACGCTCGCTCGCGCACACGCGCGCCCTCTGCGCAGCGTTCTCGCAGACGCTACGCAGCGCAGCCGAGGCTCGCGGGGCCGAATGAAATCTACAAAACGCGCGCCTGTAACTGTTTTTCGGTGCACAACGTTAAGAAGAGGCTTCCTCTCTCGTTGCCGTCTCCTACGGCGCGTTTTCGTTTTCGAGCTTCTTCTTTTGTGCTTTCAACGCGAGGCGCAACCCTGCGTGGGTGCCGCGCAGGAACAAAAGATGCGAAGTAAAGGCGAGCAGATCTGCACTGATGTCCCCCGTCCTCCTCCTCCTCCTCCTCCTCCTCCTCCTCCTCCACCTTCAACCTTTCCCTCACGCTGCAGGCATAATTTAGAGGCGCGGATATAAATTCTCATTTTTTTTTTCTGCCCCCTACGTCCCGCGAGCGCTAATACGTTTTGAGTCCCGCTGCCAGAAGACCTCGCCGCTTTTTTCTCCAACCTGCACGCGAACAACGGTAAAAAATTCTCGCGCGAAGCACAGAACGTAGCGCGAAGAAAGATAAAGGAAGTAGAGGAATGGGAGAGGTGAGAGGGATGTTCCAGAAGCAATGGCCGGCAGCGGCCGCTCGGCCCCGGGCGCGCGTGCGCGGTGGTGAAATATGCGCGCAGCCTTTGAATTATGCAAAGACGGCAAGATTAATTCATCTCCGGGTCGGCTCACCTCCGAGTGCCCCTCCGTCTCTCCGTTTCCTCCATTGTTTCTTCTCTTGTTAGGCAGTGCGTGGCTCCGCACTGCAGTAGTAGCAACGGTAGCTTCTGCGGCGTGAAAATTTTATGCCTCTTCCCGCACCCGTCTTGAACCGTCGTCGGCTTTCACCTGCCCGGCGCGTTCTATGCGTCGTCGGCTAGCAAGAGGAAGAATGAAGGGCGAGGAATAATACGCCTTGTTTCAATTTGGTTTCGGTCGCGACCTGGGCACCTTTGGGCACCTCTTAGAAGTACAGCTCCTGTTTCAATTCATCCTCTTTGTCTCTGCACCGAAATCCCCATTGTTCCAACTCTGCTCGTGATTCTTTTTTTTTTTTTTTCAAACAGCGTTCTCTTCAACGTCGCCACGTCGCCGGCGAGCGAGTCGTTGTTTCACTTGGGAACGTTAAGCTCCAACTAGTGGGTACGGTTCCCCTTCTTGCTCCTCGCTTTATTGTTTGCGATCGTGCGGAAGAACTTGCTAATGACTTGTATGCGAAGCGCTACGCGGCAGCCTGGAGCTTGGCGGTGACGGCTATGACCAAGTTTGTAGTATTAACCTGATCATCAAAGCTGGTGGTATTGATAATTGTATGTAATATTTCATTCCACCCACTCCAGACACACGGGCGAACGAAATCATTCCTGAATTGGGCGAAGAACTTCTTTTTGTTGGATTTCTCTAAGTACTCCAATTGGATTGAATATATATTATTACGGCACCCTCGAACAACAAACGATAACAAAGACCGTCTTGCTTATGACTAAAAACCAGCCCACGTTCAGTTAAAACGCCATTGGCCCATGAAATAAAATTAGCTACTATTATAAAAGCAGCTATATTTAAGAAAATTTACATGCCGGGCATGTAAATTTTTGGCAGTTAAGACAAAAATTTACGACCTTTCGCCTTCCTCAATAGCTCTTAAGATTTTGACATGTTGGTAATTGCAAATGTGAGGGATAACGATTACTGCGCACGTAAACGTAATATATGTTGAATGTATAATTTATAGAGGACACACAAATATATCACAGTAGATACATGGCCATGTTTCGCCAAAGTAGGGATGCAAATAGCCACATGTGGTGCCAAATACATCACTTAGCCAATTAAACCCCTGATACATATGGCTAAGAAGAATGCATAGGTATCCCCGGTACGGCCATATATATAGATACAGCAAGGCAACATGGCGACAGTCACTGGCATATGCCGGAAAAGCGAGGCAATTGTGGCCACAATTATATCGCATACACGGCAAGGCAGGTCACATATCTGTACATGCATACTACATACGGCGTACAACACGCCTAAACTACGTATACGGTAATAAATTTTGGACTTCTTTGTTTATGATGTGAGCGGGCTGCGGAGAAACTAGAGATTTTTCACGCTTAAAGTAACGGACGTTGGGGACGTCAAACCACGTCTGACAAATATGCATAAATTGACTGCCGAAACTTAACGCGTTCGGCTTCGCCTCCCGCTATACCACCAACGAACGGCACCCAGGTTTCCATATGCTACACCCGTCTTCCATTCGCAGGTCCACGCAAAAGAAACTCAAGGTCAGAGCCCTCTCTCGTCTACCCGGCCAGCGCCATGTGGCCAGTCAAGTTGCCCGTGAGACACGCATCGGGAAGGCGCTAACGTTTCTTTCATTACTCTTCGTGCATATGTATCCAATTTCACGGCTTGTCCCCTGGAACCCCGAAACTTGAGAATTCAATTTCGTCTTTCTCAGCACCCCGTGGTCATCGCGCATACGTCGGGAATTCACTGACAGACCGCTGTATGAATTCCCACCTGTGTAAAATGACGAAAAAAAGATAAGGATGGGCTGAGTCTTGCGCCCACGGGTCAGCTATCGCGTGCAGCATAAAAGCGAAAAGATGCTTGTTTCCGCTCGCTTTCTCCTTGATTGTGCAACGCACACAGTTGTTCCGCAATTGTGCCCTGTTGTGCGGACAGCTCCCTCACTACACCCTCCCCCCCCCCTCCTTTTTTTTTTTCTGCTCCAAGCACGCATGTGCAACAAGCATCGGGAACAGGACATCACTTCTCACGCTCCTGAGTCCTTGGCCGCAGTTCATATTGCCTGCTAGCTATCGCGAAGTATTACGGTGAATGAGAAGTCACCGTCACGTGAAAGTACTAAAAAAAGGCAACTAAGAATAAAGCATCGACTACGCGCATGTGTGCGTGAAACCGGACGAAAAGTCAAGCCGAGCTGCCTCCAGTCGCAGGCACATCCGTTCTCCAGAGGGACGCCGAATAAGACGTATTCCCCCGCCGCGTAGTTGTGAATAATAGCGCATCGCGACAGACGAGTTTCCACGGTTGAACCGAGCACGTCGTCGCACGCTGTCTGTAGCCGGTTGCCTGTTTATACCTGCCACATGGTTCCAGTTCCGGTGGCAACGGACGGGACCAATACGGAGCGTTGCACGCGTATACGCCTGCAGACGGGAGCCCGAAAGGCAGCGAGGCAGAGCTAGCAAGACACAGCGCAGCCACTTTCGCCTTCGACCCTCCGTACAGCGCCGGGACAAATGGAATGAAAAATCGCGTTCCGATTGTGCGCATTCTCGAGAGACAGACGCTGTCACACTACTGCGTACGGAGAGCGTATGGGACGCGTCGCCGGGATGATATCTTTATTTCCCCTCGCGCGCCGCCGTCGGCCGTGCGTGCACGGAGAGAATCGAAACTGTATTATGCACGCTTAGGAAGACCAAAAATTGGCCAACTTTCTCAAGGAGGTCGGACGACGAGGTATATGCCGCTCGCGCTGTGCTTCAATGGGCGTTGTCGCGCACACCGGTTTTTTTTTTTTTTCGCCTCCGCCCATCCCCTGCACACAACCCCGGGGCCAAAAAAAAAATGGGGGGGGGGGGGGAGGGGAGAGGTGCGCTTTATATTGTACTCCCCACCGCTTGTGTCGGATAGCTTTTTATGCGACTCTCTAGCTTTTCAGTTTATTTTGAGAATGTGAACACTTTTTTTTCTTACTCCTTCCCCATAACACGCACTGTCTGCGAATACCTGTAGGCTACGCGAACTTGTATTTTTAATAGTGGTGTTTTTAAACTTGCAAAAAGAAATATGCAAATTATAGTACCAACGCTTACTGGTAGCTACTTCAATGTCATGCTTTTACGGAGCGTACATAAAAAAAAACAAGAAAAAAAGGGGGAGGGTGAAAGGGGGGGGGGGGTGAGCATAAAAGGTCTGGCAAATCGTCTAGCGGTATAGCTGGGGGACGCTTCTATAGCATTCAATACCTGCACCCCACACCGGTTTTAAAAAAAAGCCCCAGAGCAGCGAAAAAATTACAAATAAAGTGAAAAAAAATTGCACGAGAAACCACACGTAAAAAAATAGCAAGCAGGCTTTATATCCTTGCCAGTTGTGTTTTCTTATTTTGCGTCAATGAATAGCCGCCTTCCTCTCGCCCTCTCTTATTTTGCCACGCTGCCCGTTCCTTCTTTTTTTTCAGGGCACGGATATACAGGTAACACAGGCGTCACAAGGTTTTCTTTCGCGTCTTTTTCCCATTGGATACTAGCGCGGACGGCGAAAAAGGATATGCAAATCCACCAGAAAAAGAAAGCGCCTTCCACCGTAGACTACGTAACACTCGGAGGAAAGGCAGGCCGGGGTCGACGAGTCGACCGCCACCTGTCCCCACACGAGGAGAGTCCAAGGCAGACTCCAAGACCCTTCCCCTCTGGCGGAACCAAGCCGGTCGCCCAGGTTAGCCAGGGGTTGCAACTGCAAGGAATAAGAACCACCAAAGCAGCCGATCGCCCCGAAGCGCGCAACAATGGATTGCCTTCCGATCCGGCTCCCCTGACTGGTCCCAGGCGAAGGGCGGGGGGTTGGGAAATCTTCGGCTACCCGAAGCGCGCTTCTCAGGCCGCGAGCTCGCCGACGAGTTCTCCCAGCTTGTGTTAGCGCGGAGGGGCCGTGGACACGAGAGCCTTCGTGTGAGCCTGGATGCTCCGTTGTGGGCCGTGTGGACGAAAGTGCTTCAATCGCTTGTATTCGGAGCCACCACTGCGGAAACAATGTGGAGGACCGGAGGACACCAAGAAGTGTGTCTTGATACGCGTTGAGGACGGGCCTTGCTTCGACGAGAGTATACACAGTGTTCTGGACGCCGCGTTTAGCTCGATTTATGCTTCTATATAGTTTGAGGCTGTCCGAGAGCGGGCAACGCGACGTGGAAGCTTTTAGCGTGCTGTCACTTGCGCCCGACTGGCCCTTTGCCAAGGCTATGGAGCACTTGCTTGAAGACGCCCGTGTTGTCGGCGTACTTTCTTTGCTCCACTCGAAGGGACACAGGAGGGGACTTCTGCTTCTGTGACCGATGCTGCAGTAGTAGCTCTTCAAGTTTTACTTCAATCGTCAGTTTCTTTTTTTTTAGTTGTTATTTACCCCATAAAATCCTGAATCCATGCTTCGCGGTGTTTCAGGCAGAGAATTTCCGAAAGCACTGAGTTCTCTTCGCTCTATAACTGATCATACTGCTTCTGGAGTCTGTCAAATTGATGTCAAGAAAGCTCCAGAAAGGAATACAAGTAGCGTACTGATAACTGTTGGATTACTGAAATCTTTCGTTCTGGTATATACACAGGTGAAAGAGGTTTAGAGCGTACTAATGTGGAATAAGGTTTGCTTCATACACGGACTACAATATGTAGACAGCGGAAGTTCTGTTTGCGTCAGCTGAAGCTACGACTACCATGAAAGAAAAAAAAAAATTGCCCTGATGATCTATAAACATAGGCCGATTTGAGTGTCTTGAAAGCACGTTCTGACATCCGACTTCTGTTTGAAGAATATCAGAGCAGGGGTCGACCCCGTTCCCAAGTCATTTTCAAATGGCTTCGTATCAAATTTCGGACACTAAGGCGGGATTTTTTTGCAGTTTACCGCGCAGCTCGTCGCAAAGCACAGCGCAGCACGCGTTATGTACACTGACGTTGCGGCTCAGCTACCGGCCTGAGTACATCGTTTGCCGCCAACTGTGTGGAGGCGGAAACTGCGCACGGTTACGCGCATTAGTTTCCCGCCTCCCGTCTCGACATTTTTGTTCCAGAAGCTAAATCCTGCAGCAGGTGGAAGCTCGGGCGCCAAGAGCGCAATTTCAAAAAAGATTCAAAAACAAACCACTACACAAACACGTACGCCAAGACTCGCGCGCAATGGCTCCTGAACCTTGCAAAGCGCTGCGGTCGGTTGGATGGCAGCCCACCCATGGCGCCTTCTCCGGCATGATCTGTTGTCTCACCGGTGTACCTGCCGAGATTGCTGGTTTCGTGAGCGTACGACGTCCGCGCGCAGGTATACACGTCCGCTCGCGGCTAGGTCGACTCCTGGAGAGAACGCTTATTAATTGTGGACACACCACTCATCTTGCCGCTCATGCACGGAAGAGGGAAGAGCAAAGCGTAGCCATTAGCTGCGCATGGAACGCCCGGCGAAGTGCCCGACGTGGGAAAAAGAACGGCCGGTATATCAGAGGGCGTCATTTTCCTGTCCTTTGAGTGGTGGTCTGCCGACGCCGCCCATCCTCTATAGTCGGCGCTTCTGTCACCCCGGAGGCGAATGGTCAGCCTTTTGGGTGGCGAAGTTTGTGGAGGTCACACTTCTGTAAAAGGCGCCTGACTGAGTGGCCGGCCAAATTTCAGCCAGCAAGCGCTCGAATGTCCCCTGCTCGAGTTGGCGAGAGAAGTGAGAGTGAAGGAGGACATGCTATACGCTGCCTTAATAGTGAGGTAATATAGTGGATGCTGGTCTGTAATTAAAGCTGCCTACGGCATCTCGAACAAAACTTGAAAGAAGATAGTAACAAAAACGAAAGATTCATGATTTTAACGAGCGCACAAAAAACGAGGACTGAACGAAAAGACACTTTGTGTCCTCGTTCGGTCGTTCAGCCCTCATTTTTGTGCGCTCAAGTTGCAGTCATGAATTGCCACCAACTAGCCCGCGTTTCAGTGTTAATGCAGTAAAAACAAAAGGTGGGGGAAGGGGGAGCTTCAAGTTCGCGTTTTCGTTACTAAATGCACGTCATAAAGTTTAGTTAACTGCTACTCCAGCTAAACCAGTTTCATTCAAAGGCGAATTGCTGAAATAAATGACGGGCACGCGAGCAAAAACACTTCTTTGACATTTTCTAGCGGTAACTCAAAAGTGACGCGAGGACGTACTGTTCGTGTATGGATTAAAAAAAAAACACTAACTAAAATCTTAGTGCAAGTGCGCAGCAATTTAAATGCTAAAAAGGTAGTAATACCTGCACCGCTCGTATATGCGCTGCAGTATTAAAAGGAGTTAGTATAATAAATATAATGTAAGGCCGAGGGTATATAGGCGAGGCAGGACCAGTACGCGCAAACCGCTTTATTCGCAGGCCGGCTGCCAGGCGGCAAGATGGCGACCGACGCACGGTTACCGATGATGACAGTTCGAAGAAGGTAGAGAATCGGTGATGATGAGTATATACAGAGATGAAGAAGCCGTGGCCGCAACCGAGCGCCAGTGAAGATTGCATTCCACTGGGACATTGCATTCAGCGTTCCGACCTTCCACAAACGAGGCTACCACTGGTCTCACAATAACTATAATATCAACGCCCCTTTCTTTCAGAGAAAGACGGTTAAAACGCAAAGCTTCTCCCATGCAAACGTGAACCATCATGTCTGCGATCTTTCCCGAACCCTGCGTAGACGCATGTCCATATTGCTCGGTCCTCAGGCATCGTTATCCCATATCATATGGGCTTGTGATAGCATCCCACTATCCAGGCGCCGATCCCATCCCATTCTCCTTACATCACCAGCGAGGGCGCGTTGGGAGGCCGCCCTGCGTGACCCCAAATCCCCAAATCAAGAAGACCTGGCCGCTTGGCCGAAGCACCGGACCGCTGCCAAAAAGGGGCCCTGCTGCCCGACGGAACGACGGAGAAGAATTGGCGGCCTAATCGCCCCAGCTGTGGCCAAATAAAGTTGTTCTTTCTGTCTGTCTGTCTGTCTGTCTGTCTGTCTTTCCCATGCAACGTGAGTCAAAGTCAAAGCCGAAAATCCAAACTGCTTTGACGGTGTCGGAATGACGCAATCCGATTTTTGTCATTCGGCTATCCTGGTGAGCCACCTAGTTTGTGTCGATTGGTTTGTACAGTCTGTGGCGATGTCGCTTATGTGATAAGGATGCTGAGCCACCAAGATCAGTAAAGTCATACTTTTGAGAAACTGTGGCCATTGTACATAGCGTGTATAGTTCGCTTGACCAACCACCTCACTGGTTGCTTCTTTTGAACGCTTGTGTGTGTTTGCCTGAATTTGATTTATTTGGGCTTTTCCTAACTTCCATGTATTTTTAAAGACGATATACTTTCTTGGGCTACTTAAACCCAGAAATTTTGGCCTGTCTGTATGTCTGTCTGTCTGCCCGTCTGTCTGTCTGTCTGTAACTCGATTCAGCCACCCAGCCAAAGTAAAATGCTTACTGCGCAATAGTCTTATGTACTCACAGCCAAATATAAATGTCTAAGCCCGGTTTATATGTTCATACTTGTCAACTTAGTTGGACAAGAACAAGACATTACGCAAATATAAGACAGAAAATTAGTACACAAAAGATATTTACAGTGTTCCTTTATTAAAATATAAATTCCAGGATGCTTGGTTTTTCGATAGCAAATGGTATTCTACATCTACTGCAGAAAACCGCCGCCTGCTGTTGCCCGCGCCACCTCCTGGCGGCATATAAGAAATCACGCGGCAACAGCAAAGAATGGTTCCACTAGCTAGGTTTCACGTTCTACTTGGAATGCACGTGGAGCACGGCAACGCGGTTCTATAAACCTTGAAGTCGGCCGCCTCGATTCACGCGCGTCTCCGCCGTACAGCAGCGCTAGCTTCGAGGAACCCCGCCTGTAGCAATGGAACGCGGTAAATTTAAATCATCTTCAGAAAACCTTTAGTGTGTTTACCATGGGATGAGAGCGACGGAACCGGAACAGCATGAGAGGTGAGCGGGAAAGCAAAGCGGGGCATTTCCTTGGCAAATGTCTACAAAGACTGTCGTCCTTTGACATTTGCAACGAAAGGAGCAGATACGCGGCCATTTTTTATTGTTTGCTTGACTATGTAGTCCTCGTACTGTCATGTCTGGGCGTATTCTCCCATGTAACAAAAAAACAATGACGCAATCGGATAGACGTTGGGTTCGTCAAACGAGGGACCCAGGTACGATTCTGACCACGGGAACCATTTTAGATGCGACTGCATCTCATTCACTCGCCTTGTCCCTCCATACGGCGTTTGTCCGTCCACACCCCTCCGCCTACACTATAAAAAAAAATATTAGTTAGCGGCGCCCGGTTTCGATCCCACGACCCTGTGGGCGGAACGCGAGGTACATGGTGCTCTTCCCACTGCGCCACAAAACCGAGACAGAATCAAATGCTACTAACGCGCCTGATATCCTTGACTCATTCGAACTACGTCAAGAAGCTGCCGATGCAACGCATGATGGGGCAATGATTAACACCTGCAATGAAAGAAAAGAAGCTCCCACTTACAGCACCAATGATGGAGTAAAGGTCGTTGCGACAGCGAAGCCCCAAGCATACCACTTAGAGAGATTGACCGAGATTGGCCAATAAAACATAATAATAATAATCATAAAACATAATAATCATACGCGTTCCCGACACGTTTCACGCGATTTCAAAATCAATCCAACGGAAACACGAAGTGAACCCCACGATGCGTCGCATCTACACAGGGTTCCCCTCGCGGGGAGGTGGGCGCAATTTTTTTCTTTTTTTCTTTTTCAGGAGGCACTTGATGTGCCTTTGTGGAAACCAATCGTGTAAGTTGGCTTTCGTGCTGTGCGTTTTCGGAGCACCGATTTGGATGTCGGACGCGGAGAAAGCTTCGTGTTTCAATCGCCTCTTACTTCACCCAGGATCATCATCGTCGTCAGAGAAAGTTGGGTTTCCTGGAGTCCGTTTTGCACTGCGCCGGACACCATTAGAGAGACATAGAAAGCTTCGCTCTAATAATGTCCTGACGCCCGTGCGGCAAGTTCTCATGTTTCTTTTCTCGCTCAAATTGTCTGCCTGTCCGAATGATTTGTCCCTGTGTTCTTGAGCGCCGTTTAAATATACGTGGGGTTAAACTCTGACCCGTCGGGTAGTAAATACAGAATAATGAAGCTGCCAAGAAAAATTACAATAAATCATTTTAATGAAATTCTTTACCTCCCGACCCCCATTTTCCTTACGTCACTAATCGAAGCTCTGAAAAACCAGATCTCCGCCTTTTCATTCCACTGGGCTACACGCTGGAAATAATTTTCATGTGGCTAGTTTATACTAGTCATTTAAAAGATTATTAAGTAGTGGCCCCCCTACCCCCCCCCCCCCCTTCAACCCCCCCCCCCCCCCCAACAATGTGCCTGCGTGCAAGCCCCTCATGAACGCTAGCAGGTGAACCTGAACGCATGCGCACAGCAACACACCAAAATGGGTATACACATCTATCGCAAACAAGCCTTGCAAACCGACAAAGACAAACTGAACTTCATTATGAAGTTCAGTTCCCGGCTGTTGCGCTACGTTTTCATAAAGACGGAAATAAATACAACGAAATGGCTGCCTCTCATATGTTGTAGGAAAGGAAAAACGAAAGAAAACTTGCCCTACACTGCAATCGCATAGGACCATAATTGCGCCCTTGTAAGGCGCCCGTACTTTGCGAACACCTACATTGCAGAAATAATCGTTTCCTTCAGATTCGAACTGAAGATCGGAGTCGCTTCCTCCGGAAATTGTGGCAGTTGCAATGGAAAAGCGGCGGTAGCGCCCCCCGTGACCATATATGCGCTTGGAGAACATTGCACTCTAACAGAATAGCTGAATCCACTCGTTCACGCACTCAGCGACAGTTTAATGGGTCGTATCGAGGTCGATTTACGGCCTCTCATAATCCTATTCTTTACCATAAGCTGTTGCAGGACTGCTAATATTTTGCGCGCTCGCGAAAATTTTAACAAAATTCTAGCCATCAACGTCAGATAAAACAATCGCCACATAGAGTCGACTCCCGTTTATACGAAGTCCACGGGGAGCGCAAAAACCCCAAAATTAACGGAACTTCCAATTATACAAGAAGCACATAACGGCATTGTTATTCGTCCGCAACCCGTCTCTCACCTTGAATCAGTACAGAATCTCGACTTTCGTCGCCAAATCGAGCGTATAGGGCACAATTGCCATGATAGTTGAGACTTTAAGCTAAAATTGAAGCCTGAAGCGCCCATCACACAAACAGCTCATACGGCGCTGTGAGTAACAAAGAAGGTTGAGGGCCTTAAAGAAAGAAAAAAGATGCCTACCCTGGCGCGAGTGTCAACTGGCCTTCCGCTTTATCAAATGTGCGCTGCCTTAGTTGCGATGGCACAGGCATCAATACAGAACACGCCACTGTTCTTGCTCTTGAAAATTTGGAATTTTATCGAGAAAGGACGGTCCACCTCAACGATTTTTATTCGAAACAGCTTCCAATTAACCGTTGCAAATGTTTCTAGGTTCAAATTGTCGATAAATTTCGTCCATTGTATTGTACTGCGAAATCGCCCGGACCACCCCATAACTTCCAATTAACCGAAAATTCCAATTATGTACCTAGAATAATCGAGAGTCGTCTGTGCCATCACGAGAAATTCTCACTTTAGGTGTCAGCTAAAATTCACTCACTAAATTGCCCTCAACATAGAGAATTAGTAGAAGACTGCAAATCTTGACTACAGTGTACCACGACACGAATACCTTTCTACCGTTCCCACTTATGCACCAGTTAACTAACTTCTAAAAAAAAAAAATAACTCTAAGTGGGCACAGTATTTCTAAATACATTTTCTAAGCAAACGCGATGAGTTTTTTTTTCCTATTGTTATAACAAAGAGATATGGCTTACCATTTATTCTACAAGAAATAGAGACAGATGGAAGGCATTACGGGGCGTAATGAAGCTGCCCTGCGAATAATTTATATTGATAGCCCCAAATTGCGGAAGCATGCCGCGGAAGCATCTGCGAGAACAGGGCAGCTTTCTCACGCAAAGTAAAAGACCGCCGCCATTTTTTCTATCATCTTTTTTTTGCACGCGCGGAAACCACGAGAGTTCCACCAGCGAGGCGAAGAGAGAACGCAAAAGATGAACCAATTTCAGGTAATCAGCTGACAACGGCATTTGTCTTTGCGGGGCAATCTATTAGCCGTCGCCGCTGCGCGCGTGGCTCGGGCAGCGAGCATTAACATGGCGCCTCAAGTTGGAAGGATGCTGCAGTGCCCGCTCTGTTCCGTGCCACGTCCTCGTTACCTCGCGATTTAGGACTAGGGATACGCTGCGCCGAAGGAGGGAGAGAATTGTTTTCTCAAATGCGGTGTATTTTTTTTTTTTTCGTGGGTGGGGAGAGGGTGTGGGGAGGGTGAGGAGGCTTTCCGAGCATTATTATGCTTATGTACTAACTGTACTTGTTTATTGCGATAAATGCTTCTGATTCAACTCCTGCCTTCGTTTGTAGCTTACAGACAAACGGCTGTTAATCACGAACGGGAATCTACGGGATGAAAGTCCCTGTTCATAAGTGGGTTTCGATCCCGTTTGGGGAGCGTATTCATTTAGCACGAGCGTTAAGTGAGCAATGTATTAAATCCGGACAACAACAAAAAAAAAATGATGCAGCTTGCACTAGTGGTGCAAAGCTGGAGAAACAGCGGATCCCGCAGAAGAGAGGGAGCAGCCGGACCCGAGCTATGCAAAGCCGTTTTGGACGGCATTGTAAGGCAAAGACCATTAAGATATATGTACAGTGTTTTATTCAACAGCAGTCCTCCTCATCCCTTTCGTCGTCGTCGTAGTAGTAGTCCGACGGCACAGCAGCGTAGGGCAAATCCTCCTTTAGCGCGTCCTCGCCTCGGTAGACGTCCACTTCTTCGTCAGCTGTTCCGGTGGCCGTCACCACGTGTGGGTTATGGAGGGATGGCTTGACAGATTCGTCCTCGTCGCCTTCGGCGCTGCGGCACCATGGAACGCCGGTCGCTACACGACGACCAAGGCGGGAGCTCCTCTTATGGTGCAAGCTCGTGGTGCACGCGCAAACCTGGACGACGCCGGGCGCTCCTCGCGAGGAGCACGCTCTTGTGCGCTAGATATTTTTCTTTGCTAAAGCTACTGCGTGACGGTCGTGCCGGGCGACTCGCACCGGGAGTTTTTTTGTTTGTTTGTTTGTTTTTGCGAACGCCAACGACCAAGATCAAGATTAAACAGCTGGGCTGTTTGAAATGATGGAAAAATTGTTTACTCTTTTAAAGAATAGCAAAAAGGGGCTCTGCTGAGCGCATGTAAATTCATGAATAAATGAAATGCGAACACGAAAATATAAGCCAGAACACGCGAAATTGAAAAATACTATTCCTGTAGGTCAAATATTGGCGCCCTATAGTTACATTTGGAAAGCCACATTTCGCATCTTTGTTACTGTAATTAATGCACGGGTAAATTTGACAGTATGTAAAGAAATCGCGCGATTTGTGTGTTGTAATTCATATTTTCGTGATCACGTTTCCATTGTCCATGACCGTACTGTATATGTTAGTATTATGAGACGGTTTGAAGGCTTTAATCCTCAGATGGGAAGACTAGCCCTGAAACCGAGTTCGTGCTGTCGAGTCGGTCGAGCGATAGAACGAGCCGCTGCTGCTTCTTCCCAGAGATCGCGATGCGGCTGTCACGAGTTGATGCCTCTTCCCTTTGTGGGCCAGTGCGGGTTGTGGCTTGTGTGGCAAACGCCCATTCATGGCGAAACACCAACGCTGGCTGCGTTTGTCGATTCTTTAAATGAGAATGGCGCTGTCAACGGTCTTCCTTGCGGTTACATACACATGTGGACCCGCATTTCCAATGTCATACGGTCACATACGGCGACGTCACTTCACGTCAGTTATGCTTTCACGCACCATCGAACGCAGAAAACTGGACTGAAGAAAACTGAATGGATAGCGACTTGACTGTAATATTTCAACAAAGCGGCTAAAAAAAGAGCTTTATAGAAACCCCTACGCTGCAGGTTGTCGAAAGGCATGCTAAGCATCGTGTGGGCACGCTCACGAGGCCAACTACAATACGAGGCCAGGTCAACTACCATACTACGCCGTAATATGTTATACGCGCCATTGCTTCTCATCGCCCGCTTTCCTTGCGGCGGCACCGTATGTCTCCATAGGAGCTCTTCTTCTCTTGGCGTTGGCTGCTTGCGAAGCCCCATCTCGCCTGACACGGGCAGTTGACGACGCAATCAATTCACATCAGCGTGACTTCAGTGAACCTCTTGGAAATCAGTCTTGAGTGATTGCTGCATAGAGTGGATGCGAATGTGAAAAAGGGACGTACTGCCACTCCTCCGTGCACGCGCGGCGCGGGTGTAGCTCATTTTATCACGAGGCCTGCAGAGGGCATAATTTTTGTCGTCTTTTATGGCGCACTGCCGGCATGCGTGCAGTATGCACTTAACTGTTATTTTTATGCCTCTGTTCGACGCGAATATCGCACCAAGGTAATAGAGGAAGTGTGAAAGTACGTCGGCGTGACGCATTTGAAGAATTATTCGAGATCAGGACCCACAAGGCATTAACGGATAAGCGATGTCGCCTCGTACTCCCAGCAGTTACTTCGCGTTTGGCATTTCGCGATGAAAGGTGAAGAAACTGTAGCGTCCATATGCTAATCTGTGTCAGAGGAATAATCGCGTTTTGGCGGGGCCCAAGCGAGGCCTTCGCGACCTGTTTAGCATTGTACGAGTTTCCGCAGCTGAATTTCTTGCCGGAAATCCGACAAGAGAGTAATCATCAATAGCAACCTCTTTAGCTGTGAGGAATGAACAGCGAAACATATATCATTCATCAGCATTAAAAAATGAAGGAAGCTCACACAAACGCGAAAGACTAGAAGGTAGTGAAGCTGTACGCAACCTTCAAGACCATCACGACGGTTTACGTCCACGATTCCAACCGATTTGCTTGTTCTTCGCTGCCGCAACGACATTTACTTCATCATTGTTAATCGATTGATTATGAGGCTTAACGCGCCGACGTGCTAGGCGATGAGGCGCGCCGTAGTGCAGGGCTCCAGATTATTTTGACCACCTGGAGGTCTTTAACGTGCGCCGAAATCTCGAAAACACGGGCGTTTTTGCTTTCGCCTCCTTCATAAAAGTGGCCGTCGCTGCCGGGAATCAAACCCGCGTCCTGGTGCTCAGGAGCAGAACGCCTTAGCCGCTGAGCCGCCGCGACGGGATACTCCATCATTGTTGCTGTAAGTGTGAGCTTCATTAATTTGTTGGAAGTGATAATCATTCGATATCACCTTGGAGGGACTTACTTCATGACGTGTCTTTCTCGTTCCAAGCAAGTGTTGCCCCGGTTACGGAGAACGCTGAAGTTTTTTTTTATGCCCAATCTTGGCCCCAATTTTCGTAAGTGGGTCTGCTTGGCTTGATAAACGTGCGTCGGGGACGCTGGGCGGTCGCCGCGAGGCATGCACGCGCTCGGCGTTTTCTTGGTTTTCTAACGGCTGGCCAGGCGGTCACCGTGAGGCACGTGATCACGTGCGCTCGGTATTTTTTGTCATTTTTAACCACGGACACCAAACTAGCGATTTGCTAAGCAGCTCGGCTGCTAAAAAATCGGCTCAATAGCATTCAAACCTGTCATCTCGATACTGTAGGAGTGAGTGAGTGAGTGAGTGAGTGAGTGAGTGAGTGAGTAGAGTGAAGTGAGTGAGTGGATGGTGGTGAGTGAGTGAGTGAGTATTGAGTGAGTGAGTGAGTGAGTGAGTGAGTGAGTGAGTCTACGTTTGACTTGATACACCGGTGGCCTTAGGAATCATGCTCAGCTTATCCTCTAAAACTTTCCCATCAGACCTCGTACATATGCGCGCACATGTAGCCCTCCAAATTCATACGAGCACTCGGCCCTATAATATTTCTTTTTGCTCTACCTGCAGAAAGGCGCTTCACCGAAGGAACTTGGAAGACGTGCGACACGCCAGCAAGCCGCGGTGCGAACAAACGAGCCTGGCTCACGCAGCGGCAGACGAGCAGGCAAGGAAGAAAAGGACGACGAAATTCTTGGGAAGTTTTTCCAAAACAATGAGTTGGCACGTCGCGCGCGCGCGCACTCGCTACACTCGCACGACAGCGTTTATAGTGGTGCGCTCGCCTGGGGCCTCACCGACTCGCCACTTATTACGGTAGTCGATCTTCGGGCTGCGACACCCGCGACACTGGTATGCGGCCCGGGCCCAGGACCCGGAATGTGCGACATGCAGGGATCCTTCTGCGGCGGCGGCGGGAGCGAGACACCACCAAAGAGCAATCTACGCCCGAACAGGGTAACAGTGCTGCCCTATCTGCGGGCCAGGCTAAGAGAAATGTTCAGCACACCCGTCACCCCCATAATACAAGGCCTTGAGTCACCATCGCCCTAGCAACTTTTACATGGGCAAGCCAGAATATATTTCACACACTTAGAAGTTCCAGAGATTCTGCTTTGGGCATCGCCACGTCTGCTACAGAGACATCCTTTTTCCAGTTAAGGGTGCATCAAGTATACCCTTATTCTCCTCTTGGAGGTGATGACCACCCACACGATGCTCCTTCTTACACCCAAGGAAGAAGTCGGTGCTTGGTATTTTTTTATTGTTTCTGTCTGCACGCTAGATTGTACCGCCATTGGTCCAGCGCTGTACCGCGCCGCATGCGCGCGAAACCGAGTTCCCTTCTCGGCTGCCGCTCAAGGGTCGTAAATCATCGGGTGTCTACGAAGTTTCGCAGAGGTCGTGTTTTATTGCCTGGAGCCAAACTGAAGAACAAAGTGGGGCTGTGCGAAGGAAAGGATGAGGCGTAGCGCTGAACGGGTCTGCTCCTCGATGCGGAGAGGCCTGGCACATTTCGCTTCCGCTGTGCGGCGGTCGCGAGAGGCTTGGGTTCTTCGTACAAGCCTTCCTTTAATTCCAGACTTTCTTTGTCACGCCCCGAGCTCGCCGAAATTGAAAGTTTCGCGTTGGTCGGCAGCAAGGGAATGGCGCCAACTGGGTTTCGTTGAGCCGCCAATCCATCGGAAAAGCTTTTCAGGTGGCGAAAAATGTGGCGAATGCGTCAAGTCTTCTAGGCGAATCGCGAAAATATTCAAGGTAGTCTGAATGCGGAATTTCTTGTAGAAGAACTTTTTCTTGTTAAAACAGCATAAAGAAATGATGTCCATGGCACAATACCAATCACGTTCAGTAAGACTGTGTGAAACTGGGGTTATTGGTATCATAGATTATGAAACTTAGGGAAAAAATTGTGCTTAACGGCGTGGCTTAAAAAGTATCTTAATTGCACACATAACTCTGAGACCAACTCGCATTTTGCAGTACTGCCACGTTGCTGATTCCTTTGTGTCTTTTCAAAGCGAAGCTTTCTTGGCTTTCCTCCAGGTTTTAAGGTGGCTGCTGCTTTCTGGCAGGGTGCGCCGCTTGGTTTTTATCTGACCCCAGATAACGCTGGCCTCCGCGTATCGCACCCGCGGTGCCTGAAGCGACTCGCGGCTCCCCTATGCCCTTCTCTGCACTTCGAGCTGATGACGTCTAAACAGCGTGCTGGCCCTCAGGGCGCTTTCGCTGTGCGAACCTCGAAAGTAAAGTTGACGGTCGACGTGGATCGAATGGTTACGACTCTTCTGCTCTACGTTTCCAACGACGAGGAATTCGACGTCTACCGTAAAACGTAAAGGTAATGATGTCAGTGTAAAGAACAAGTGTAAAGCTTCGCTCTTACGTCGGGCGCCACCTGTACGTGGGAACCAGCATTTTTTTTTCTCTGCGGTTTCCGCAAGGCCGTTTCAACAGGTCACTTATTATAGGGATAGTCCGTTTACACTCACATCCTTCAGCCTGTTAACAGCCTGTTTAGTACTCGATGCATGCAAGGTGAATGTTTGAAGTGCGACCAAATGTTTGGCCAGAGCAGATTACTCGAAGGTTTCTATTATTAAACGTTTGAATCGACTATGCTCCGAATAATATACTCTATTGAATTCGTAATCAACTTCTGAACATTCGCGCGCCCCCTATGAATATACACTGATGCCACAACTAACCAATGAAAACACCGAAAATATATGCAGTGACCACTGCTATACATGGCATCATGTTCTTCTATCCTTTTAACTTTCTCCAAAGAAATTTGAGCTGCATTCAGGTTTCTTTTCGATATTTCTGCCAAAATATCCAAAGAACAAAAGAAAAGAATGCACCCCAGAAGACTAGAGTATGCCCTTCTTTGATCAAGTTAGGGATCTAAAATGTCACGCGTGAAATGATAACCATTTATGTACTTCAATTTGAGACATATAACGTCATATGATCAGTCTCTCCGTGCACTACCCCTCAACTTCAAAAGATCAGTCTAAAAGAACGACCGGCCGAATTTACATACGAAAGTATACATGAGAAACGATATTTACTGTAACCTGACCTGAACTCCTGGTTGTAAGCCCACTGGACTCCGTATCCTGTTCTCACATGAAAACAGCGGATTGGACAATAGTTATATAACATGGCAAGCGAACTTTAAAAAGAGGGCTGTTGCAAATACATGTTGAAAATAACGGGCACCTCCCAATACTCCTGCGGCATAAATAATTCAAACTGCTTCGATCTCAGGAGATTTCTACGAACATTACTGGAAGAGAAACTATGACACTTTCTTCAAGCCATCCTATTTGTTCGAAGACGTTAAGAAAAATCGCCGCGAGACCTTAAAGAAGTTCTCTGATACTTTCCGTTTTCATACTCTTGGCACATGCGGCCGGGATAAAGACTACAGCATGCTAGGCTCGCCGGAAATGAGTAAACATGAAACATCGAGAGCGAGAAAAACGAAAAACGAAGACGACCAAAGAAAAAAATGACGTCGGGATCCAGTATAGCGGCATCGGTGTACGGAGACTTCATCCCATCGCTGCTGCGGCGGCGAACATCCGCGGAAGCTCGCGTCATATCTCAAGGGGGCTTAAAAAGTTCCACGTATCTCGGCCCCTGCGTCCCTTTTCTTTGCCAGCCGCGGCGCTGTATATCTATTTCAATACTTTCATCCTCTATATCTAGATGGATACAGATAGCCAGCGAGATGTATTATATATCTTAAGTCTCTGATTACGACCGACCCGGGGGTGGCGCGCCGGTGGCGAGAGCGTTGATGGGGAGAGGCGAGGGCACGGCTTGTGCGCCGTCCCGGAATTCGAGAAACCCCGGAGGATTTAAGGAAAGCGAATGAGGTGAGGCCCGGCATCCGCGGAGCGGTGAGAGCAGGCGCCCTGATGAAGGCGAGGAAAAAGTTCCCCCAGAAGAAGGAGAAAAAAAAAAGTTCCAGCTAAACTCGGAGAGCAGAAAAGGAGGACTGAGTTGATAGAAAGTCCGCGGTAGAGGAGGCGGGCCCGGGTCATGAGCGTGGGTGCACGGAGAAGGTGTGCGGAGGAAAGGTTAGGGAAGCGAAAACACCACCGCAAAATGAAAGAAAGCCCCTGGGCCAAGATACCCAACATGGCGCCCGCGGAAGAGAGGATTGGTTTCGCACGCATGGGAGGCCCCGTGAGATCTTAATCAATCAAGGGGTTTCCTGCGTCTTTCCGAGCGCGCGCGCGCGGGCGCCAGCATTGCAGCTTCTCCTTCGCCCGCGTTCGAGACCGGGCCCGCCACCCACTCCGAGCCGTAGGCCCCCCCCCCCGCGCGAGCGGGTGGCTTGGGTCGCGCGGCCGGGAAAGATTTATCTCCACTAGCGAAATTACCGCTAACTTTCTCGGCACGGCTCGGCCAACAGCGGCAGCTTCAAGGTGGCTCCGGGCGTCGGCGCGGCCAACTTTACACGGGCTGCTGGCACCGTGCACGCACACCGACTCACGCACGCACACCGCTCGCCCGGAACTGCGTGGGAGGAAGCCAGGGGTGTGGGAGCGAGAGAGAGGTAGGATATCGAGAGAGGGCGAGACGTGGAAGAAACGAGGGTTGGTAGGTAGGAAGAAAAAGGGTAGGGTATGCGAGGGCTGTGCTCTACAGCGTGTTACCTAGGAGACGGAAAGACGTCAGGCATAAAACAACTACGCACGAAGAAAAATGAGAGGCCCCAAGGCCCTGCCCTGCGGAGCCCCGGGCTGCCGGCGCGGCCAACTTATCCTGAAGGAGTAATCGGAAGGGGATACCTTAATTAGGTTCCGCAGATGGCGCGGCCTGGCCAACCCTTCTTCCATTTTCCTCCATCCCTGGTCGGCTCGCGCCCGACGCCTTCGTTTGGCAGCTTCGCTATATCTTTGCCGACAAGTAGACTCCGTCGTACATCTGCGTGTCGAAACTTGCCGGCACGCTTCCCCCTCCTGATATCGACGTCGAACAGCTTTGGGCCGAGACTTGTTCACTTTGCATGCAAGGCGGAACCGGCCCTGCGTGCTGACCGGCTGTGCTGCAGCCGTGATTGCCTGCAGCAGCACGCGTCCGGAATTACGCTACGAACTCGCCGAAGTAAAGTAAATCAGGGGGCAGTAAAGGGTATCGGGCCGCAGGGGCAGGAGTAATGAAACGGCAGGTGTGAAGCAACCTTAGTCACTAATTCTCTACAGCTGACGTCCTGGGTGGTCCTGCCGGTAACGGACGCAGGCCTCAATAAATGTGATGCTGCATAAACAGTATTTTCACGTGCAGATGTCCGAAGTTGGTGCGGGCCTAATGAGTGGGAACAGCATAATTATAAGCTCTGCATAGGGCTCACGCTGAATCGTCACGCCCCATCGATGGGTAGTCGCTTTCCAACAGTATCAAACAAGCTGGATGAAAATAAATACTCTGAGAGGGCAGCCTGTCGAAGTGGGCTGATCACCACTTATTATACAAAATTGGAAAGCGGCGAGTTTTGTATGTTCTATGCGCTGCGGGTTTTCATCACCTAGCATGTATGCTCTTCAATGTCCTGTGCATTTCCGTTATTTAGCACAAGCCGTTCGGTTTGCTCATGCGTCGTAGTAGGTTTACAGCGCTGAACACATGAGAAAACAACGCTAATCAACCTCACGGCATATTCTCTTTTACGTGCTGCGTTTTAATCCGGTCATTTTCTCTGTACATATTTATGTGTTCAGAACAGTGCGCAGCCAGTTCGTATGTCCAGCGCCAGAAAGTGCATAGCTTATAGCAGTTAATTTTCTTGCACAGGATGTGAGTACACAAAGTACACTTTCTGGACCTCTATATATCCTTGCCGACAAACTTCAGGAAATGTTCGCTACGGGACAGTTTCCCGACCAACCTCTAGGTGAAGGCACAAACGAATGCCATAAGCATGTTTCTTCTTTTTTTTTCACATTATGTTCTCAGAGTAACAAGAAGAGATTAGTGAGTAGCCGGTGTGCATGTTGCGAGACAGCAGGGTCGTTTGGGGTTAGTCAGCGGTTTCCAACAGGGATTCTCCGGGGACTAAACTTACACTTCCGCCAGAAGACCATTGCTGACCTTTGCCTTTCCTCGCTGTAATTTGGGAACAAATGCGTGCACTGAATTCTACCAATCAGCAGAAAAACCATTTCTTTTCTTACGTAAACAGCTTTTTCACCCTTCATGCAGCCATTAGTAAGAGTAAAAATTGCTGCGACACCTAAGCTCTCCTTCTGGCGCAGCTATTGTGAAAGCATTAGCTTCCAACTGCCGAACCTCTCCTCTAATCATTATCATGATGCTTTTTCCTTCGCATTTTTTTTTTCTTTTCTTCTTTACGATGACTCGCCACTTACCCGAGCTGGAATCACCAAGCAAAAGGGACATTTGACGGAGACGTACTTTGCTGCTCGCCTAATCGCTACTTCTGTACCGTCTAGCATGCTATAATTACTTATGGCCGTATTGCATGCCCCTACACACGTTTCTATGTCAAGGGCCAGAGAGCTTTGATTGGGTCTACCGTTAGTCAGCGACAGTCATCGAGCTGCGGTGGCAAAATTTGTGCTTCAAGTGCTTCACTGTGCGCTATCCAAAGTTCAGATAGAGTTTTTCTGACTTGTGCGTGGGTTTCTCAATGGCAACCTATGCGCAGGAATAATTCTTGTTTCTTCCTTTAAAGGCTGGGGGTGTTGGGCTCATGCATTTGCTTGTACAAAAACTTGTGCCTTGTTTTACAGCAAAGCTGTTAGCCTCTTTTTGGTCGAAAAATTTTGTGTCGTAGACAAAAAACCAAGGCAGGGCCCAGAAGTTCTCGCCTAAGGTGCCTAGCGCATGCGTTAGGATAATCAGGAATACGATATAGAGCTCAGTATTCGTTAAAAATACAACAAAACAAGCATCGAAAGACGCCTGTGAATAATGCCCCCCCCCCCCCCCCCCCCCCCCTCCGCCACCATGTCTCCCTGGTAAAGATTATGTTTGCAGATTATGTTTGAAGGCTAGGTAGGACTAGAGTCACTAAATAAAGCAGTGCTTGCCCAAGATGCCGAGTGCAAGCGTCAGGCTAATCCGGACCCAGCATTTGCCGCCAGAGAAGCCGAGCACAAGCGACAAGCCCGCAGAGACGAGCAACATTTTATACCCTCCCCCATCAGCATTTGTAGTGGTTTACAACATCTTCGCTGAACATCCATTCTCCCAGGGCGGGATGACGACCTTTTTTTTTTTTTCCAACGTGGCTGATCACCCACTTTTACTAGCTTTAGCTCGCATAAGTTCTCATTTGCCTTTTTGGTTATAAGGGCGAAGCTAACATGAAGCCGCCATGGAGATAGGAGTTTTTAGACACTTTAAACTTTCTTACCTGCGGTATACCTTGGAATATCTGTTGAGTGTGTAAAATAAAAATTGGCCGCGTATCTGCTCCTTTTGTTGCAAATGTGGTCAAAATACGATAGTCTTTGTAGGCATTTGTTAAAGAAATGCCCCCCTTTGCTTTCCCGCTCACCTCTCATGCTGTTCCTGTACCGTCACGCTCATCCTAAGGTAAACACACTAAAGGTTTGCGGAAGGCGATTTGAATTTACCTGCGCTCCACTGCTACAGGCCGGGTTCCTCGATGCCAGCGCTGCAGTACGGCGGAGACGCGCGTGAATGGAGGCGGCCGACTACAAGGTTTATAGAACCGCGTGGCCGTCCTCCACGTGCGTTCCAAGCAGAACGTGGAACCTAGCTAGTGGAACCTTTAGTTGCTGTTGCCGCGTGATTTTTCATATGCCGTCAGGAGGCGGCGGTTTTCTGCAGTAGATGTAGAATATCATTTTCTATCGAAAAACCGAACATCCATGAATTGTTTAATAAAGGAACGCTGTAAATATCCCTTGTGTACTCATTTCCTGTCTTATATTTCCGTACTGTCTTGTTCTTGTTGAACAAAGTTGACAAGTATCAACGTATAAACCGTGCTTAGACGTTTACGTTTGGCTGTGAGTATATAAGAATATGGCGCAATGTCAACTTTACTTTGGCCGGGTGGCTGAATCGAGTCACAGGCAGACAGACAGACAGACAGACCAAAATTTCTAGGTTTAAGCAGCCCAAGAAAGACTATCGTCTTTAAAACTATGAAGAGCACTATATTTGCAAGTCTATTCCCAATGCCGTCTTATCGCCAGCCTTACTTGGGCCACCAGAAAAGCAATGTTTTAAAACGTGTAACGAGCGTGTGTGTTCCGCCAAATGATAAATCGTTTTTCTCCAAGCTTCATCCTGGCGTGCTCCCAGTCAAAACATGGCTGTACGGAAAGGGAATGTCTGTTCAAATTGTCACCTAAGCAATCACCCAAAGGACACTGTTCCCTGTTCTGTGTTGTGCCGCGACGCAGCGTTCATCTGGGACGTTTTGCAGCGGAATCTCAAAAAGGAAATTGAAATTATTCCGCACTCAATTCGGTTCCTGCCTTTTCGTGTTGTTAATCTGATGCCTTATGGTTTGCACAGCTTGTGGCAGGGCATAAGGACTGACCCCCCACCCCCCTCTTTCCCCCGCCTTTGTCCGTTTTTCCTGAATTGGCTACGTTGGTGAGGAGTGTTTATAAGGCGCAGAGGGATCCACCGGAGTGGACGTATCTTGTGGACGCGTGTGCCTGCTTGCCTGAATTTTGAAGGGTCACAAACTGCTGTTGGACATACGCGCCTCTTGATCGATGCCTGTTAGCTTTTATGTTGTCTCTTAGTCGTTAAAGGTCATCGAAAGTGTTCCAAATTTTTTCATAATTAAAGGGAAAAAAAAGAGAGCTACGGTGGTGTTAGAGATGCGTGTTCTTCTCGCATTTCAAATGCCCCGGGTTAAATTGCCAGGCCCAAATTTCCTAATTTTAGTTTCAGCTCAGTTACTTTGTCAAAGCAGCTTTGTTAAACTTCCAGGAATTCTTGTCACTCGAGCATTTTACCCCTGTTTTATTTATTTTTTTATTTCTTGCGCCATCGGCATTATAGTGTGACAATATACCTCGATTTCATATGCCACCTCTTGGCCCCGACAGCCGGATTTTTCACCTTACAGGTTAGTAATAGCCAGTTTTAGCTGACCGTTTTTCACGGTCCGCTTCGCTCCGATAGCAAGCGGGAGCGCCATTGCGCATGCTTGGCGCGCTTCGCCGCGCATGGCATCGCCTCCATCGAAATCGAAGACCATCGAAAACGATCAGCTAGAACTCTCTTTTAGAAAATCCAGGCAGAAACGGGTGAGCCGCCCGATTATACAACCTATACATTCTTTCACGCAGGACGGCGTTACATCCATAAACCATTTCCCTTTGAAAAAAAAAAAAGAGAAGGAATAGAAACAATGGCCGTAGAGAAGCACAGCTTGATTCCAGCGTCCTGTGAACACCCTAAAACCGGACGCTGTGGAGTACAAACCAAGCACCTGCCCCCCAGTGGGGCCAAGGGCCGTAATTTCCCATTGCACCGAAAGCGAGCATAAGGGGCGAAAAAGAAGCGACGGGGCGAAGAGAACGGAGAAAAGAGTCAGCACGGCTGGAAGTGGCCATGGGAGAGAGATTTCTATCTACAGAAGCGCCCGTGACGACGAGGCATCGTGGCGCTCAAGCGAGCTCCAACTGCGCGAGAAGATATTGTTATGGCCGACGCCAGAGTGGAGCCCCGCGTGCGTGCGTGTGCGTGTGTTCTGCGGCGACGCCTCAGCGGCCGTTACAAGCACATTTGTGTCCCGCTGCTGGGTCGTTGTTCTTATATATAGAAGCGAAAAGAGGCCAGCGGGGATGTCCTACAGTTCGTAAACTAGGCGAAAAGAGCGCCCAACGCTTTGCCTGAGTGACCTGTTGCGTGCTATTGGCGATGAAGGCTTGCGGGGCGATTCGCGTTGGCGGGCTCTTCAGGAGAGGACGGCGATGTTACGAAACGAAGCACTATAGACGAGGCCCATCATCGTCCTATACTGACACGTCGAAAGTCTCGTAAATGGAACTGTGTTGGGCCGGCAAAACGTTATTTCTTCTCTGTCTTTTAGTATTTCTACTGATGCGCTAACGTGGGCGGGAAGCTAGTCGAACATAGGCGATTACCGAAGACAACAAATGCTGGATGCACCACGGCGTTTTTTTTTATTATTTATTGTCTTGTCAAGCGTGTCCTGTTTCTCTTGTATTCTGTATACATCCAAGTTCGAGCTGCTTCCCTTCCAGATATGTATCAAACCGCACAGTTTAGAGTTTTAATGGGGCTCTGGCTATTATTAAAGGGAAAAGCTAATAGCCAGCCATGGGCAATAGCTTACGAAACGCGAGAGCGCCGATTCCAATGCACAGCGCTTAAAAGTAGTAGCCCGGGAAATTCCACCTTTATTTTCCACGATGTGTATACGTGTGATTTTCAGTTATCCTTAAAAGACGCACACCTGCTGTTGTGTCGTCAAAAGGACGAAAACTGCCTGAAAATCTACGTTTTCGTGGTCCATAAACCTTTGTTCGTTACAGTGCATAAGCGGAAAGAACAGAGTTATCACAGCCAAAAATAAAGAATTTCCCCTAAACGTGAAGCCTGTCAAGTGCGGAGGAGGGATTTGCTAGAGGGGCTGTGGCGCCATCTGTTGGCTAGTTTCAGTACCACCCTGGCGTTGATACCGAAAGTAGTCACGAGAGGGCGCCGCAGCCACTGAAAAAAGCCTATAAAAAAGACACTGGATAGAGTTCTCATTAATTTGGGGTAATTAATGCGCTAATTTCTTAGATGTTTTCTTATTTTATATTATAGTTTTTATAATTTGTATTAAATCAGTGACCTAGCCACGGCACGCTCCGTGGAAACGGCGCAGTGCTATAGTGAACTAGAATTCTAGTTCACTATAGCAGTGCAAAGATTACCCCCAACACTTTGAATCTGGCAAACGTGTGCCTGTGGTGCAATGAAATTGACATCGGCTTCGTAACGCGAGGGTCCCAGGCTCGATTCCCACCAGGGCAAGCGGTGATCTTATCGAAGCCTCTGTTAGGGTGCGTGACGCCGGGTTACGCGCCGCGCGTTAGTTACGACGACAAGCCTGGCGCCTGAAAGGATCAGCACTTAATGCACGTGACGTTTGCGTGGACAGGGGGATTTTGTTCTCTATATAACGAAAGAACCCGTTCGGTAAATACGATAGCAAAGCGTGGGGTAGTAAAAGACGTTTCTTAATAATTTGGTTAACTGCCGAGTGCAACGCCTGCGGCTGTGCGGCACGGGATTATGAGATGGAAGGACGGGCGTATACGAACGATCTAGAGGTGTAGTTCACTGTGCGCACCTGGATGAATGTTGCCGGGACTTCCTCGTTGCTTTACGCACACGTGTCAGCCTGCAGAGATCTCCGCTTTGATTTCTCAGTTGTGTCACGACATTCAATCAATACTTTTATACTTTTTTTCCTTCTCTACCGATGCTTTCTTTTTGCGGTTGCAAGCTGGGCCCATTTGAACGAATTGTGGGTTTTGTTATCGTTTTATCGTGTTGTTGTTGATCTATTTATCTGCGTAAGCTGCACACAACTTTGCAAGTCCATTCGGTATTGTCCCTCCTGTAGACTACAGCACACAACGGGTGCACCTAAGCAAGAAACCTAAATTTTCTCTAGGCATGAAAGTATCTCTCCCAGCCCTGTATGCATCTTCTGAAGTCTTGCTAAGGTTTACTGCTGTCGACGTTGTTGACGGTCTCCAAGGGCCAAGCTGTGAACGAACCAAGACCCGAACCAGGAAGGTTTGACTACGACAGAGAGAGAGAGAGAGAGAGAGAGAGAGAGAGAGAGAGAGAGAGAGAGAGAGAGAGCGACGAGATAGAGCGAGAGAGAGAGAGAGAGAGAGAGAGAGAGAGAGAGAGAGAGAGAGAGAGAGAGAGATAACTTTATTGGGAATGGCTGGTGATCCTAGGCGTCGGCCAAGAGCCCTTGGGCTCTATCAGCGTCTTCGGCCAGCTGGACGGCCCAGACTTGATCCGCTGGGTTGGAGCTGAACAACAGGGTCTTCCATTGCTACTCCCGAGTGATTCTGCGCGCGGGTGTAGCAGCCTGCGGGCAGGCCCATAGCATATGTGCTAGATCTGCCCTTTCTTTACATTGTGGCATTTGTCCGAATGTTGCCTTTGATAGCAGTAGCTGTACATAACCGGGTTTGGATATGAATTCGTTTGAAGCAGCCGTCATACGACGGATTGCCTCTTGTTGAGTGACAGGTGAGCCGGGGGGTGCGGGGGAAAACGGGCCCGTTCCAGACAGTAGTGATTTGTTATGTCCCTGTAGGTCACGAGCCGATCCCTACCCGACCATCGGAGCGAATGGGCGAATGCGGTGTTAGGGTCGATGTCAGCTCGGTCGGTGAATCCTCGAGCAGCATCTTGCGCGCACTCCTTCCCGGTCAAGCCAGAGAGGGCAGGTGCCCATATCAGGTAGATATAGCCGGTCCGCGCATCGCGACGGAAGCCAGATGTAAGAATTGCAGATGCTTCTGGGGAGATTCGAACTCTTGAAAAATTAATAATGGCAGATTTAGAATCACTGATGACATATTTGATATTTGCGGATGCCGTCATTGCCATTGCTATGGCCGCTTCTTCTCCCACTTCCGGTTCCTGCGTGCGAGTCGAGCCGGAAGCTATGGAATTTCCCTGCCGATCGACTACCACGAACGCCATGGCGTCGCGGCCTTCGTAATCGGCAGCGTCCACGTATGCCAAGTTCTCTGATTTCTCGTACTGTTTGTGGAGGGCTTCGGGCCGCGCGTCTCTTCGCTCTAGATTGTGCACGGGATGCATGTTTTTTGGAATGGGTGGTAGTGGGACCTTGGTTGGGGCACTACTCGGGTAGGTGATGCCAGGAGAGTCGAGGTTGAGCGGTCCAGTCGCGCTGCACGTTAGTCGTTCTCGTTGCGCTAAGCGTTGAGCTTTGAGTTCGCTTAGCGTATTGTGTAGCCCAAGTGCCTCGAAGCTTTCGGTAGATGCGGTAAGCGGTATCCCGATACCTTGCTTGTAAGCTCGCCTAACGACAGCGTCGATTTTGTGTTCTTCGTCCTTTTTAATGTCTATGAACGGAGTGATATATGTTATCCTGCATAGAACAAAAGTTTCAACTAATCTTACTAGATTGAGTTCCTTCATGCCGTGATGGCGGTTTGCAATACGCGAGATGAGTCGGGTGATTTGAGAGACCTTTTTGAGAGCGAGAAAGGTTTCGGAAATGTGTCCGTTTGCCTGTATGTAAAGACCAAGGACCCGTATGCTTGTCACTATGGGGATGCGTTGGGTTCCATCACCAGCGAAGGGATGGACTTCCGGAGGGGTCTTATATGTGCGCCCGCCCTCGACTGATTGGACGATATAGTAAAAGCTCCGATTTTTGCAGAGAGCAGTTGAGACCGCGAGGGCCGACGTAATCTTCGACTGCTTCGATTGCCTGTTGTAGCGTGTCCTGAATGTGACCGTCACTGCCTCTGGGGACCCAGAGCGTAATATCGTCTGCGTAAAGGCTATGTTGAAGGCTTTCAATTCGGTTTAAAAATTTTGGGAAGGCCAATCATGGCGACCTTGAAGAGAAAAGGGGACAGGACAGAGCCTTGGGGCGTCCCCCTGTTCCCTAGCTTTATCGTATGCGATTCGATTCCCCCTACAGCAAGGGTAGCTGTGCGGTCTGAAAGGAAGTTGCTGATATAGTCGTAGACTCTTGTCCCGAGACCGAGTTTGCTCAGGTTCGTGAGGATAGCCGAGTGCTTGACGTTGTCAAAGGTCTTTGTCAGGCAAAACCAAAAATTGCTCTAGTGTCAAGTGGTGAGCAGCGCGCCCTGTCTATGACGTCGTATTTGAGGCGAAGCATCACGTCTTGCGCGGAGAGTTTTGGTCGAAAGCCTATCATCGTGCGTGGAAAAAGACCGTTGCCCTCCATGTTGCTGTTGAGCCTGTTGAGTATGACGTGCTCCATTAATTTCCCTACACAAGATTTGAGCGAAATCTGTGTGAGGTTTACGAGCTGCAGTTTCTTGCCTGGTTTGGGAATCATGATCACCTTTGCCCTTTTCCACGTGTAGGGTATTTGGACCCGCTCCCAGCACGCGTTCATATAGCGGGTGAGGGCTTCAATTGATTCATCGTCCAGATTTCGGAGCATTTTATTCGTGATGCCATCTGGACCTGGCGATGAGCGAGTTCGTAGGGTTAAGATGCTTCCTCGGACCTCGCTTACCCTGATGGGTCGATCAAGGAGGTAATTTTCCTGTCCCGTGTAGCGAGGGAGGACCTCACGTGCGGAGTCTCCGAAGTATCTATTTTTAATTGTCTTGATTAGTTCGGTGTCGGAACCCTCAAAGTTCTGTAGAAGTATGTTGAGGTTGTTTCTCTGTGTGGTTTTACTTTTGTCGGGATCGATGAAACAGCGTAGAATATTCCAGGACTTTGACAGTCCAATTTCATATTCCATTCGATCACACGTGCTGTGCCAATTTTGATGTGTTAGTTCACTCGTGTAATCTTCAATGTCACGAGTGAGAGTAGCGAGGCGCCGCCTCAGGTTGTGATTTAGCTTCTGTTTACGAAGTCTCTGGTGCAACGAGATTTATTTTTTCTGTTCAACTTCATGCCGAAGATGGGCGATCTTCTGCGACTCAAAGCCTGCTCTTCAATCTCTGCAGTCAGCCCTGTGTCGTGGACCTCATAAACAGCTGCTGGCCGAGACAAGACTACTGTGAGACCATGCCACCCAAGCGGGTCATGACATTGCTTTCAGTGGCTCCCGAGTCATTGCGGCATTTTCGGAAACGAAAGTGCGGACGCTGCCACCCGCTTGGCACACCAAAAAACGGAGCACATATCCATTCCGTTATCCAGAACGGACGCAGCTAGGACTCTCCGCAAACTTGATCGGGAGACCACGCTATCCAAATGGACTGCCAAAGAGTTCCAGAGCGCCCGTATTCATGTCCTGGACCTGCATCTTCAGCGCGTCCTTCCGCTAGGCCTCCCACGATCTGATGCAACCATTCTTTGTCGTCTCTGGCTTGGAGTCGCATTCAGAAATTCTTACTGCTATTTGATTGGAATGGCAGCCAGTGAGGCGTGCGAAGTCTGCGACAAACCAGAGGCCATATACGACATGTCCTATGCGAGTGTCCACGGTTTTCTTCGAAAAGAAGCCAACTCTCTTTGACTCCATGGAAGCTAGACTCTCGGCGCCCGTTCTCTGAGGAGACAATCCTGGGCCACTGGCCTTCTCCATCATCTACGGACAAGGCGACAAAAGCGCTCCTGTATTTTCTAAAAACGACGGAATTGCACAGAAGACTGTAGCGCAAAAGACTACCCTCTACGAACTCACTGAACTTGTTTGCCTACAGTGTCCTGCCGCTGGGCACACCACTCTAAGCTATGTCGGTACCTTTCCGCTTTTTTTTTCTGTTTTCCTCTTTTTCCTCATTGTTACCCTCTCCCCCGTGCAGTATAGCATACTAGGCCGTAGTCTGGTTAACATTCCTGACTTTCCTTTAACTTCTCTTCTCTCTCTCTCTCTCTCTCTCTCTCTCTCTCTCTCTCTCTCTCTCTCTCTCTCTCTCTCTCTCTCTCTCTCTCTCTCTCCCTCCTTGCCAAGCGAGGAGGTTTAAATGCGAACTTGTCATAAGGTCCGAATCTCGTGTAACTTTACCTCGATGTTGTCCTTGTACCGTACTCATAGCGACGTCACCCCTTCCCCAGTCAAAAAGGAAGAGCAAGATGGCTCATATTTCCCAGGCCTTGTCAATGGTCAAGAGTTTCATACTACCTGTATTCTGGGAACGCATTTTCAAACAAATCTCAGCAAACAATTCCCGGGTCATCTCCCCTAACGACAAACTTGCAAGCATGCAGTGGATAAGTGTATTCTTGGCGCCTTGGCGTTTTTGACCGCGGAGATGAAACCGGGTGGGGGGGTAGACGTATACAGCGTTGCTGTAAAGGTCTCGTGTCTTTGAATCACGAACCGTTCTAGCGCGAGGCGTTGGAAAACGACTGCCCGGTGTGTTTTTTTAGCACGCGTTTTTCCCGCGGAGATGAAATGTTCTATCGCGAGGCGTTGGAAAACGAGTGTCCCGATGTTTTACTGCCGTGACTACATGAGACGAAGACGACATGAGACGCCGACAGCCCGATCCCCTAAGAACCTTCGCCCCTAAAATTTCGAAGCCATAGCCTCCTTTTTCAATGCAAGTTGGATTGATCCAAAATGGTGTTCATATCAGCTCCCCGATGAGGCGCTCTGCGTTGTTCCATAGACGCACGCGATGGAGATTAAACCAAGTTATACGCGATTGCGCTTTCATTTTCAATCCTTGCAAAGTTTCTGCTTGCTCTTATAAATTGCATGGTTATGAACGTCGCCTTAATTCACTTGATTGATTGATTGATTGATTGATTGATTGATTGATTGATTGATTGATTGATTGATTGATTGATTGATTGATTGATTGATTGATTGATTGATTGATTGATTGATTGATTGATTGATTGTAGGGTTTAACGCGCCGACGCAACGCAGGCGATGAGGCGCGCCGTAGTGGAGGGCTCCGGATTAATTTCGACCAACTGGGGATCTTTAACGTGCGCGGAAATCTCGTACACACGGGCGTTTCTGCTTTTCGCCTCCATCAGAAAAGCGGCCGCTGTGGCCGGGAATCGAACCCGCGACATCGTGCTCCGCAGCGCAACGCCTTAGCCACTGAGCCACTGCGTCGGGTTAATTCACTAGGTCGACACCTCTTCTTGACAATAATTACTTGATGCCTTCAAATATTACTCGGTTGACAGGCTCGTTACAAGCTGCAGATAAACAGCTCTAGTAACGGCCCAGGTGAGAAGATTCACAGAGGTTTTATGCATCGCGCTGTCTCCTCTGGCCACTTGTTGCTCTCCTGCAGAGTCAACCACCCCAAGTTCAAAAGGTTGGGCCTTGTTAACTCGATCCCGCGGAAGCTGCGTGGTCACTTCACTGACTGAACGAGCATTGAAAGCTGCTATGTTATGTATCCCTTCATTATAATCTCAACGAGCTTTCGTACACACAGCGCGCAGTAATTTCTTCTCAGCTGAACAAGGATGTCTCGTACTCGTCTATACGGAATTTGAAGATATATGAGCCATTACTTCTCGTATAAGAAATGTCGGCGTGTTTAAACAATAGGATTTTGTTCGGCGTCCTGTTTGATGCTTTGTAGTTTACATGTGATCCAAAGTACATTGCATTATCTTTCCACGCAGCAACGTAACTTCGTACTGAGCTTTAGGGGAGTTCGAAGGGTAATTCTTTTTTGTCCGCACGCACTTCCTCAGTGTGCTGATATGTCCACATTGTGTTCCGCTCCATGCAGCCCACCCGTCTTTCACGAGATAGTCTCATGGCCGTGTTGTAGTCCTGTCTTTATCGTAGCCCTTATTCATCCAGTCTTCATCGGAGGACCAGTCTTCACCAGAGTATTGGTTTCTTCATTGGTAACTGCGATGAAATTTGGTGGTACCCGCCGCGGTGGCTCAGTGGCTAAGGCGTTGCGCTGCTGAGCACGAGGTAGCGGGTTCGATTCCCGGCCGCGGCGGCCGCTTTTCTGATGGAGGCGAAAAGCAAAAACGCCCGTGTGTACGAGATTTCGGCGCACGTTAAAGATCCCCAGGTGGTCAAAATTAATCCGGAGCCCTCCACTACGGCGCGCCTCATCGCCTGCGTTGCGTCGGCGCGCGCCTCATCGCCTGCGTTGCGTCGGCACGCGTCCAACAGATGCGGCCATTCTGGTGGGTAACTTTACGATGCATAAATTCTCCGCACCAACGCAGCTTGCTACCGAAAACTGAACTCCGTTAGGCGAGGGGGTTACGCGTGCCTTTCCGTCATGCGGCACTTCCACAAGCTATACAATCCCATCACAACAAATATATCATAGGGCCCTCCAGTAACATCTCGAAAAGGCAAGAACCGAATTGTACAAGCGGGTCCACAGATCCCAGAGGGTCCGCACGGGTATTTCAGGCGTCCACGAAGCCTTCCCGCAAACTCTCTCTCTCCCTCCACTCATTTCTCCTTTTTGCCAAACCTTGCTGTCAATGCAAAAATGTGGTGACCTACTGTATACGTTTATTTGTTCCCCGCGCAGAATGTCTTTTAACGTCGGATTTTTGCACAACACACCAGGTACGCAAAGAAAGAACCAGGCACACGACAGGCAGCACATAAGAGTCCTTGGAGTAATTTTAGTTCCGAGAGCGAATTGCTTGACAGTATGACAGACATCAGCAGGAAAGTGAGCCTCAAAAGGTGGGCATAGAATATGTGTGCACGACGACTTTAGCTGTATATGCAAACTGTTTGTCATTATGACACGGATCAATATAGTTCATTGTAAGGTCCTCCATGATATTGCATACCCAAAAAGTGGTCCCCAGCACACTCATGGTTGGAACCCCTGCCCAAGACTATACTGAGGACGAACAGTGCCATGGCGTTCTTTTAGCAGTTCTTCAAAACAATAGAACAAGTGTTCCAAGCGAACCCGTAGGTGGCGCTGGGTGCGCACAGCAAGTGCCTGGCTTGTACCCACTAGGAAACGGAATGTCGCGACATTCTGGTATGGGCTCACGCAGATCCCTGCAGTAGATGAGCTGTGAAATGGCGACCCGCAGTTGGTGGAGGAGGGCGTCTCCGCACCCATCAACCCTGCCATCAACATGGCAGGGTTACAAAGAAACTGGAAGAAATTCAAGTAGGGTTTAGCCTAATCAATATGCTGCTAGGCGAAGTGGTACAACAGCGTATTCCGGCAATTTTATACGCAGACGACATTGTTCTTTTAGCTGATAACTAGACCGATATGCAAGGGCTAATAAATATTAGCGGCCAGGAAGCCACCGTCCTCGGGTTAAATTTTAGTGCAGAAAAATCAGGAATAATGGTTTTCAATGACGCTACCACTGACGCAGTGTCTATCCAGCAAGGCGAATCACCCAGAGTGAAGGAATATGAATATTTGGGAGTGTGGATAAACGAAGGGAATAACTACTTAAGAACTCACGAGGAGCAACTTAAGGGTAAGGGAAAGCGAAACGCAGCTATAATGAAGCATAGAGCTCTGTGGGGGTATAACAAATATGAAGTTGCGAGAAGAATGTGAAAAGGAGTGAGTAATGGTGCCGGGTCTCACATTTGCGAATGCTGTACTCTGCTTAAAATCAGATGTTCTATCAGGCCTTGAAGTGAACCAGAGAACGGTAGGACGTTTGGCCTTAGGCGCGCATGGAAACACAACTAACGAAGCAGTACAGGGAGATATGGGCTGGGCGTCATTTGAAGTTCTAGAACACAGAGTAAAATATGTTTTGAGACGAGGTTGAGAGCAATGGACCAACGAAGGTGGGCAACTAAGGTTTTTAGGTGCCTATACTTGAAAAGGGTAAATACGCAGTGGTTAAGGACGACTAGAAGGCTAACGATGAAATACGGAAAGAACAGTGGAGAATCCAAAACAGCCGAAGTAACGAAAAAAGTGGCAAGGCAGATTGAAACGAATGAATAAAGAGAACAAATGGAAGCTAAAACGTAGTTAGAGATGTACAGGGCTGAGAAATTGAACATAAGAAACGAAAATTTCTACGATAATTCCCAGGGCAGTGCTTTGGTTTTTGAGGCTATAGAGCAGGTTGCCTGCGAACTAAGAGTTTTGTGGTGAAATATTCACAAAATGATGGGGTATGTGTGGTCTGCGGAAAAGAAACAGAAACTATGCGGCACATAGTGTTAGAATGTGATGATATTCATTCAAATCTACATGAGGAAAATATTCGGCTTCCAGAATCCCTAGGATTTACGGGTAGCACAGAGGAAGTTAACTTCAAGGCTGCCGAATCGACGAAAAGCAGAGAGGGGAATATTGCCTAGGACAGTTACCACCTGTAACAGAAAAAAAAGTATTTTGTGCCTAATAAACTTTTTGTGCCTGCCCTAAGCAGCGCTAGTATTAAACCAAGAGTATACGAAACATGGGTATATTAGTCCTTTTTGGTAAGATGACATGTCATCACCCCGCTACAAAGGGGAAACCAATAGCAATCATCATCAACGTCAAAATGCACTTCAGGTGTGCTGAGGTTTGGACTGGGGGACCGGTTTCACCCTTAACGGTACCGTAAGGATCCGAAAAAAATTGAATGGTTTCTGTCTCTTCCAGATTGACGTGAACGCCGTCTCCTGATATATGTTGTCGTAACCGGCTGCAGATGCGTTCCATAGTCTACATCGTGCACGGCCACATGCATTTGTTTTCATACATTTGCTGTGATCGGTCCACGTATATTTTAAAAGGACTTTGCAACGTTTCTGACAAACGCTTTCACTGTTTCCTTCACGTTTGGAACTACAGCGAAAGCTACAGTTATCGCCAGCACGGAGCGGCACTGCGTGATTCGCTCGTCGCATCAGATACGTCTTTCGTTTCTGCATTGCATTTGTGGCTTTCTTTTTAAAGCGGCTATCGAATGCTTTCGTTGCTGCAACTGAAGGAAAGTCGGCCAATGGTCTCGACACCCCTGTAATGACGTAATTCGAGCGCTGGAAGCGTGTCAACACCGGGAAAGAGAGAAAAATCTGTTGAGAGCAAGTTCTGAAGTTATGTGATGGCCATAGAGCAGTAATTTTTGGCTGAGGTACTTTGCGCCTCCCTAATCCAGTTACTGGATGTATTGAATGACTACGTTCTGCAAGCATCTAAAATACCGAAAAGAGTTGAAAAGGTGTTGCAGGGCCTGTTTATTACGCGCTATAGTGTACTAGAATATTCTAGCCCATTATTCACTCGCTACTGCCAAGCAATTCATCTACCCCGCGCAGACCGCTGCGTACTGTTTCGGGCAAACGCATTTAATAGGTTTCGTGCATGCCGTTAGAGATTTTTCAGGGCAAGGCTGCTGAAAAGCGAACCACCTATCACTTGGCGGCCCTGTCACCCAACAGCCTCTGGAAGGACCGTTTGGCCTTTGAGGATCGTCTCTTCCCCTAATGTACCATTGCATGGCGTGAGCTGTTGTGACCCGGGAATAAATTCTGTCTCGTAGAAACCTTGCTTCAGCGTAGGCTCCTTCAAAAGTTTACGGCAACACACGCATTACCATTGGTGACTCCATGGTTCCGCCTACCGTTCTTTGCTGGACTTTATCTGGGAGGCTAACCTAGTTTTTTTTATATATATAGATTGGATTCTTGTATGTCTACTAAGCCCGCAGGCTATTGAATAAGCGAAAACACAACGACATAGCAGAAAGCGAGACATGCTCTAAGCCAGCTTGGCAAGTTCCTTTTTCACAGACTTACCACGCCAAGCGGCGGACTCATGCAGTGCCTTCTACACTGAAACATTTCATTCCGCACCACAATGAGGTCATAGCCCTAAGGAACAGCCGTATTTTTAGAAACATAAAACATTCTCTTATTTCCTGCAATGCTCAATAAAATGTTGGCAAATAGGCGTATGCCGTAAAAGTTCGGTATGCGGAAACTGTTGAGCTTATATGCGGGACGTTTTCTGCAATTATTTCATATTTCTGCAATTATTTCAAAAGGTGGTAAAAAGGCAGTAACGGCCGCATTTACTAACTCCTTACGAACCTTACTACCCCGCTGTTTTGTAGGTTGGCTCTGCCACTAGCAACTGCATGGTTAGGAAATTAACGTAGTGTAGAAAGTAGTATGAACTAGATTAAGGTCGTGCTTGTGACTAGGTTATGCATGGCCAGTTTGTAAACGCATGTAGCTCAGAAGAGTGCTATAGCTAGGGCTTTACTAGGGGAGGTAGTGGTACTTACTGCCTGCTTCAGTTAGTAACTCTGACGTACTAAATTTACTACCTCGAGTTACTATAGTACCTCGTGTATACTGGGACAAGTAACTTGCTAGTGTTCCATTAGTGAACGCCCCGACGTATTTTTAGGATTGCTTTTTTTTTTTTATCAATGTACGGTGTTCCCCTTAACGTTTTATTTTACGCTTGCGATGACTAGCGCGCTCGTCGGAGTATGTGCTCCTTGATGTGCAACCATCACAGGCTCAATCCCGCCGGTTCTGTTTACCGTGATGGGTCGAAGCCGATGAAGTGGGGTGCCGGGTCTGTGCCAAGGGAGGAGCATGCAATCAGGGGCAGAGCGAAGGTGCGCGGGCATCCGAGCTAAAGCACGCCGTGTGCGAAAAAGCGAGGTCAAAGGGTGCGCGGGACATAGTTAGCGCTAGCCCTCATGTCGGCAAGTTAGCGAAGGGGCATAAAAATCAGGCGCACCTCCGTCTAACGGTGACGCGGTGGTTGAGCGCAAAGCTTTTTTACGACGGATGATCGTCGCCTTTACACGGTGGGGTGCAGGATTTTTCTGTCTAATTTTGTACTTCCATGCACCCCTCTTCAAATACAAAACGCTTCGACCTGTCAAAATGGAGCAATCGGATAGACGCCGGCTTCATACGGCGAATGACCTAGGTTCGATTTCCACCACAGCAAGCGTTTATTTCCTTTCACTTCACCCATTTTCGCGGTATAGACGCCATGAGTGAGAACACTAAATCTTTGCCTTAAAAGCAAACGAAGGTGTCCTAAAGCTTCCAAAGCAAACAACTGCCTCAGCAGAACACTCAAAAGCCTCCTGAACAAATAAAGTTGTATCCGACATAACTCTAACGATGGATGCGTGTTTACTCACCTATGACAGATCCGCAACAGACAATTCCAAACTTTTCTGGCTTCTCTTGGGCCGGAGGCCGGGGTTTCATCAAGCCGCCCGCTAAGAGCGAGTTTTTACTTCTACTACTACTTACTCACTGCAGATACCGTGCTTGCGATTATCAAAATACAGGAATGAGGTTATTTATTTATTTATTTATTTATTTATTTATTTATTTATTTATTTATTTATTTATTTATTTATTTATTTATTTATTTATTTATTTATTTCTTTATTTATTTATTAGTTATTTATTTATTATTTATTTATTTATTTCACTCAAACCAAGCCTGGCAATTAGCTTTCTGCCGTTCAGGGCAGTCAAATTTAGGAAACGAAAATCGGCATTATCCTTTCAGAAAATTGAGTCGGCCAAGCCCAGAAACAATGCAAGAAATACCGGCGAGTCGTTTCAGTTGGTAGTACGAGCGACCATTATGTCCAAAATTGATTACATAAGCAAAAGGTGCAAGAAAATGGCGATAAAATCTAGAATTGCCCAACGCCTAGGTGTTCGCATGCTGCCTGACTGGGCCTCGAAACAAAGCACGACGAGTTTTCGCCTAAATACATGATTTACTCTCAAAAACCCAGCCAAAAGGAGTCACTTAAACTCGGATTACACGCCGTTTGTCTTTTTCTGTAATCGGCCCCGTCCTTCCCGGTGTGCTCTTCAATAGCACTATCATTATTCGGACCTCGCCCTTCACGGTGTGCTCTTCAATAGTACTATCATTATTCGATTCCCCCAGCGTACCGCATTAAAATAAAATTTGCGTACTCATGTTCAGACTGCAGAACTAAACTCACTGTTGCTCCCATGCACTTGTTGTTCGAAATAAACGAATATCCGGAACGACTGGCCAAAGCGCCAGTCGAATTCGTTTTTCTAGAAACAAACACGCAACGTCGAACTATGTTACACCAACGTTCCCTCTCTCTTTCTAAACTCAGGCACTCTAATCGAACGCACAGGGCCTCTCGGGTGACTGAAAAGACAACGCTCGGTTTCTGAGAGCAGCCATTTGTCTGCGGAGCTCTTGGGAAACCCTGACTGGCCTATAGGACAAACAAAAGGCCCACGGGCTGACGTAGCGCAGAGTCCCCGAGGTGTTGGTGCGTGAAATGACTCGAGGCAGCCGGTTCGATTTGTAGAAATTTCGAGACTCATTCGAGGCGCTGGACCATGCACGGCGAGAGCAGTCTCACGTGATTGAGAGGTACACTGTGCACGTTGAAGAGCCTTTTAGAACGGTACCCGAGCACCGACAAAGTAACAAAGAGACAAGGCTGTCCTCGGTGGCTGGTCCGAGTGGCAAGAGAAAAGTAGATACATAAACATTCACGCGCTCACATCCTTGAGAGCTGTGCCACTTGCGAGTCCTAATGGAAGAAAGTTGTGTCCGGCCGAGGCGACCACCGACGGAGAAACGGACGCGTGTGGAGACCTTGTTCAATCGTCCGTGAAATAAACGGAAACGTTTCGACCATTTGCTTCTGCCCTCTGTATCTCTGTAGTAGTGTGCTGTGTAAAGCAAATGCCCAGGATGCGTCGTGTGCAAGCCGGGCGCATCGAAACATCGGATGGGCCCATCGAAACATGAGCTGGGCGAATTTCTGGTCGCGACTCAGTGTGAAACATCAGCTTGTGATGAACAGTTTATCAATTTTATGAGAAATGAAGAGACTTATTACCTAACAACGGGTGTAAATAACTCGGAGTTTATATTTTTATGTGATTTGATTGTAGGGTTTAACGCGCCGACGCAACCCAGACGATGAGGCGCGCTGTAGTGGAAGGTTCCGGGTTAATTTTGACCACCAGGGGATCTTTAACATGCTCCGAAATCTCGTACACACGGGCGTTTTTGCTTTTCGCCTCCATCAGAAAAGCGGCCGCCGCGGTCGGGAAACGAACCCGCGTCTTCGTGCTCAGCAGCACAACACCTTAGCAACTGAGCCACCGCGGCGGGTGGGAGTTTAGAAAAAATTCTGAGGATAAAGTGTGTGAGGAAGCGATAGCCACGCTTCGGAATGTCAGGAAAGTTTAAAGAGAATTAATTAAACGCAGGTGAAAACAAACAAACCAATTAAGGTGGAACAAGCAGCGTGTGGCTCCTATTCCACTGGAAGGTCAACAAAATCCACAAAAAATATCTACAAATCTAGCGCGAAATAATTGTCATCGATGAACTTAACAATCCTATAAATTTATATCCGTATACGAGTGTGCACGTGCAGAGCTAGCGTAATCCGCGACAAAAGGTTGGCTTTTTCCCAGAGGGCGCATGCGATGTCATCCATCTTGTACACAGCGAACCACACGCAGCCTTCGAGTCACAGCTCAGGAGGCGTTCGACACCCTCACAGGACGACCTGTCGTCTCGCGCATACACGTGATACGCTTACGCACACGTCGGTCTATAGGCACCACCTCAACCGCTTCACAAGAGAGCGAAGCACATAACCGAAGCCGGCGTGGCGAACCAAGGAGACTGCATTGAAACGCAGATTTCTCCAACCTTTCCCAGAGGTCTGAAAGCACGCCTTATCAACTACCGAACACACTCGGAATAAAGGGCCAGCTCCGTATAGTGTTCGCCAACGGGCCCACCGCCACCCTTTTCGCTATCTCCTTGTTCGCTACTACGCAGTTCGCTGTACCGCAACCGCAGGAAGGACGTCCCATCTTCCCATGCACGCCGGCGGTGCTGCCTCGCAGAAGGCGCGACGAAAGCGCATACACGCCCTTCCTTTCAGCGTCACGTGCCATGTTTGCCTATTGTTCACTACACGCACTGCAGGGGGCACCGCGGGCGCGTGAGGACAGGGACGAAGAACGCTCGGAGCCCACTCTCAATGTTTGCGCAGTCATGCTAATAGAGGGCGGCCACTCTCTTGCCCTGACGTCGCCATTTTTCTTCGAGCAGGACGCGAAAACAGTAGATCGTGTAGACATAGTATATATATTATACCCGCGGGCGCCAGATCGCGGTCTCAAACGCGATGGGTTTCAGAACTGGTTGCGCCGAACCAACGGCTCTGCCTCCCTCCCCTCCGTATCTCTTGGAATCGGGAGGAATGGCCCGTGCGACGGAGGACAGCGCCCGGCGTTCGGAGGGACCCGATGTATACGGTGGGGTGTTGACCGAGGGCGGACCCTGATGCCGCGCGTTTATATACGGAAGGTCGGCTGGCTGACAAATTGCCGATATCGTTTGTCTTGGGTGGGTGTCCCCTGACACCGGAGCAGTGTATGTCTATGGCAGCGAGTGGCCAGAATGCCTGGCATCCATGAACAGCGACAGATGACAGCGGCGGCCTGTCCCGCTGTTGACGCGTGCCTGCGCAGTTGATTCGAAGTGCCCCATTCTGGGGATTGGCTCTGCGCGTATACAATTTAGCAAAGTGCGCCTGTTGAATCTTTTTCGTGTACGTTTTTTCCTAGAACTATTTATCTACGTAGTGCATCAACAAGATATGACGTATGATATGAGAATACGTGGCTGGATAAGATTTTTTTAGCGCGCTATGGTTACTCTTTATTTGCTTTCATCTGTTGCCAAATTTGCAAGCGTATTATACGATACCAGCGAACCAATCATTTTATATTTAGTCATTTTGGTGAAACATATATCAAATGGCTCCGTTTAAAATACTAGGATTCAAGACAAAGAAAAATGACAGAGCTTCGCGCAGCTCTGAGCAATATGTGTACGCGATGCTGAACAATTACTGGGGTGCCTTATGAGGGAGATGCAGCGTCCTTTGGTGGCAGGACTAGCCGAGCCGAGATAATAACCCGCTCCTCATGAAATTACCGTCACCCCGAGCTCGTTATGCAAACTCTTAGCATGCTCTTAATGTGCTCTTATGTGAGCTTTTTATAGGCCCTCATCTGCTTCAAGCGCATCGTCACATAGGGGCGGTGGCGCTAGTGTCGGTAGGAAATGTAACGGAAACATGGAAGACGAGTACAATGGAAAAATACACGGACGCCAGAAGAGCACAAAAAAAAATAATTGAACGACGAAGTGAACAAACATAACGAACACGACGCTGCGTGCATTGGTATAGCAGACAACACCGAAAATTCGGGTGGTCCACACGTATATGTAGGAATGATGGTGGAGGCTGCCTACAGTTTCACCGCATTGTTTACTTGCTGAGTGGCAGAGACCCCACAATCTTGTCCTTGATGCAGGCGCCGAAATACGCGCAGGCCAAAAACGTTTCAAAAGTAACGCTTGTGCCTTAATTATTTTAATACGGCGTGCAGGTCTTGTTATAACCCGCGGTAAGTGCCACTAACCACTTTGGTTTTGCGAAGCTCAGGGATAAATGCTTGCTCTCTGGTTGCGTTTCAGAACTTGTAGTGCAACATTCATTATAGCGCTAGAACAACTCAGTAAGTAAATGTACCTTGCTCAAAATAATACGTTTAAAGGATGTGTGAATTCTCATAATTCTAAGTACGATTCACATTGTTATTCCGCTGTTATTGTTCTGTTTATCGTTCTTCTCATAACACTGTTATTCTTAAAAACAATTTTGACAGTCACATGATCGGCAAAAGTTGGGTAAGGTCCAAGGAGGTCATGCCAGGTTAGGGTGGCTGGCTTAGCTAGGTAAGGTTGGGCCGGATTTGGTTACGTTAGGCTAAACTGATCTAGGTCAGGATATGTTAAGTTAGGTTGAGTTGCGTTAAGGTAGGGTAGGGGAACTTAGGACAGGTCAAGTTGGATTTGATTAGGTTAGGTTAGAATGGGGTTTACGTTTGAAAATTCCCGTGACATTAAACATCTTCTTGTAAAATTATACCAGCTATAGAAGGGTATACATAACCTGCAATTCGACAGGCGAGGTTTCAATCAGGAGCTGATACACCTCTGCGTTTATTAAGTTGTTCGAAAACGTTTATTCAGAAAAAGGGAGAGGGGAGGCGGAGAGAAAGAGTTAGGAGCGATGGATGGCCATCCTATTCCGGTAGGCCGCGCAGGCTCGCCGCCGCCCTCGCCCGAGAGATCAGGGCTTCCTGGTCCTCGAGCTGGCAACTGCGCAACGCGCTCTCCCATCACTAACCAAAAGTTTGTACCAACTTCGCAGCGGCAATTGTCGCACAGACAGAGAGAGAGAGAGAGAGAGAGCGTTTTATTGGAGAAAAAATGTGCATGGCTTCTGCTATACCCCCAGTCAGTTTAAAGTCGGCTTCAGTACTATACACAAATGCATTGCTAGAGGAAATTTTTTCAGGGGTAATATAAGCAGTTCTATACCAAAGTAGGAAATCCCGAGGGCATTTTCATATATAGCCGCGCAAGACAGCACACATCCCTAGTTTAGGAGCGCTACACACCGAGACTTGTTAAAGTCGGCTTCAGGGCTATACAGAAGTGCATGACTGGAACAAAATATTTTCAGAGACAGTATAAGAAGTGTGATATCAAATTATGAAGGTCTAGCGCCTTTGATTAAATACCTCCATTGAGACCTCACCCAGGTATCTACAAAAATCCACGCATCAAGCCGTTCTACAGTCGGCTTCACCACTACACAGTGTTGCATTGCTAGAAAGACATTTTTGTGGGCAGTATAGGTGGTCGTGAATGAAAATACGAAGGCCTTTCATTACAGCATTCTCATATGCGCCGAAAGGGTGACAAATCAACCGTTAAAGACAGACACAAGCGCTTCGCCGTTGAATCCTCATAGAATTGCTCAAGCCTTTAAAAAGGCCAATGCAGTGAGATGATGTACTTTGATTTGTACGTTATTTTATTTGTAGCTCGGACATCGGGCGTGGTTAGTGTTCTCGTCTCCGCACAAGCCATCCGGTGTAAGGGTGAACCCAGGGGGCAGCACGTGCCTCAGCAGCAATCCCGATCTTGGAATGAAACAAGCAAGTACCCACCATACATACACCCATGAATGCAGCTGAAAATTATCAGTACACTGCGGCCATTCCAGACTATTTCTAAACACCATTCACTCGCATACTCCGACGTGGAAAGCGCCTACCTTAGTCTCTTTCTCCATAATTTGTTGGGACTACTTGCACTTTACAGTGAACGCAAGGCTGAGACGAGGTTCGCGACGAAAACGATAGTAACATAGGGCCGTGTCCTTACGCATTACGCATCGTTGCTTTCTCCACCGCTCCCTCCACACGTTCGACGAAGTCACGAACAGCTGCGGCAAACGAACGTTTTTTGTAGGCTTCGAACCTACACGGAAGAACAGCCTTGAAGACCTGCTCGGTGACGGTTCAACAGGTGCGATTCAGCAAGCATGTGGGGCTTACGAGTTAAAAAATACTATTGCAATAATTGTGTAACGAAATCTTTCAAGGGATCGCTTCACTGGGGTGATGGTTTTACTCGGTTCCGCTCAAGTCACCACGAATTCCTACTGGCCGGGATTACTAAGGGTCGAACAAATCCAGACAACATAATTTGTGCTACTCCACGAGCATTCCATGACCCCATGAAGTATCAAACGATGCATAATTGATCAATACGTGAATAGAGGATGTTTCGAGGCAGTGCGTGCTGAACCTGCTACGCGTTTTTTTTTCTATCCCATCACCTAGAATTTGTAAAGCAGATCGTAAACATGGCTGGATCATACTTTTGTTGTAACTCTTCCACCAAATAAAGAAACCATGTGCCTTTTTTACGGACATTTGTGTTTCACCACCGTCAAGAGCACGCGGCACCATAATAATTCGTTGTGTGTACGCCGGAATAAGATCTCTAAAATGGCGATCAATCAGCCCGTGTGATCGAAATTCCATTCTTTGTCGCCGAAGTTTATTAGCTCGTCCTTAAAACTATAGTTCGTCGCTGCGTGTATACTTCCGGTCTCATCTCTTTCTACTAAACCGCAGTCGCCCTGTCGTAAGTCTTATATGCTCCGCTCGACCATTGATGTCCGTTTCACTCCGCATTGACATGAGGGAAGAGTGAGAGAGAGAAAACAGAAACTTTATTTAATGCAAAATTAGGGTTGGCAGCTGTCTGGGTGGGGTCCCTAGTCCACGACTCCAAAATGCCTGGGACTCTCTTCGGCCAGGTTGGTCAGGTGGAGCTGAGCTTCCTGGTCAGAGCTCGTGCACGGCTGCCTCTCAGAGCTCGAGTGAGGTGTGTGTTGTTGTAGAGAGAGAGAACTTTATTGCGGGAGTGGTTCCTCAGTCCAGGAGCCCATGTGCTGTCCAGGCCGCCGTAGCCCTGGTCACAAGCAGGAGCTGGTCCTCAGGTCGACAGGTGGACAGCAGTATATCCCACTGCTCAGGGGAAGGGGGCGGGTCCGGAGGCGGAAGGTCGGAGTTCTACGTGCAGTCGAATATTATCTGTGTCGGAGTTCCAGGTTTCTGGCAGAATTTACATTTATCTGAGTATTGTGCAGGAAAGAGTAAATGTATACACACTGGGGGAGGAGTGCCTCTTTGAATTTGTCTGAGTGTGATTCTGTCCTGCACAACAGTTTGAGATAGATGCGAGGCAGTGGAAGTGGTAAGCGAATATATATACTTAGGCCAAGTTGTGACCCCAGATCCCACCATGAGGGCAGAGATAATTAGAAGGATCAGAATGGGGTGGGGTGCATATGGCAGACATTCTCAGATAATGAATAGAGCCTACCATTGTCGTTGAAGAAGAAGTGTATGACAGCTGCATCTTACCGGTACTCACCTACGGGGCAGAAACTTGGAGGCTCACTAAGAGGGTTCAACTTAAATTGGAGAACGACTCAGCGGGCAATGGAGCGGAAAATGATAGGTGTGTAACATTAAGGGACAAGAAGAGAGCGGAGTGGGTCAGCGAGCAAACTGGTGTTAAAGACATATTAGTAGAAATTAAGGAAGAAGAAATGACTTGGGCAGGGCATGTAATGCGAAGGCACGATAACCGCTGGTCATTAAGGGTACAGAGTGGATCCCTAGAGAAGGCAAGCGCTGCAGGGGCGGCAGAAAGTCAGATGGGCAGATGAGATCAAGAAGTTTGCGGGGGATAAATTGGTCACAGTTGGCACAGGACCGAGGTAATTGGAGATATTGGGAGAGGCCTTTGCCCTACAGTGGGCGTAGACAGGCTGGTGATGATGATGATGATGATGATTTCTGTCTTAGTCAAAGATGTCTGAGGACTGGGGTAGGTCTGTCTCGTTGTTCGATAGTACTGGGTGATATCTTATAGGTGAGAAGAGGTACGGAAACCCACCCGGTCTCAGCGGGGCTCGGTGAGAGAGGTCTCGAGCCTGTCGATGAGCAAAATTCTTGCCCGCCAATGCAGAGTGGGCGGGAGTCCAGACAATGTCCACCCGATAGGCGGGCGTATGTTGCTTCAGAAGTCGCACTGTGGCGGGCCACCCGGTCCGACAGGATACTGCATGCGGCAGGCGGTTTGCGAATTGGTCAGTATAATCTTAAAGGTAGTTGGGATAAGGGCGAGCGCAATAGCTAATTCTTCAGCGTGCGTGTTGTTGAAGAAGCTTGACCCTAGCTCCTAGCTACAGTCCCATGTTACGTGGTATGGTGTTGGGATCTTGTCGCAGTGTGGACATTCGATCTGTATTTTGGGGGGTACGACATAACGCTGAACCAGTTTAGAAAGAATCATGGCCATCACGATAAGCTGCCAGATGATAGCGGAGGCCATGATATGATGTCTTACGTGCCAGGATTTGGTGCTACATGGGGCTTTTGAAAACTTTGTTGCTGAGCAGCCGTGAATTTGTGCTGTTGGCACAGTATTGTTCGCCACCGAGTATATGACGTCCATCTGTTTCAGCTCACAATGTATATTGATAACTAAGGAATAACACACTAAACTTGGTGAGTACAAGCTCACGATTTTCTGCAAGAATATTGTTAATTAATCTGTTGGACAAGCAGATATTCCGACGGTCTTTTAAGAAATGCTTTTATGCCGTTACGTGCTCACCTTTCCTGACCTTAGTAAACCAATGCCGAAATGGGAGAAAAGCACGAGCCTTATAACCATACACCCGTTTTGTTACCACGCTGATTAAGAAAGTGGAGCTCTTTTATTCCTCAATATTCATGCGAAGTCCGCGTACGGACGTAAGAGAGAAATATCAAAAGTAATTGGGGGAGGGCGAAAGGAAGGAGCTTGAGCCTGGGCTCACGCTTTGGAAGCTGTTGTCTTTTTTCCTATTTTTGTTTTTTATAGAAAATCCCCGGGTCATCTCAGATTCCGGAGGAGCGTCTTCGAACGCACATTTCGACTCTAAATGTAGCCATCTGTATTCCTCCCGAATGCGCGTATACGGCCCGCAAGTAAGCAAACACAGCCGCAAAAGTTTTTCGTGACCGGAGATGCTCGCCAATGCAGAGATGGGAGGCGCGCATCTTGAGGTCGAAAGATGAACACAAGGACACAGAAATGGGGAAACATAAACAAAAAAACATATTCGATAGCTTCAAGAACGACGCAGCTCTATCACGCAGCCTTGCAGTGCCACGTTTCTATACTGCGTTCGGTGTAAAGAAATGATGCTGCTCAAACGGAAAGCTATTGGACCGCTGCAGAGCGCAGAAAACCGCGGCTAAAGCCCCGACCTTCTCCTCCGGTGCATTTCAAGACGCGTGCACGGCGAGAAAGCGCAGCGGATTGATGGCTGCGTGCAAGGCCCACACGTGTGTGCGTGTGTGTGTCTGTACATACATATATATATAGATGAGGGTTCCAGCCTCGGAAGCCATGCACGGAGGAAACGGAACCCTTCGACTGCCGCATTGGACGTCCAGGTCACGTTTCGAGCCGAGAGAAGGACACGAGTTGAATACATCCGGAGGAACCTCCTAAATGGATGGGATCGCCCGATGGATGCCCAAGTGTGTGGGACGCACGCCTCTCAGTCAAGGCAGGATGGGAGAGGAAGAAGAAGAAGAAGACGCGGGTTGGAGGACGTATACCGCGGAAAAAAGAGTAACAAAAAAAACAGCAAAAAGAAGAGCTTGAGGTGTAGGCGGTGGTGCGGCAAGAGGAATTAGACCGAGAACTTTCACGAGAGAAAAGTCGAGAAAACCGCAGGGTTTCAGCTTTCCGTGCTCCGGTATTCAGGCCACACGTTGGACCGAATCTTCTTTCTTGCGGAGAGCCTGCGACACGCGTTGAAGGTTCAGGCCTGATGCTCTCTCCTCTTCCACCTCCTGTTCCCAGCTTCCATCTCAACTCGCTTTTCTTCTTCAGGCCTCACTATCGCTACTTGTGGTGTGCTCTCTCAACATTTCTTCACTTAATTCTTCTTTCAGACTATCCTTTGCTAGTTGCTATCATCCGCTACTTGAATGTGTGCGCGGCAAACTTTTTTTCAAAAAGACATACACAAGCAGCCTTAGCGCAACCCTCCTTTTTTAATTTTTTTTGGTTTCGGGGACTTAAGCTCGGGTAAATACACGGCTGAAACCTCAAGCCTTCCTTTTTTTTCTTTAGAGGGCTCCGTCTTAGCGGAGGCGAGCAGCAGGCTTGGTCCAAGCCCAAGCAACGTTAACATTTTATTTATGTGTGTTTCCTTTCAACAGGATCGCCGAGGAGCCACCGTGAAAGAATTCCAAATTGACGTTCGGGCGGGGAGGGGGTTAGCTAGCGAGCGTCGTCTCACATACTAATATCACAGCCGAGCCAAGTTTTGGACGGAAACAAAAGAAGCGGCAGGCTCCGCAGCGGAGCACAGTCACTCGCGTCGAACGAAGAAGAAAAAGAAAAATGTTCCCGCTTGCGTACACCACCAGAGACAGGGATGGAAGGAAGAGGCAAGAAATGGAGGACTAGGAGGCCGCCATGTATACAGTGGCACAAGCCATGCCCATCTTGCCACTGTTTGCGCATACATAGCGAGGGCCGGGCGTATAATTTCCCACGCGTACGGGATTATCTACCCGTATGCGGGTTTAAAAGGGATCTCGCGCCTCAAAGTCCATCGAAAAGAACGACAAAAAGTGGAGAGTTTTGATACGTTAGAAGAGCGCTCCGTGTAGGCAGAGCCGATATAGAAGCGACAGAAGCGACGGCGTTCGGGGGAGCGCCGCCTCTTTTGTCGACGCTGACGCGCCGTTTAGCGGATAAGACTGATGGATGACGCCGCGATGCGCCCGGGGATATCACGCCAATGACGATGCACGCGCTCGGATCCGTGTCGCCGAGCTGCGAGATGGAATTTGCATAAACGCATTAATAGGACGGCCCAGCGTATAAAATCGTCGCGCGAAGTGGTTTATGTTTGCTTTTGGCGGGGACCTTTTTCGGATTTCAGCGGCTCGTCCATAGAATTATATTCTTCGTTCCTCCCGATATAGCGTACTCGACGATTCCACAGCGTTGAGAGTGTTTCTTGAACAAATGTTCGGCTCTCCCTTTGGCTTTCGCTTCCTCCGGGATGTGGGCTTTCTGTGGGTGCCAGCACATTTTCCCGGCTTATTTGTTAGTAGTGGAGAGGAATCAAAACCTAGGCGTTTTTCATCCTGTGTAGTCAAAGCGGCATGGTATTTTCGAAGAGAAAGCGCTACATCTGCCCCGCTTGGAGCGCATCTGCCGAAGCTCGACAGCTCTCGAGCTTCTGCTTTAAAGTACCGTCTGACGCTATACATCTCCGTTATTCTCTAATTATTTTCACATTCGACGCCCTTTTTGGCGGAGTTTGCTTGCCATAGAGGGCAAATTTGCGACCCTGGGATTTCAAGAATTATTGAGGCGGAAATTGCGTGGTTGGAGAGGAAGGCGAGCGAGTAGCAAGTCGAGTCCAGCTGTCAGCAAAAACAGCGCGCATACCTCTCAGGCCCACTGTTGCGGCAATCTCAGCGTCTTTTAAAAGACAGTGCTTGATATGTTCGTGGTCTGGAGCGGGGGCCTCCAAACTCGGACCCGCGGAGTCCTAAAAACTGACTGCTTCTGCTCCAACGAGGTCGCGCTCCCTCGTGCACGTCTATTCTGGTGTCTTCTTAGGGGCACTAGATGTTGATGATTGGGTTTTTATGGCGCAAGGCCGACTAAGGGCAAAGAGCGCCAAGGAAAAGTTGTTTTATGAGGACGAAGTGATAGCAAATGTAAAATATAGAACTAAAAATATACGTGGCATGTCATAAAAGACAATGTAGATGACCGTTATAAAGGACCAGGGTGTCAACATGCATGGTAAGTAATGAGGTGTAAAAACTGGACATCGCTAAGAAACTTAAAAGTACGCTCTTGGGTAATCATGGGGTCATCTCCTAAAAGTACGATGGTTGTAGCGCAATGTGTTGTCTGTATAGTTGTGAGAAGTGTTTGTATACCCCTAAGGTATACCCCTAAGGTATACCCCTACACTCACATATGCTTTAACTATTTTAAAATCAATGTGATCTAAGTGAGTCCTTCGACTTGGTTGCCGTGTGTAGTCTCTTAAACAGAAACCGGGCATGGGAACATGGTGAAAAATGTGTGAGCAGTAAGGTATAAGGTGCCAACGTTAACTTCGCTGGTTTGAGTAATTAAATCTATACCTCTGCGCTCCATGGAGAACATCAAACAGCGAAGCAGAATTATGTTTATTGATTGTCAGCTAAATCTTCGAAGCAATGTGATCAATGTTTTTTATTTTTTTATTTTTTGTTCTTGACGTGGCTAGAGAGAAAGTGAAGGAAGGAAGGAAGGAAACAACTTTTATTGTCAGACAGAGCGCGTTAAGCGCCCGATGGGGTGGCTCCCTCTTCACGGGTTCCATATGCTTCCAGGGCCGCCTGGCCCCTGTGGATCAGTCGGAGCTGGTCTTCCAGGGCGGGGCTGGATAGCAAGATCTCCCATCGCTCGTCAACGGTGAGGATAGTAGGCGAATTACTTATGGGTATAGGTGGGGGGCGGTCTTTGGAGAAATTGCACTCTCCTATGACGTGCTGGAGAGTGCCTATTAGATTGCAGTGAGGGCATCTGTTCTTGTAGATTTCAGGGTACATTTTATTCTGGAGGCAGGGGTGAGGAAAGGAGCCTGCCTGTATTTGCCTGTATATTGCTTGTTCTGCTCTAGTCAAGGAGTGGTGGGGGTGTGGGAATGTCTTCCTACCGTCCCTGTAATATTTGACTATATCTGTGTAGCTGGTGATGGGTTGCATTCCGCTTCCCTCCTCCTCGGTGGCCCGGGAGTTCCAGCGCTCGGGCCTGTTGATGAGCATATTCGCTGCCCTCAACAGAGGAGTGGGCGGGACCCCAAACTAATTCGATCTTTTGTTTAGGAGGCCTAGCTTTTTCGAGGAGTTTTAGAGCCGCAAGGGACACCCAGCCAGATCTGTAGTTCTTTGTACGCAGCTTGTGAGTCCGTAACGATCTTGGTGACGTTAGGTTGCAGGAGTGCGAGGGCTATCGCCACTTCTTCTGCTTCCTCTGAAGATGGAGTGTTGATCGATGCGCAGGTGACCAGCTTGTCCAACCCGGTGACCGCGACCGTTGCCCTTGTGAGTGTTTGGGCAGGGAGGCGTCTGTGTAGAGAACAGTGTCGTCTTCCTCCAGGGTGCCTGGAGAGGGCTCTGGCCCGGGCGTCGCGCCGTCCGGCGTGCCTTGTGGGGTTCATGTTGCGCGGTAATGGTTTGCTTTCCATCTTCTCAGTCCACTCTTCGGGTAATTGGCCGTGACAGGTATAGTGGGATTGCTGCCATCCGATCTTGCGAGGACGCTTCTGCCCGCCTTGGTATGGCTAAGGCGGACCCTTTGATTGGATAGGTGGGCTTCTATAAGCTCGGCTACTGGTGTTGTGGACTGCCATTTGTAGTAATTTTGTTGTGGACGAGTTGTGGGAATACCCAGGGCCTGCTTTGTGGCTTTCCTGATTATTGTGTCAAGTTGTATTACATCATTTTTCAGGAGTTGCATATACGGCGCTGCGTAGATAATTCTTGAGGTAACAAAGGCCTGAACGAGGCGCAATGTGTCTGATTCTTTCAGACCCCTCCGCCTGTTGGCCACTCGCCTGATCATGCTCAAGATCTGGTCTGACGCGAGCTTGATTTTTCTGATCATAGCCGTTGCCCTTGCCGTCTGCCTGGATCAAGAGGCCTAGGATCCTGAGTTGAGGTACCGGAAGGATTGCGGATCCCTTCTAGAGTGATTCCAATGGTTTCTGATCGTTTCCCTGATGTACGTGGTCTAACAATGGTCAGCTCCGACTTTTGAGGCGAACAGCAAAGGCCACAGGCCTTCACATAGCTGTTAACCGTCTCAGCTGCTTTTGGAGCGTGTCTTCGATCCATCTATCCGATCCTGCTCTCGCAGTCCAGACGGTGATGTCGTCGGCATACAATGCATGTCCCAGGCCATCAATGGACTCGAGAAGCTTGGGCAACGGCAGGAGAGCAATGTTGAACAGGAGTGGGGAGAGAACTGAACCTTGCGGTGTTCCTCTATCCCCAGTAAGATCGGTTGGGATGTCTTCTCTCCTATTCTGATCATGGCCGTTCGGTGCTAAGAAAGTCTCGGATATGTTTGTACGCTCTCACTCCGCAGCCCGTGTTGCGTAGGTTGCGGAGGACACTATCATGCGTGACGTTGTCAAAGGCACCTTTGAGATCGAGCGCTAGTATCGCTCGGGGCGCCTGTTTCGTTGCCCGCTTGATTACTAGCTCGTTAAGTTGTATGAGAACATCTTGGGTGCCTAGGTGTTGCCTGAAGCCATACATGTGTCTCCGGCATCTGGTCGGTGGCATCCAGATGTCGCTGCAACCTCTTGAGTACCATACGTTCCATGATCTTCCCCACGCAGGACGTGAGGGATATCGGTCGCATGTTGTCAATGTGAGGTGTCTTCCCAGGCTTGGGTATGAAGCGGACTTCTGCCTCTTTCCATTCCGGTGGGAGTTTGCCAGTCTCCCAGACTTGGTTAGTGTACTGGAGCAGCTCTCTGCGGGCCTTGTCCCCGAGGTTGTTGAGTAACTTGTAGGTAATGGTATCGGGTCCTGGCGCGCTGGCCTTATTGCTCTCGGAGATTGCCGCGACCAATTCGGTGTCGGTGAATGGTTTTGTCTATTGCTTCGTTGGTAGGTCCTGCATAGTCCTGAGGTGCGATGTCTCCCTTCTCAGTTTTCAGGTACTTGGCCTTCAGGTCGTTGATGAGTTCATCGACACCGCCAGTATAGTTGTTGAGGGTGCGTATGAGGCTTCGATTAGTGGCGCTTTTGCTGCTGAGAGGGTCGATCAGGTGACGGAGGAGAGACCACGTCTTCCTGGTAGACAGGGTGCCCTGTAGACCGTCACACACGCTCAGCCAGTTCTCTTTGCACAGCTGGGTCGCGTATTCAGCAGCTTGCTTGTTGAGCTCATGGATGCGTGTGCGAAGTTTCCTGTTGTGTCGTTGTTTCTTCTTCCAGCGTCTGGTGAGGCTGTGTCGAGCTTCCCAGAAGTGGGCAAGCCTTGCGTCCACAAAGGGTGTCTGTAGTGTGGTCGCAATTTTCTGGGTATATTCGCTACCAGCTCGATTTGCTCCTTGGCCCATTCCCCATATGGTCTGGTGCTGTTCATGTTCTCATCTTCGTCGGCTGCTTGCCTTTGTCGAAGCTTGTCCCAGTCAGTTAGCTTTGCTGTTCCCCATTCTTGCCTTGAACATGGGCCCCCTGATCGTGATGTTTAGTATATCGTGGTCCGAACCCAGGTTTACCCCCGTGTTCCGCCACGACACGTCTAAAGTTCCACTCAGCAGGGTAAGGTCTGGAGTGGTGTCACGGGACGTACTTGTACCCATATTTCCCACACTCCGTTTAACTTGAAAGTGTAGGTGCAATACGCTCAGCTTAGTAATTTTCGGTTGCATCGAAACGACATGACACAAGATCCATTTACACGAGTGCACAAATATTCGAGATATGAGAATAGAGAGAGAATAAAACTTTATTGAGTTGCCAACTAGAGTTCCTAAGCGTTGGCCAAGAGCCACTGGACGCTGGCAGCGTGTTCGGACAGTCGGACGGCCAGGAGTTGATTTTCCAGGTTGGAGCTCCGCAGTAAAATCTTCCACTGCTCGTTGTTAGTAATATTGTGGCCGCCTGCGCACATTGCCGTAGCATGTATGCTAAGTCCGCGGGGTTCGTGCCACGACTGACACTTTGGGGTGTAACACCCCCGTTAGCAGTACCTGCAAATTACCGGGTTTGTATGATTTTGTGGGAACAAGTCACCAGACCACGGACTGCCGTTTAGTTCTGGAGGAGTGCACGTGAATACGAAGCGCACCCGGGCCAGACTGTCCTGGTTGGCGATATCTCTTAGGACATGAATCTGTTCCTGCCCGACAGAGGGTTGAAACCCTCATACTATCATAGGATATGGCTTGAGCATGTATTTTCTCTTTCTTATTTGTGTAGCCACCAAGCGGCGCAACTTTGAAATTGTGGAATCCTATTAAATTCACGAAAAATTGAATGATTAGTAACACTTTCTCTTCACTTATGCGCTTGGGGGTCCCATTCACAAGACTGAATACACATTCATTTCATTTTTTGTGTAGCCATAATTCAGGCAGTTTATTTTACAACATTGTGCAAACAACCAAAAGAAACTAATAGGTTGCATCTCTAGAGTGCTTAATCTTTTTGTTTTGATTGTGGTGTTAGATATCCTAGAACCACATGCAGCAAGACGGGTATATTAAATCGCTAGGCCCGTTATAATCAATACTTCTTAGCTTCATATAAGCGTCAGAGTATACTTTGATAAACGTTTTTGCACCGTGCTGTCTTTATGTGAGCTAATTTATGTCGGGCATCGGGCTCTGGTTTATTAAAAGAAATCGGGCGTCAGGACTCAAAGTCAGAAAATTGTTATTCATTGTTTGTGTGTGCGTGTGTGGGTGTGTCATCGGGCGTGCTGCACTCAGGGTACCAAGCATCGGGAAATAAGGTTTTATATTTCGAAACGGGAATCAGTGGTGCATCTCTAGGCTGCTCTTATGGTAATCGATTAACAAAGCCTTTTAGTAGTCGTAATATGCATTTGAGAATCAACGCGATACCTGTGAGACTGGAACGAATTTGATAAAGTCAAAAACTACAGAATCTTGTGTATCACACGAAACGAAAGGCGCCAGAGCTCCCAGGAGAAATTTTCAACTTCGTTAAACACTCTCATATCCGACAAGCACCCTCCCATGGGTCCAGTAGTATATCCTAAAAGCACTGAACACTGTAATTATGACAAGAGCTGATTCTTGCAAATTCGTAAGATGTATCAGATTGAAAGCGTCAGTGATGTCAAGAAAGTGTCAATCAGGGGGGAAGTTTTCCGCAAGGCCATAAGCTTATGCAAAAGCATTATAAGCCGTGAAGTAATAAGAAGGGTGAGATAAGATGGACATATCTACCGATAAATTTTAACATATTAGGCAAAAGAAGCATTCGTGCACTCGGTTTTCATATTGTTGCGGTGAGGCTTAAAGGAGCCATGAAGAGAAAATACAACTTCGCTTAATTTGAAAGAACTAGGATTCAGTATCTCACTCAGCTCCGTCAGAGCCACAAAAGATGTTTTTTTAACGAAAAAAAAGCAAGAAGTATTTAAAATGTTTCAAATTTTGCGCCACAGTGACGTGTTAATGGCAAGAATGACGTCATACGGGCCAACAATAAAATATAATTTTCAGTGTGTTAACTGCACGTTAGCATTCAAGTGATGCGGTCAAATGGAACTAGAGGCCCCATTACAGACGTCCAGTCATGTGTCGTCGCGACAGGTCATTTAGGCGGCCGCCAGTCGCACAAACAAGGTTCCGTGACGTCATAAAAAAGTTGCGGGAAATTGGCTAGGTGGTCGCCACGGCTTAACACGTTTTTTTTAATATCTCCGTTATTTGTTCGAAGATTGCGATGATATTGGTATCATTGTTATCGGGACTAAGCAGTCTTTCTAATAAACCGAACTTGTATTTTGTCTTCATGGCTCCTTTAAATAATATAGCGCTTTCTATACACGTCGTGGTGGCTTGGCAGCTAGGGCGTTGTTAGGCTGAGATAATAGGCGTAAGGTATCTCTCAACTGCAGCGGCTGCTTTTTATGATGGAGGCGAAGTGCGGAAATGCCAATGGGTCGAGGCTACACAGACGTCAAATATCTCCAGGTCGCCTGATAAACTTTTAGCCCTCCACTACGGCGCACCTCCTAGCCAAGGTGTAGATTGTTCGCGTAAAACCCCAAAATTTAACCTCTCCCTCTTTTCCTAGTGCCCGAAGGCACTACGAAGGGTGCCTAACAATTTTTTTCTTGGTTGAAATGTCTTTGAGCATGTAACGCAGGGGCTGCAGACAGTTTATCGAACGCCATCACATCGAACACCACTTCATAGAAGCCGTTTTATCGAGCGCCTTTCGTCGAAGGACGTTTCATCGAAGACATTTCATCGAGTCACGCTGTATACAGTGGAGAAGTCAGTGTCTCAGGCGTGGATGAGCAGATTATGAACGAGATTGTTTTCTCTCTCTTTTTTTTTTTGCGAACGCTCCTATAGTATGACTGCATTTTTTATGTTTATCTAGAGGTTTTTCACTTAGAAGTATTGAGGCGTGAAAAGATTTGATGTGTTCGCCAGATATTGGCATGCATGAAGTGCTGTGGTCAACGATTTGTGCGCCTGCCTATAGGGTTCCGGTCGACCGCTTTCAAAGCGAAAAGCGCTGGTGTGTTAGCGCATGGAAAGGCTTTGATCACTTTGTCAGACACGGGCATGTATATATGGGCCTGCACTAAAGCTATTTCACAGATGATTAAAAATGAAGCGTGAGCATTACGTCGAGCGCAGAGGCAGGATGCTGACAAAATATAAAGGGGAACAAGCCAACCATGAAGTTCGCAAAAAACAGTTACATAACTATACTCCCTGTCTATCTTTCTGTGTTCTGGCTACCTATGCATCTGGTTAATTCCTTGCAAATAAATTTGCACTTTAGGCTTCTGCGAGTCAATTTCTGCCTTTCCTGAGCAACAAAAAATGTATACCTTGTGTCATTTTGTGACTTTCTAATTTTTATAGAACTAAAGCTTTATAAAACAAAAAAAAGGGTAACAAAAATATGCCCGCATATCTACTCACTTCGTTGCAAATGTCGCCGAAAGGCGATATTCGTCTGGCGCCCCTGCCACGTAAATGGTTCCCTTCTCTTTTACGCTCACCTCTCATGCTGTTACTCTCCCCTCTCGCTCCTCCTAAGATAAACACGCTAGAGGTTCGCTGAAGTCGATTTAAATTTACCGCCTTCAGCTGCTCCATGCTGGGAGCCTCGATGCCAGCTCTCTGCTAGCCTCTATGCCAGCACTCCACGCGCCATTATTCGAACCCTTCGTTACAGTTGACGCCGCGGGTGGCCACTTCTGTATTTCGCTCTGCGTACTTTTTATTAAATCAAGCATTCATGTATTTTAATAAAGGAACCCTGCAAATGTCAGTTACGTATTGATCTGTTGCCTCAGATATGCGTAATGTTTTGTTTTTGCCGAACAATTTTGACAAGTATAAACATTGCCACCTGGCTGATATGTTATAAACGTATCGTACAACCGCTGTATTAACTTTGCCCGGGAGGCTGAATCAAGAGACAGACAGACCAAAATTTATGCGTTCAAGTTACGTTACGTTGTTAAGTTGTATCATTGATACCAGAATTTTTTTTTATAATAAATTTATCCTTTCAAGACTATCGCCTTTAAAAGCAAACTTTAACGAAGATAACGCAAACGGCGACATCACCCGGGACACGTTAGTTGCACGATAGTTACGCTCCGTGTTGCCGATAATCGTACCTGAATGTGGCAGGGACTAATTCTGGGTTCCAGAAAAGCGCGGTTTTTTTATGTGATCCTAAAATTATCAGATATTTTATTCTTCGGGCCTTCCTTGCGCCTTCGCAATTGTCTAGCAGTAGCACTAATCGTGCCCGAAGATTCCAAACTACGATGAAGCTAGTCCAGCCGAACAACATTTGACGAAACGGGTGACGTCAGTGCGACAAAATGAAGTTCGATAAAGCGGCTTCGATGGAATGAACGGGCCTTCTATGAAAAAACTCCCGACAAAACGGTGTTCGATGCGTTGTATCATACCCATCATGCAGTTCACTACAAAGTAGATAAGTTAGTGCACGTCCAACAGTACTTGTCTTTAAAATATGTCTGCAAATACGGGAACGAAAAGTTGTCGAAAGCAGAATTATGGTTCAGACTTCTAGAAATTAATTTAGAAGGTCCTTGCATATGAAAAACCGGTGAGGGTAAAATAAATTCAGAATACATTCTTTCTCGGCAAGTGTTTAAAGATCCCTTGCTGTAAAAAGAATTTGCGCAACAGTTATTGAGGTGCAAAAAAAAAAAAATGTCAGCAGTCGTGGTCCCTGCGCCATGCAGTGAAGCAGAACATGGATGTCAGGCGGTGTTGTTTTTGTCGTTGGGAGCTTTAATAGTGAGAAAGCCTAATGGCCACCGGAAGAAGGGAATGTGGAGTTCACTCCATAAATAATTGTGTAGACCACGGTTAAGCTCCCCGTATCAGGGGGTACAATTTCTAACATTTTCTACAATTTCTATATTTTCTGCAACGTTCTCTTAAAGAAATGCGGCAATTTTTCATAAGTGGTCGAAACATCTCTTCCGCCGGGATGTAAATATCTTCTCAATGACTGAAATTGGTATTTACGGCTGGCACAGAACTCATGTAAAAGCACGGAAGATCAAGAAATCTGCTCGCAATTCAAAACGAAAACTGGTGGTGAATGCTTGCTGACGGTCACAATTACTTTATTACGCTGAAGCCATCTGAATTTATACATTAGCGATTCAGTGCCCTCTTGTGACTTGCCGTTTTACCTCTCGAGGCAGAAATAAGGTTTGACGTGCTAGAATATAGGCCGGCAGTGCCCGGCACACTTTCACCGAGGATATGTCATGCACTAAAAATGTTTCAGTAACTGAAGCGTCCTGTATTGCAGCGTCATCCGAACTTTCTTAAAGAAATCGGTACCGAATGCGTGGGAGCGTTTGTGAAGCCAGAAAGTTTTAATCAAAATGCCAACTGAACCTCCAGAGATAATAACGCAAGAAATCGAAACTCGCCAGCAAACAGCTGGTGGTGTACGGGACTTATTCGAAGCTCTGTCCATATATCTGAACTGTTATGGACAGAGCTTCAAATAAGACAGAGCTTCAAATCTGTACTGACAAATGGGTGTGGTGCTTTGACTGCAACTGGAACTCTTATAGCAGAAATTAGGTGTGCACATGGGAAAATCTCTAGCAGAGTACGGTTTTTATTTTTTATTTATACATACTGCAACCCCACTTCGGGTATTTTGGCTGTTCTGATGAACAACAGCATGCAACGAAGCCGCCATAAGGAATCAGTTCACATTTGGGCGACTCGGTAGCAGCGTCAAATATAAATTTCGCAGCTCAAAAACAAAACCGAAACCGTTGTAAATGGTTCGTAAATGGTCCTAATGGTGTTTAGGGCTCCTATAGGACCACCAACAATGCGTGCAACAGCTTTAAAACCGTTTCTAATAAAATACTAACTTCACTAACTCACGCCTGTCCATATTTTTAGCCGATCTGGCAAATCCGGCCATTAAAAACCGTCTCCCGATTCATTATTTCTGCCATGATAACAAAACTCAAACGCTGATGCACAATTTAACTGTGCGCGTTGCTTTCGTAAGCAACGGCGCGCAGTTATCGCGCTTAATTTTCAGACGTTAATCATCAAATTCGCGTCCCAAATCCCAGTCTTGTGGCATAAAGAAAACGACACTGATTTTTAAAGAGAATTTTTTGAGCTAACGATGAGATAGCTTTATTTGTTCTAAAGCGCCTCGCATGCGAGAAAATCAGGCATTGATATTGCCCATCAACATGATCGAAATTTACAAAGGTGTTGTGTATTCATTTGAGAAATTTGGAAGAACACAAAACGCAAACTCAGGTGACGGATGCATGCTGCCCCCCTCACCCCAACACACACACCATCACCATGATCTGCCTGTATAGTTTATGTCCACTACAAAATGAGTGCATCTCCCATTACTCCAAACTACATGCCCTAAACCACTCTTTACTCCCAATTTTTTCTATCTCATCCCTCCAATGATTTATAGATCTTCTGTACTTGCAGTCCCGTCTCCTTGCATGTAGACCACCCAGGTGGTTCACCGGGTGTCAGTTCTTCGCATTAGATGACCAGCCTAACTTTCCCTTAATTTGAGCTGTGATGTCTTCCACCCGAGTGTGCTCACTCATCCATGACGATATTTTCCTGTCCCTATCGTTACTTCTATCAGCCTTCGTTTCACTGCTCTTTGGGCTATCCAGGGGTCTCAAACTCACTTCATGGAGCGGGCCGCAGTCAGGAAATTTAGTCCCACAATAGCCAGGACAGCGAAGAAGGTTGAAACGAAGCGCGCGCGGGGAAGAGGGGAGGCTAACAAAATGTCAGCGAACGCTGCCATTTCAAAGAAACAAGTCTTTTTCCACATCTATCACAGGTATGCTACGTAATTTCTGAATGGAAATAGGTGTCAGGATTAGAGAATTCTTTCAGGATTCTTTGGCGTCAGGATTTCTTGGCTACGCGAGCAAGGCGCTCACTCACGCATTCGCTCTAAAAAAACTAATAATAATAATGATCGAAGACACTTATGAGCGGGCCGGGCCGCAACCGAAAGGCCCGCGGGCCACATGCAGCCCGCGAGCCGCGTGTTTGAGACTCCTAGGCTAGCCTATTAGGTTTTGCTTTGAGGCGTTTAATAAGGCGTCAATACCCCCCGTTACCCCCATGAGTCATGACTAGTTGTGTACCTTAGTTTTCTGCTTTGCTTTTCTGTTGGTGAATTTGAGTGGACTGCTCCCGGCAGCCGTGAGCTCTGCGGAGCTCAAACCTTGGCAATGGAGCTTGGAGGATAATCGCTGTATTGGGTGTCTTAGATTGAGTTGCTTCTGTAGGTAGTAGAGCACGAATGGTCGTGCAAAACGTGCCCAGGTTTTCGTCGCGTCCCGGTGGGAGGTATATATGGGTCGTGGAGCCGCCTGCATTTTTCTGTCTTGGTATTCCTTAGCCCCAGGGTGCGCGCTTCTATAACAGGCAACTCGCTCATAAGTTATATGTCCAGCTTTTTTTTTTTTTCTCGTGAACTTCGATATTCCTGTCGTACTCCTTAAAAAAACTGCAATGCAGTTAGTCGTAGTTATTATTTTGTTTTTATTTATGGCGCGTTCATAGTGTCAAAACTCTGTTTTGAGTGTCCTAAAAAATGTACAATGTAGGTTGCGTTATATTTTCCGCGATAATTATTATGTACAATCCTGTAGGCACGTATTCAGTTTAGCACATAAAAGCGTTCATTTGTTTCCGACGTCAACCTCAGGCCCCAGAAACGGCGATTCCGAGGGTAATATTAAACATAAACATCGCAACAACTTCGAAGAAATATTTACCGTCCCTGCCTCACGAAAGTTGAAAGAAGCGCAAAAGTTTCCTAACATCAAAACTTCGTCAAAAGTGCGTCAAAACCTTCGCTAAAAGTGCGGCCAATCGATCATCAAACCTTTAAAGACCCAAATCGCCAACGAAGAACGAAACCATACGACGATTTTTTTTGCGCACTAAGTGAACGCGTTCACGAACGATCTAAATGCATACCGCTAGGTTGTTTATGAGATAGAGGTACACTTTTGTACTCCTCCTTATGATCGATGCACATATTGTTTTAAGTTAGACCTCTTTCTTTTTCGCGATTTTCAGGTAACAGTTCTGACACAATAAAAGCCCACTTTCACGCACGTGCCCCGTGTCCAGACATCTTATCAGAGCTTTTTGGTCAACCAACCGGTCTATGGAGAAATGCATTAGCTTTTTGTCAGGACGCCTACGGTCCCACTAAGACAGCTTTCGCTTTAAAATAAACAGAGAGAACGCGGAGTCTCCCTCAAAGGCACAGTTATAGTGATCTTGCTGCTCGCACACACCAGGATGAGGCAGCATTCTCTACGCGAACATCTTGGGAATTAAAAAAATACCAACGGAAGAGCATTGAGTGTGCGCCACGCTGACAGCTTAAAAGTTCCCATAGTTAAGAGAACTAATTTAGCGAGGAGATGGAAAAAAACGTCGCCAACAATGCGGCACGTCACCGCCAGACCGAACGCAACGACAAACTGTATTCCAGGTTGCTATAACAGGTATTATCCGCGTGCATAAACAAATCTGTGGCTGCTGAGCATGCCAGTCCCATACGCGACAATCACGTCGCACCATGCCCGAAGCATTTGTCCATGGGCGTTGCGTCGAACACGCTGGTGGAATTCTTTTTCACTTCCTTTTTTCCGCTGCGGCGTCCGGGGCGGCGTCCCCGGAACTATCTTCCCCACCTGGCCCCATAATTTCGCCTCGAGCGTTGCCCGCGCGAGCGAGGACTTCCAGAACGCACCGGTAAACAAATAATTAGCGGTTGTCATTAATCGCCACCGCGGCCCGCTCTTCTGTGTACACCCTGCCGCACCCCAAAAGGGGGACGGCCATTGAAGGGATGCTGCATCCTGGAGGAAAAGGAGGAGGAGGATGGGGATGAGCGGGCGCACCGCGCTGCAGTTTCGGACATCGCCCGCTTGCTTTGGCGTTGTTAACGGCCCCCCGGAACTCGTATTTGAAGACAACACGTGTTTCACGCACGGTGGCGATGCGCGCCTGCCCATGCCGTAAATAAAAACCGCGCGGCCCTTTCTCGGTGCCGGCAGGCAAAGCGGCCGCCGGCGAGGAATGAAATGTGGGCGTTCGCGTAATGGGTTGAAAAAGTAAGGCGGTCCACCGAGATGCGCGTTGTTCCGCGCCCCTCGCGCGTGGATTTTTCGAAGGAGCGCCGCTTCGAAAATCCTTCACAGCGAGTGCGTTTTATTTTCTTTTTTGGTCTGGCGTAAGCGCAAGGAAAGAGTTGTTCACTTAGGGTCGTTAGAAAGTTTTGGGTCCTCGATTGCGCCATAATAGGTCCGCCAGCTGCCGCTGATTTCACCTGCACAGTGGCGATCTGGTCTACTGTGGGAACGCGAGCGTTAGGCGCTTGCTGTTCCTTTGTTTCACGGCGTTGCTCTCGCGTCGTGCAAGGTAGCGCACTTACGAATTTCTATACCGAGGCTTATGCGCTTATTCGGGCTTCTAATGAGTTCCAGTTGGGCGTGTTGAAATGATTCGTTGATGGCATTTTCGGTAGCGCTGTTTTCCAACTGACGCGTGTTATTGCCTCATAGTTAACAAATGGGTTCGTAGCTTCACGTTCTCACCAAACTTTTGTAATCCCAATGTATAGTCTATTTCACAAGTTGTGCGTTGCAGGGCCGAAGCTGCAAGGCTTGCTGAGTCGGTTCCACCTACTCAGTGGGGGAAAGAAATGTTTTTTCAAAAGCACCAACTCCTATTGTGTTTTTTCATCCGGCCTCCATAGATTGTCACGGTGAGGTAGACGCATTGTACGGGCCAGGTTGGTTGAGTGGCGTGTAGCATGTGCTGTGTTGCAGACGGGCTGGGAAGTTGACTATGGTTGGAATGAGCAAACAAAGGAAATTACCGTTCGTAAACGCATCCCTTATGAGCCATGTATGCTGGTACCGCACCTGCCATGTAGGTTCACTGGAACACAAGAGCTGCGCTGCTGCACATGAGGAGGAGGGTTTGGGTCTTGGCCACAGAGTATGTATATAGGGCGCAGGAAAAATTATGATTGAGAAATGCCAATTTGCGCCATAATCGGACACTATATTGAGTTGTCTAAATTAACCCGTAGAGCTCCACTAGGGCGCTACTCGTAGCGCAATCTTATAATAGCACCGGCACATTGAGCGCCAATTTCAAATTTTGGCGAGTCCTACTTTAACCTGTTCTCAAAGAGATGCATCGCTATACAAAGGTGATATTTATCTCAGAAGTTCAGACATATCCAGCTTCGCATTACTGTTGTCAGTAGAAACCATTTTCCAAGTGGAACAACTTGCGTTACGCAGAGTACCGAACTTCCCAGCCCAGGCAGCACCGCGCCGCGACTATGACATGCGCCTCTGACCCGACAAAACGCATCGTGGGGAACCGTGTTTCGGAGACGCAACGACGCGTGGGCAGGAGCGCATTTCACAAACGCTGGAGAAAAAAAAATCCCGGTTGGTATTGGAAAGAAGCGAGTTCAGGGAAGACGGAAACAACTATGACAAAGGTCCCGCCTGGCTAGGTTCACGGAGCCCCGAAGGGCGTAAGGGCATCAGCAGCCGATAGGTCCAGGGAGTCCCCGGAAGAATACCGCCGAGCGTGTTGCAGCACACCGCGTCGACTACGGCACGTTCGGCTGTACGAAGAACTGCGCATGGGCACCACGGCCCAGTGGGCGTCTGAGCGGGTGGCCCTGAGACCCGCGCAGCTCCTCGACAGAGACGTACGGGCTGCTCGCTGCGGCGCACTCCAGCGTCGTCCAGGCAGGCAGCAGCAGCAGCAGCAGCAGCAGCAGCAGCAGCAGCAGCGGACGGCGTCGGCCGGCGCGTACAGCGCGAAGGGACGGCCCATTTGTCTGGCAACGGCGCTATCGGTCTCAGCCTCGGCCGTGTCACTGCAAGCGGGCGCCCTTCTTCTCTGGGGCCAGCGGGGAAAAGAAGGCTGCGCGCGGGAAAGCCGCCCGAAAGGCGGCATCCGTCTATGCCACGACGGACGCCCGCACAAAGAGCAAGCCGGGTAACGAAGCGCGGGAGGCCTCCTTCTTCGGCCCAGTCCCTGCTGCTGCTGCTGCTTCTTCGCCGCTGTTTATCTCAGCGCCGGCCCGCATCCCATGCAAAGGGCGCGCGGCCTGCCTGGGCCCCCCTTTAAAGCGGGGCCCCGCGAGTAAAGGATGGGATTCAGTTTCTTCGCCGAGGCAGCCTGCGCGCGACGGCGATGGATGGCACCGGCAGAGGCTCGCTGAACGTCCTCCGCAGCCCTTCCTCCTCTCGTTGGGCCTTCACGGTGGCTCGCGGAATCAGGAAGGCGCGTTCTATGCTTTCCGGTCGCGCTCCGTCCGTGAAGGAGATGGATGGCGCGAAGCGAAATCTTTAATTTCCGGGTCGATTGGTCAGTGCTTCAACGCTTCCTCATCCTTCCGTGAGGACACTTTATCATGGGAGTGATGAATGCGTTTTATGCCTGGAGCATGGAAGTTACTACGCTCGAAGGTTTCTTTTGTTTTTTCGCTGCGTTGGAAAAGTATATATCCTGTAGAGAGTGGTACATGATTCCCTTTGTGTATTCATCAGTTTTATCGGTTACAGTGCTGCAGGATGAATGAGAAATTTGAGCTCAAGGGCTCCGACTTTCAAGCAGGTGGCTCGACTTTGCCGTCAAATTGCTTTCCGCCACAACTACACGATTAAAATTTCGTGTGCCTTGTACTTTCTACGTGGATTCAACTTGCGGAATTTGACAGGTAGTACTTAGACTCAGGTTGATTTTTTACCATTATAGTTCACAGTGCACCGCAACGGCTATTTAGTCCTCTGCCTCCATTAACCACCTTCCGTATCGTTCTTGTCGTTGTTGTTTTTGTTGACGATGATGATGATGTTGTTAACTAACAGGGTGAACCTTGCCTTGCAAGGCGTAACGGGAACTGCTCCGCCCGAACAATTTTACGCTAAAATAGTTGCCCTTGAATGTAACCAGGAAGCCTCCAAATAAATAAATAAATAAATAAATAAATAAATAAATAAATAAATAAATAAATAAATAAATAAATAAATAAATAATAAATAAATAAATAAATAAATAAATAAATAAATAAATAAACTTTTGTTCCCTCCAAGTAAGAAAAAGGGTGGCTGGAGGAAATGCCGCTGTTTTGTGGCTTGACAAAGTCCCTGCCCTAAATTCATCGACTGGATCTAACGTTCACTTACATGAGGAAGAAAATGGAGAAGGGCAACGTGGTTAGCATCCTAACCCAACAATGCCCATTTCTAAGCCTAGCTGGTTGCAGCTGTTGCCTTCGTGAGAAGATGGAAGGAACAGGGCTGTGAGATGAAATGGCCCAGCTCGTCTCGAAGTCATGGCAAGCCAGGGACATCGCCGACTGGTACGTGGATCATCAGTGGAAGAATGACATCAAGCGCATTGCCCACACGCCGTATACGTAAATACCTTCAGATTACAGCGGTATCTTTTTGCTCTTATTTTTCGGCAAACAGGCACTAAATCACGCATCGATGCATCTTCGCCGATTCTGCACCACCTCACGGAGGAACTTTCTTAGTTATCCAGGCGATTGTGGCGAGCGTGTGCGACACGACACATTCACAGCCGGTACATAAGCTCGAAGTAAGCCGAGAATGGTACCGCGTCATCGCTGACGAGATACGTATTGCGATGTCAATACAGAGTTTTAGCACTCTGGATGCTCCATCTGTTCCGTTCGCACCGCGGTGACCGAGACCCGACTGGCAACTTGCGCATTCGTTCAAGATGGGTGGATTAGTTCCGTGGACCGGCCCTCGCAATGCCCGCGCATTCGTTATTGGTGGGGGTTCTTTTTTGCCGTTCCCGCGCGCGCCGACGCAGTTGGGTTCCGCTCAACACGGTACGAACGGAACAGACGGAACATACACAGTGCTAAAACTCTTTAATAAAAGACTGAAAATACATTTATTGGCTCGCTACATCGCTTCGGGGCAGCGAATGCTGCGGAGAAAAAACAGCGGACATTGCGAGATTTCATAAAACCCAACCGAATTAAATGCCTACATCTGTTCTTGCTTTGTTCATACAATTCTCGTTTCGAAGTCCGGTGATACGCATACGTGTGCCATGGCTCTGCTGGTAAGCGCATGAGTGTTCGCGTAGTCTAATTCGCCTATTAGCCGAATTTTTGTATAATTTGCTTTATATTCGCTTTGCCTGTTTTCTACCGTCTAAATGCGCGTTGTTGTCCCACCATTCCCCCACCTATCCCTGTAGGAGCATTCGGGCGGATCATCATTTCCAGCATCACCAAACCGGCCACCAAAAGCTGCTCGCGTGGTTTTTGCGCGGAAATCCTTCTCGTAAACAGCCGCGGCAGCATTCAGCCATAATTGCTCACTTCCCCGAGCAGTATACGACCACGATCCGACGAAGTCGCAACGCATCTTAGGGCTCACTCGCCAAGTCACAGGTGACAGGAACGTCAGACAAGAGAGTACTTCCAAGATAATCGTAGGAACGTAAAACAACGCTCTCATGAAGTCGTCAAGGTGATAATTGTCGCTTACGGCACTCCCGTCTCTGCGAGGCAATTTAGGACAACTTGGAAACATCTCAGATTATATAAACTCGTCGCGCGAGTTTCGACACCATGATAGCGCCGCGGGCACAACATTGTGCTGTTTTAATCATAATTATTAGTGTTTATTCAGAGTTTCGAGGGTCCGCATGCTAAATACGGCGTACATTTGAGCTGTGGTGAGGAAACATTCGACGTTCTCACGGCATGGACTATGGCTAATTGTTTGCGGAGACGTCTACTGAGACAGCTGTGTAATTGTCACTCGTCGTCCGAGAGGCTGAGGGACAATTAATGACCGGGCAGAACAGAGCGCATAATGCCCGCGGCATCGCGTACTATATACTACCCTAAATAATGCATTTGACGCTTGGATGGTGTTCTGACACATTAGGCAATTGGTTGGGCACGTTTATCTCAATTTACATTTTACGCTGGTATTTTATGTTTTGCCATCGTCATGGTTATCGTTCCAGAAATTGCGACACCGGGATTATAGTGGCTGTTATTAGGAAGTGCAGATGTGTATACTGTGCCAAGCAACGAGTATGATAATTTCTTCCCTTCTTAATGTCGCGGTATATATTTTTTTCCTTGTTAAAGAAACATGCTTACAAATATATTTTGGTACGCAACGCATGAATGCAACGGGAAAAACAGCATGCACTGCAGGCTGTTTCTTTATGATAAATAAAGATATATAAAGAATGATGATACGTGTCTTTGTGATGAAGAAACATAACTGCCGTACCATCGTCATTTGGTATCGTGTGGAACTGCAATGTTGGCCAGTGAAGAGGCGCATCTAAGAGTATCAGCGACGGGGCTACATTGCTTACGACAATCTCAGAAGCCCATTAGCAGATATATTAAAACCATGTAAAACAGCGGGGTATCATCTACTTCGGCATAGAGTCTAAATGCCGATAGTGCTGAAATCCCGCGTTTACACCCTATCAACTACATATCCAGCAAGATTGATTGATTGATTGATTGATTGATTGATTCATTCATTCATTCATTCATTCATTCATTCATTCATTCATTCATTCGTTTATTGATCTATTCATTGATTGGTTGACTGACTGACTGACTGCAACTGACTGACTGACTGACTGAGTGATCGCTCAGTCTGCCGGAGTGAGTGAGTGAGTGAGTGAGTGAGTGAGTGAGTGAGTGAGTGAGTGAGTGAGTGAGTGAGTGAGTGAGTGAGTGAGTGAGTGAGTGAGTGAGTGAGTGAGTGAGTGAGTGAGTGAGTGAGTGAGTGAGTGAGTGAGTGAGTGAGTGAGTGAGTGAGTGAGTGAGTGAGTGAGTGAAGTGAGTGAGTGAATGCGGCTGCTTTGCGATGCAACACGCAAAGTCAAGTCGTAGGAAAGAAAAGCACCGCGATCGTAGCCCTGGCAGCACTGCTCCACCGGCTCAGTCTGCATGCGGCATCTATATGCACTGCAGCGCTGGCGATCAGCCAATCAGGACGAGCTCTGGAATGGGAGCCATCCAGGCCGCTCCGAATGCAAGCCGGGGGAAAAAAGGGAGCAGCGAAGGCCAGAAGGGGTAGAAGAGCGCGAGGGGAACGCCACTGCCTGCAAAAGTTTCTTCGCGCCGGGCCGGCACCGCGCGGAGAGTCTGGCGCGCTGCCACGGACAAGTGTTTTGAGTCGGAAGATTACGCTTGGCCGAACCGAACGTCACCAGAATTAGCACGCCTCAGCAGTCGGGAATAAAGACAACGCTCACGAGAGCAAACGGCTTCACGCTCTCTCCGGGAGCTTCAAAGAGCCTGGCACTGGAAGGCCTGGGAACAAACAGCGTGTTGGGAAGATTTCATGGATGGCGCTGTGTACGTGCGGGCTTCGGCGCTTCCACAGTAAACAGTACTCAAACGTTTTCCCTCCCTTTTTTTTTCATTCTTTAACGTGCTTTGTTCTGAACCGGAACCGGAAAAAGAAAGCGGGTTGACGTATGCGGCTGCATGTATGTAAACAAAGAAAAGGAGTTTAGTTTCGCGGAATTGACATAAAGCGAAGTCGTGTCAGTACCTTCGATTCCTGAACACACAAAGACAAATACGTCAATCCGGCTCCTTGTAGATGGTACAATAGTCTAACGCGAGTACGAAGAGTTCGGTGTCATCGTATTTTCGTCGTGTTTCATTCGCGTCGAGTACAAACCACCTGCCGCAGCTTTCCGGCATTTCCGCAAGCACATGGCTTCCCGATAAGGGAATATATCGGACAGGAACATTTACACTAGGAGGCGTTTTTCATCGTTTCGTTAATTTCATATGTTATATAGTTAAGGGAAGGTCAATACATTACACATGGCAAGACAACATGCCGTAACGAAGTTACGGAAACAAGAAGAAAAAAATGAATATTTGCTAAATTCCCGCACTGAACTTTCAGGATTAAAGAATTAGAAACAGTTACCATGGAGTTATGCAAATTATTCTGAATGGTATTGCTGCTGCAAGCAGAGAGCTGGGCAACCAAAGTGTACAGCTGCATTTAGGTGCGCTCGCCGTTTGCGTGGTATAGCACGAGCGATAGCCGTTGAGAAGACTCAAGTTGAGCTATACATTTACTTAATATTTTGAAAGCCTGCAAAAACACACCGTCTGGTTCGTGCTGAAATGTTTCAGCGCAACCGTTCTGATTATATCGCAGAATTACAGGCCATACCTTGGTAAAAGCGTGTAAATATTTCATTACTTGAACTTGAATTTGTTCTCTATCAGCTTATTATCCGAGATAAGAAAAAGTATAATCCACTCCAAAACCGAGATGGCAAATCGGAAATTCCTCTAACGTTTTCAGCAACAGTTCTACCTTCCGTGAGCGGTGTTCTTACTTCATCATGTACGCATATCTCGTTCACAGATAAGTCGATTACTGGAGAGCCCACTTATTTTCAATAGTTGCTGCATAGAAAGCGTGCACCACACAACGGCCTAGCAGGAGCCACCTGTGCTAATAGGAAAAAAGAGGCCTGAGAAACGGCGCACTAGCAAACACTTTGGGGTACGTTGTTGAATCAGCAGCGAACAAGCCAATTAGAAGGCGCAAATGGCGAGTCCCTTCCGGGCTGCGCGCATAATTTATCGAGGCAACGCCGGGGCGTGCGCCTGCCACCGCTGCGGCATGGTGGTGACGTCGCCCGTTTCCAGGCCGGCTTATGCACAGAGAGAGCATCCACCCCCCTCCTTCCTTCCACGCTGTTGTAACCGTGCTTTTTCGCGCACGCAGCCGAGTTTGCCGCCAAAGGGTGTGTACGGCGGGTTAGCCCGGCGGAGAAACCTCGTCTATACTTCATTTTCCGCGGCGGCGCTCGCAGGAAAAATGGGCTCCCTGGCGTCGCGCCGTTCGCGCGCACCTTAGAAAAATCCTGCCGCTGACAGGAGCTTAATAACTGCGCCGCGTGCACGCCGAGCAGGAGAGCGTCGGCCCCGGGACGGGGTCCTGCCGGCGCCACCGCCAAGCCCCGAGCTTCGTGCCGCTCCATTAGCGCCGTGCACACTCCTCACACACCTGAGCCATTAGCCGCCGCCGCCGCCGCGCGTAGAGATGTTTTTTCATCGAGCATGAAAGGATGGCGCTGGAGAGACCCGCAGGTTCCAGCTCCATTCGCCTACTACTGCCACCCGGGACAGCACGCGCAAATTCGCGCTGTACAACTTGCCCGCACACGGGTTGGCCTTTCCTGCAGTGCGCGGGTGCGCAGCGGAGCGGTGTGCTGACAGGCACTTTGCGCCGGAGTGTGTGCATTTTCGGGTTGACGTATGCGTACGTCTCGCCGCCTGCACTCCCTCCTTTGCGGAAAAATTGCGTTCGCACTCCTCGCAGTCACAGGTTCTTCCACGTCGCCCGCACCTAGCCCTTCCCGACGCCAGGTTTCGCAAGGCTTGCTCTGAGCGATGGGCTTCATATGTGTTGTCCCCCCGTACGCTGTATATTGAACGAGTCGGGACTACGTGTTGAGATCCGGGTGCATAGAGCAGGTAGCTTCAAAGCGGGGCTGGCGATGCTGAAGTTGTGATGTTTTGTGCCCCGGCGAGAGCTGCGAGAGGTAGACATGAAGGCTTCAATTGGCTGCCTAAGGTTGGGAAAAGATGGTTTAATTTTTCATGCATAATTATCCGACCAGAACGAAAACCCGTTTGTCTTTACCGCTTTACCAGAAATGCGCGCTTAAATTCCTAGCTCATTACGACCGTTACTTTAGAACTTAGTTTACAACAAGTTAATACATATCCTTATAGTAGCAGCGTTCATATTGAACAACGCAAACTTCATGACTGATTAGTCAAATGATTCAATCCGTTAAATTTTACGACGCTGCTTTTGGCTCGTAACAACACAAAAAGTATGTTAGACATCAGTGGCTAGCCAGACAATATTTTTCGGAAGGTGGTAGACCCCGTCGGGGAAAAAAAAATTAACAAAGGGAGTCTCCGCCCAGACAATATCTTATTTTCGTTTTCTTATCGTATTCTCATTTATATTTAAATTTATAGATGAAGTATGTGAAATGCATGGGTGCAAAAACAAAAAAAAAAAGCCGGAAGACGGGGGTTTGATGTACCACTCATAAAATTTCGGGGTGTCTTCTGACACCGAAACGTCCCCCCTTCCCCCCCCCCCTCCCCTGGCTACGCCCTTGTTCGACATGCTTGCCTATGAGACACGAATTCGTCCACATCGAATTTTGGGCTCTAGTGATGTTACCGTTGGAGAAAAGTGGTGTATAAAAGTTGATGCCACTTCCGAAGTGCAGGCAGGCGAAGAAAAGCCAAACATAGTGGCATCTGCTACGGATTAAAAGAAAAGCATAAAATCAGCGAAATTACGCTGATAGAAATACATGCCTTTTCTTTCTTTTTTTAATTTTTTTTGGATGCGACGAGCTAACCAGCCAATTCCATTTTTCCAGTGATAACGTAAGGGCTCGAAAAAGGCGGGGTGGCTCAAGTTATCATTTCAGGGCGAAATTCCTTCAAAAGACTTATCCTTCAGGCACGTATGTATGTATCATTATGTACACTTTATGTGCGGTACAGCATGTACAGTATGAACATATATTATGTACAGTCTGTACATTTTACACGCCTTAGTCAGACGACTCGTTTCGCCCTGGTGATAACCGGGTGCTTATATTCTCACCAGGATGTATAGCTTTCAAGGAATCCCCTATTGGTAAGGTCAAACGCTAAGCAGGGATTGCCGGAAATTTGGGCTTGACTTTAAAAGTGCTATGAAAACTGCCCTTTATCTACAATAAACACAACTGCTCTAAAATATACCCATGCATTAAATCTTCAATATTATTTGGCTGCGAATCATTTCTTAAATCACACAGGCTCAGCGAAGATATTTTCAAAGGACGTCTTCTGTGTTACTATACCTGATCACCCTTGTACGCTGAAGCTATAGGCAACCAGCCACTGTTTCGGAGAAAAAGTCTATAGTGGTATTTCAAATTGCATGTGGGCAACCAGCATGACGCAAGGCTTCGTTTCCGTTTCAAAGCACGTATGGTAAAGCGAGAAAAGAACAAACCATCCACGCATTTACCCGCAGAGCAAGACTAGAGAATATCTGACTCGAAGAAAACAGTTTCGCACCAGCAAAGTTTTGCCGAATGAAAGCAGAGATTGCAGGGCACCGTGGCATTCCATGATTAAGAATCACTAGATTATTAAAACACTCGGAATCTCCAAATGAGTACCGCGCCCCCTTGCTTACGCCAAGCTAGGCTTCCCTGCAGCATGCCGAGACCATAGTGTAGCTACAAGGCTCCCAATCCCGCGTCCTGCAAAACAGGGGAAATAACACATGGACCCACGTAGCTCGGAGCCATGCCTGGAGGAAGGGGGGGTTGAATAAGCAAGCGGATAAATAAGTAACGCGGACGGCGCACACACACGCCGACCGTAGCCTCCCCGAACTCCCGCGTTCTCCATTCCTAATGAGACAAACACACGGCCTGTACTCGTCCGCTGCTCAGGTAAGCTAGGCGCAGAACGCAAGCTGGGTTCCGAACCTTGGGGGGCGAGGGGGAGGGGGGGAGGAAGGCAGCGCCTCACCCCCTGCCTCCCCCGTTCTTCCTTTCACCAGCGGAGGCAGCGGCGCAAACTTTGCTCGAGTGACACCGCAAACGGTAATTTATGAAGGTCTCAGATTAATCTTGATAAGGCTGATTATAAGAAGAAGACTTCGAGCGTGGCAGCGGCCACCTTCCTCGAGGGATACATATATAAACGTAGGCCATACACCGGGGGAGGCAGGAGAGGGGAAGTTCTGAGCGCTGAGAAGAGAGAGAGTGAGAGAAGAAAGGTGAGCAGCAGGCAAGTCCCCCTTCTCCTTCTCCGGGCGCGGCAGCAGCGACCGGCCTGAGGAGGCGCGAACAAGTCTCAAGAAAAGATCCCACCGCTCCGGAAAGAGAGCGAGGAGACGGAGGGATGCCCGAAAAGGAGGAGGAGGAGGATGAAAGGATGGAGAGCGGAGGCGCCGCTCCTCCGCGGCTTGCATTCCACGGCCGCTGCTCCTCGCTATTCAGCGATGCAGCGGCTCGGCGAGCGCGAAGAGAGGGGTTGCGTGGACTCGCTGCCGGTCCTGATTGGTCGATAAGAAGCGCCCCCTCGCCCTCCCGGTTCGGCTGCCTTTCACGCGGACGCGTCGCGCATGCGCGCTGAGAGCCGGTCCAGTAATGGCGAACGGCGGTGCACCGGCCGATGCGCGGTGAGCGCGAGTATTGAGCTGAGTTCGACGTTTGTTGCTGTTGCTGCTGCTGTTGCCGGCATGTTTCCTCGCTGCTTAAACTCCGACCTATTCGTCGTTCCCTGTGCGTTCCTTTCTCTCAGACGCCCGGGGCCCGAGGCTGCGATCAATGGAAGGGTCGAAAGGTAAAAACAGAACAACAATAAAGAGATCGAAAGCCCCACGTCGCTTTCCTAAATAAACCTGCCTGCATTGTTCTCCGTCCGTTACAATCTTTTTGTACTTCACACATTTCCGGTAATCGCTCTGGACACTGAAGGAACACGGGGCTCGAAGCGACAAAAAGGCGGCAAAGTGCGCGGCAGGAAGATGGATCATTCATTATTTACGCTTCAGCCAGCGAGAAGACTTCTTAATGAGGGAGCGAGTGTCGCTTTGAAGGAGAAGAACACTACACGGTGCGCTTCGTGAACACGAACAATGTCGCCCAAGTTAAAGGCGTGCCTTGGTTGTAGTAGCCGATTGCAGTTGCTCATAGTCGCCGATCCACATGAACGACGTTTAAGTATCCGCGAACGTAGTTGCTTACACAGCCGTAAAGGGCAAGTGCAAATTTCACAGCATTAATAAGTACGCCAAGAGAGAAACCCTACAAGTAAAGACGAAAAAAAGTGATTCGCTTGGCTTTGCATTCGTGCTGTAGAGAGTTCTACCAGTGCTTAAAAAGTGGACCATATTGTTATCAGCAGAAGATAAGATAGGCTGGGTGTTATCTTCTGACGCGCCATTGAAGACTCCGTGCTCATACAACCGAATAGATAGCGTTGCTGGAAGCACTGCTGAATGTCAAATTTCGCCGCCTAAGCAATAAATGTATTAATGCTTTTATACGTAGTGAAAATCAGCCACGCCTATACATGAACGAAATCCTGACAGTTCGTCCACAGGCATTGAAATTATTATTTTTTAGACCACAGTATATTATTCAAACTTCTGCAGACCCAGTATTCAAACTTACATACTTACATTAGTCATAAACACGAACTAAACTAAGCACAAGATAAATTAATGCTAATTAGAAACCGCAAATGAAAGAGGAAATCGATTTGTTTTTTTGCAGAAACAAAATAAAATGCCTTGATGAAAATATAGTCCTCGGTCGCGGTTATTTTTACCCTCGCCATCTGAAAATAATCATGCAGTCTGGAACATTCATATCCAGCTCTCAGACGGCAAATTTTTCGAAGTTATTTTAACAAAACTTTTATAACCTAACCCAACAAAGATTTTGATAACACACTCCAAAAAATGCCCCTGGGACTTCTTAGCCACAATGCACGAACAACACCAATAGCCGAAAATTAAAGCGGCAAATTGACCAATTGCGACGCCCGGCTTATGATTTGGCTCCGAAAATATGCTCTGCGCGGTGACCTCGGGCAATACGAGCATGACGATCTGCATCGTATTGCGCGATGTCAAAGCGCAGAGCATATTTTTTGGTCGAATCATAAGTCTGGCCTCTTTATTTGCTAAATCTGCTCCACCAGACGCCGCGATTGATCATTCAGTTGCATTGTGGGAAAGCAGATCTGAGGACATTGTGAGCCAACTCAATTATGCTCAATTTGAAGGAGCACTTGAAAAAGCATCACAGCCCCTTCTTGAAGATAAAGATGGCTAAAAAGCGACGCTTTCACCAGTCAACCTGACACAAAGCCAAAGTCTAAGCTGCCACTCACCCAAATCGCGAAATCCAAACTCCACAACCAACGGATATATAGGATATATATAGGATATATATGGGAGCAGTTGAACTTTTGAAGATGGTAGGGAACACAAGAACAGAAAACTTTGAACAAGGTAAAAGCACGATTGTTGCCAACGTTTCAGCAAAGAGACTTGCTTTCGATATATATGATATATATAGGATATTTTGCATCAGCATCATCATCGCTAACCGTGTACACTGCCAAACCATATTTTGCGTATTTCGAGAGGTCCGTTGGGTTTAAAACGACATCCAATTATGATTTCACGTGATGCATGATTGACGTATTCTCGCTGAAAACCTTTTGCGTAAAGTTGGCTTTTCTGCGGTGTGTTTCACTGTTTCACTCTTACTTCAACGCCATCACTTAGGCACAGAAAGCTTTGCTTAAAAAAGCATAAACACCATGTGACGCAAGCAAAGGCGTATAGTTTAAACTCGGGCCAGGATACACACGATCGATATCGTTATCGAGAGCGCTAGCATATGCATATACACGTACTCCGCTGTTGAGGTTATTGAGACTACGGCGTGTTCACTTTGCGGGCACGGTAACGATGTCGCGGTATACACGCACACGAACGCGAAATTCCGCGCCGATGACGCAACCACCGAACGGGCAAGCCATCTATTGTTCGACCTCATAAATAACGCCTGACCTCTCTGCATGCCGGTCTCAACCGACTTCCGTGTTCTTCGACAGGGCAAAGTTTTTGCCAAGACCTTCAAAAAAAAAAAAAGACGAAGAAGAAGAAGGAAGAAAGCAACAATAAACCTGGAGAATAGCTTTTATCTCCTCTTTCTTCTTTTTCTTCCATAATATGGCGTTTTACACGCTTCGACATCCAATTATGCAAAATTTGTTCGTGCTGCGCAAGTATAGAATGCCTAAACAGTGCTAATCACCTTACGAATATTCGCGCATTCACACGAAATTTGTTTGGGGAGATACCATCCATAATAAAAGGAAAACGGTGGCAACTCTGAAACTATGAGACACCAGAGTACATCTCTTAATACGTCTATTGCTTTTAGTGTATTGCTTAAGGATACAAACTTCGCTATTCGCGGCTAACGGAACTATAAACAACCAATCAAGAAGAAGAGGCATAAATTATGCCTTATTCAATACAACTTCAACCGCGTCTCGAATAGATTGCGCTATTATGGCACCGCATTACCCACGTAAGTCGGCTAAAATGCATCCAATCCCTTAACTAATGTCAGATACACATCCGTATTCATAATAGTAGCGCGCATACGTTTTCGGGTTTCACAATTCCTCATAAACAGTTATTGGCTGTCAGAACTTTCATTTCACGATGAGTAACATAAATGAAGAGATACACGGCTGCTTCAAAATGAGAGATGGGGGAATAGGGTGGGAAAAGAAGCTGCGTGAAAAAGGAGCCGCGGGAACCCACTTGGAGTGGGCCCATATATGGACTCCGCGCAGTCCCCAGACAGAGAGAGTAGGGTGGCGCCCTGCGGCAACGGACGACGCAATCAAGCTAATGCAGGGTCGCAATCACTGCCGATCATTGGAGCCATCCAATTTCGAAGTCCCTTTGTATTCGGTCGCCGAGAGGCAATTCCTATTAATCGGGGCTGCTCGCGCACCCGCTGCACGCAATCAACTCTCGCAAGCTTCGAAGGAGACTTGATACGCCGCCTGCAAGAAAGGCAAGAGGGACGCGCGTGGCTTCGCAAGTCTGACCGGCCGGGCCTCTCCACGAAAAAAAGAACAAAATGACGAACGGGGAGAAGTCGTGGAATGAGCCTGTAAATTGTAAACGGCGATCTTATTAGCGGGCGCGGGACTTGATTTAGGCTTTATATGGCTGCGGCAATCCCTTTCTTGCAGTGCAATAAGGCAGTGCAGTGACAGGGGCAGCGTGCATTTTCTGTTTCACAGTCGCGAAGAACTGGACGATGTGGGAATTTGGGCAGTGCGTCTTTGCGCGTGTACTCTAGCCGGTGAATGGATAGATGGATAGATTAATGCAGTAGATGGCGTAAGTGACTGATTCTACCTTTATGTTTATTTCTGTTAGACTAGTCAAGAGCGATGAGTGCCAAACTATCAGTAAAGCAGTGGCAAACTACAACTACAAAATACCAGCAAAATGAGCTTGCGCGTGCTGTGCACAATACCAATAAAACTCACGACTAAATTCTGCGTAATTCACCGATGTTAATCTGCAGTATTCGTTGCAAACTTTTTAAGGTGAAGTTTGTATGCGTCGTCATTTCCCACTCCAGTGACCTTTGACGCTGTATGCAAACAAGCTTTGGAAGCCATGAACTTTTATTGGCCGACTCGATTGCACCAGAGAAATCACTTTTAATTCCCGATCCCTAAAACATGCATGTCTGACGCATACGCTTTAGCTAAAAACGGCTCTCGAAGATCGACACTCTTGTTCACACGACCACCTTCTATTCCCAACAAAAACGAACATACTCGACGCGCGCATCTAGGTCACGCCGAAGGAAACCACTTGTAATGCGCATGCCCAGAAGATCGTTAAAACAGCGCGAGGCGAAACGCTGCCCACGTGCTCGCGAGGTAGTAATTAATTACATCTACGAGTGCGCGCAGTGTCCCTCTAATGGCGGCAGTACCGCCCGCAACACCGAGCGACGAAGACAAAGCCATGCCCGTGCTCTATAATACACCACGACTCTCGCGAGGGGGAGGGCCTCCTCGACAGCGGCGCGGCGCGAAGGCGCGGGAACAGTGCTGCAGCGGGCGAGCAAATTCACACGCGACGCAATCTCGGCGGTGTCGTATGGTGTGCGGCGAACTCGCGGCAAACAAGCGGCGCGGAGGAACTCTGCGCCGACCCGGCCATCCATTATACGAGCGGGGCCCCGACATCGGCATTTATAATATCCGCGCTGGACGCGTCGAGGAAGTCGCGCAGAGGCCCACAGCCGGGAGAGGAAAAAAGCTCGCACGCGCGTGCGTGTGTGTAACAGCATTTCGAAGAGAAGGCCGAGCGGTCGCCTGCGCACCAGGCTGGCGCACGCATTCTTGGGAAACTTATTGCGAGAACCGGGCGAGGCATCGAAGAAGAGCTGCGTGCACCAGACACACGTGGATTTCGGCCCCCTTGTTCCTTCGGCTTTTCGCTCACCGCACTCTACGTTATCCGATACGTGGTTCCGCTTTTTTCTTCATTTAAGATGCCGAGAGAGAAGAAAAAAGAGAATTAAAAGTCCGATACAGCGAGAGAGAGGGAAAAACAGAACCAGCAGCGGGTGGCGTGGAGAAATGCGGCGGCGGAGAGGCAGCAGGCGCGGAGGCGACAGCACAGGGTCGAATCCGAAGCGGGCTGAAAAATGGCGTGTGTTGAACGCGCGGTGAGTTCGACGGAGACGGTGCGCGCGGAGCCTCGGCCGGTCCAAGACGAAGAAATGCGCGTGATAAGTGGCCCCAGTGCGCGCCGGTCGTAGGTCATCCGCGGCTCGATATTCTGTTGCTCTTGCGCCCGTCTTCTCCCCCTCGAGAGGCCAGTTCACGACGGGCGATAAGCGCGCCTCGAAGACGGCGCCGCGTTTACGTGCCAACTCGAGGACGCGGTCGGCTCCCGTATGAAAGGCACCGCCCTGCGTATATATACGTACGCCCGCTTTATCGCGACACCGTGAAGCGAAAGCCGCGTTTCAATCCGGTCTCGATATTAATTTTGTTTGGGCTAAGTGTGCTTGGTATACAGAGAAGTGAACTTCTCCAAGTGGAATTGATAAGGGTTACGACCATCGAAAGATAAACACGTGGGGGTGATGAGTTCTGCTTGTTTTGCTTCGGAGGGCATTCGGGTATAAAGTGCGGCATAGGGACAATGCGTTACTTGCGCACATACTGGAATGTATGCAGGGAAGAAAACGTATTCTTGCAATGCTTAAATAAGATAGTTTTCGCCTAAGGTATAAAGTAATTGAATGCTACTACCTACGTTCTACACTCATTCAGCTTTGTGAGCGAGTTTGATTGCTAAGGACTTGGGAAACCATTCCACAATGTGGCGAAGTTCGTCATGTGGCTCAGCAGCCTGCAAAACGTGCCCACTGAATACCAACTTGGTACACTTGGTACACCTTGGAACTTGGTACATGCATATATAGGGACCTAATGGAGAAGACAACCTTTGTGGATGGACCAATAAAATATATGCCGCTTCCAGCGCTCGTTGTTTATTTCCTTTAATGCGTAATTTGAGACAATATGTGTTGTGGTTACGGGGATGCATTGTCAATATGTATTTTATTTTGGGCTGATATTCTTATATTACATTATATTTTTATATTATATTCTTTTGTGCTAACTAGGGACGACTGCACAGTGAACTGAGACGGGCTAGTTGGTGCATGATGCCACTTAGAAAAAACAGCCCCAAAAAACGATACGCCAGCGAGTAAAGACACACACTGCGCTGACTGTTTTACATCATATGGCAAACTGTTGTTACTTATCGGTAACTTTTTTGCATCTGAGAAGAGCCAGGTTGCTTTTGTTGTTGCTTTGTATAGCTGTGTCGTTCAGACGATCCCAGGCGCAAATGAAGAGCCGGTGTCGTCATGAGGCGTCAGTCTTCCTACATGAACATGGAATTTTTCAGAAATCTTGATACCATTCACAATTCGTTTTTTTGCGCTTGCCTGTTGGGACTGGTAGCGGCTGTTTTCCACATTATTACAATAAATTCCATCTACATGTCTTACGTCAACAATTGCTTTGTTTGACTGTAGGGTTTAAGGCGCCGACGCAACGCAAGCGATGGGGCGCGCCGTAGTGGAGAGCTCCGGATTAATTTTGACCCCCCCCCCCCTCCCCCCGGGGATCTTTAACGTGCGCCAAAATCTCGTACACACGGGCGTTTTTGCTTTTCACCTCCATCAGAACGGCGGCCGCCGCGGCCGTGAATCGAACCCGCGTCCTCATGCTCAGCAGCACAACGCCTATAGCCACTGAGCCACCACGGTGGGTCTTACGTCAACTACGTCATTGCACCTTCAGGGCATGTTGCACATGTTAGTATTGTATCACACATTAAAAAAAAAACGCAGTCAGGAAGTTCGGCTACGATTTCGCGCTGCATTCAGTCGGTGCACCGGCCTGTTATTGAATGCTTGAAGAATTCGCAAAATTTGGGACCAAGATTGAACAGATGTGAAGAAAGCATCACCAACTGTTTACGGAATTTTGAAGCCACACTAGCTTTATGTCGACTATAGTACACCAGTGTGTGGTATAGTGTGTGGTACATGTGGTACCAGTGTGTGGCACATACACCAGTGTGTGGTACACACGCCCGTCATTTTTTTCGCATTCGCCGTTGCCATGGCTATCTCACTGTGTATACGCTGCTTACTGACTCCTAAATCCTCTGATTCTGCTCCTTAATCTTCTTACACCGAAGAATTCGTAATTTTCGTAGCTATTCCGACGCTAGTTAAGTGAAGCCGTGAGGAACTCAGTGGCATTAGCAGAAGGGCGGCCCGAATGTACACTAATATTATTTGTACCTTTAGGGGAGTAGATCATTGTCTACAAGTAACACCCTTGAAATCAAGTGTTGGAGGGAAGCCCGTCTGGTCGGGGAAACGCATGGCACCTATTAAAAACTGACATCGACCACGAGTGTCTACAAAAAACGAAAAAAAACGTTTCGGCTCCCGTACGGGAGCCTTGTTCACAACTAACACCCTTACACTCCAGGATAAAAAACAAAAGGAAACAGCCTTTGTGTTATTTTGTCGTTTATGAGACCGTTGTACCCTAGCCAAAACACAAGAATACATAATTTTAAAGGGTGTTTCGTCGTTAATTACACCCTTTAAAAGGTGTCATTCTTTGTTTCTTGATAGGGTGTAAGGGTATTAGTTATTGACAAAAAGGATGTAAATTATTTTCCAGTGTAGCCGTATCCACACGGAAGCCTACGCAGGAAAGGTGAAATCACGGGAAGTACAGCGTTAGGATGCTTCGCGTTTAAAAAGAAAAGAACTAACGCGTAGCGCGTAAGCAAACACTTGCAGGGCCATACGGAACAAGCATGTCGACACAAGGGCGGCCATGAATGGCCGGAGCCTCGGGCCCGGTCGGCATCCCAGAGGGGATTAGGGTGAACGGGGCACTTAGCACCAGGCCGCAACGACGTCCTAAACTTTTACGACGTGGAGGGGAAAGGCCCGGCACTGCGCGAGCGACGTTTACGACTCTTCCGACGACGGCCCTCCTCTTATGTGGTCGAAGCTCGGCAGCCCTAAACGCCCAATCTCGGTGGCCTTTTGAGCTGCGATCTCCTGCCGCATAAACACTTATCCTGCGATCGCTATCCAACATAAATTGCCCAATATTGTCACAAGGCGACGCCCCCACTCAGGTATACGGGGCTGCGTCCCTTACTCGCATACGCGGGAGGACCGCGTTTTATTGTACTATATCTGCGAATGTCAGGATTTAGGACATATTGTTACAATTACAAAAATTACAACCAATATTTCTGGTTTTCTGCAAAGTTTCCTCGAAAAATTGCCGTTGGTATTGCGTAGTGCAATATATTATATGTATTACTGTGCAATTCTTAACTTATTTTAAGTATATATCTGTGTTATTATTATGTTGCGTTGATATTGTGTATTTTTGTGGCGCATTTAATCTTCGCACGTACTGTTGCACCGATCTGTACTCTCTACTACCTGCCTGTGTCCGAGTTTTTTCGGTACTTACCACAGTAGGTCCCTCTGGCAATTTAATTTTGTGAACGTCTTCTGTACGTACTACTTTGTTGTATGCAAATATTTTTCAGTATAAGCCTGAAAACTGAAGGTTAAACGTTGTTTTTTGTGGGACAGCACGTTTAGGAAGTAGTTCTATACTAGTAGGGGCCATATTCTGAGCCCCTCCTCCACTCCATCTGCCCCCTCCACTTGGCTGAGGGGAGGATTCCGCAATGCTAATACATTGGTAAATGGATTTCAAGGATCTCCTCAACTGGAGTCTCGAGGGGAAAAAGGACTCAGAATACTAGGGTAGGTATCACAGAGATGAAAACAAGCATGTCAGAAACCCTTGACGATTAATTGAGACATGAGTGTAAACGCTCGCTTTGTGAGAAATACCGCCTATACAAAGTGGTCCCGGTAGGCTCATGAAAAGAGCAACCTACGTCTAAATAGCAGAGTATGTACACGGCGATGTTAAAGAGAACGTTTCTGGAGTTTGACGTAAGAACGTGCAGGGCAGCGATAGCAAGAAAAGAACTGTATAGGGTAGGGCCATACCAAAACCTTAACGATGGTCTTTGTTCGCGCTTTCGGTTTTACATGCGCCATTCAACGTAATACCCCTTACTGAGTTTATAAACACGCCTTCGTTCGTTCTTGCTTCATTTGTGATTTGCCTTCATATGATGGTGTGCTGCGAAACTGCGCCCGGGGGTAGTGTCATCGTTGCCGTCATTACTTTGCAGCAGCACCAACCCTTTATGACGTAACTATATTTCCAGAGATGTCCCATCCATCTCTTTCCATTAATTTGTTGACATAAAGAAATATATATTTCAATACCGTTAGGTTATAACGTAAACCTAGTTTTAAAAACCACCTTTTCCCGTATCCAGCAAAGCATGGCTTCTCTTCCACTGGGAATCCTGATTTTCCCCGAAAACTCCAGATCAACAAACACACTGACGTACACTCCGACACTTACAAAAACTTTCAAGGCGCATTAAGAGATTTAGATGCCCTAAAAAATTTTTTTGATGGGCAGTTGGACGTGAACCGTACCGGCAAATACTTTGGAGACTTTTACGGGCGATTAGTGTCCAGGAACCATCAGGTCATAATTTATCACTGCTGATTTGCGCCTGAAAAGAACCAATTGATAGAATTTCGTAGTACAGGTATTGATCTCTCGTCGGCACAATATGTTACGATTGCTGTTAGCGGTTGCTAACAATGTATTGAGTTCGCAAATTTGTTGAAAACCCAGCTGAAGGACTAGCAAGCCATAACAATGTAAGGGCACAGGAGAGCTCTGTAAGTAGCTTCATTACCAACCCGTCGTAAACGCGATGGCGAGGAATACAATGAATACAATAATATATTCCCGCAGTTTACTATACAAAAGTAAGCAGTATTAATTTATGCTGATTAAACAATCGCATGCCAACCAAGAAGGCCATGTATAAGCCGGTGTATTCTTTAAGGGAACTTTCACGCGGTGCGTATATGCAACAGTTGAAATCAAGGCTGGATACAACAGGGCGTACCAAAGTCGACAAAAGCTGGATGGAGCTGTTAAGAGAGGTACACCAAAGCTGTGTGTGTTTACAGAGTGAGGCGCAGCGGAAAGCTTTACGTTAGTTTATACCATCCTTGGGTATACCTTATACCACACCTAACGTCGTCTATATACACTGGGGGCAATTTCGTTTCTCACAACTGCTGAAAATTAGATGGATGGTGGCGGCAAAATTACTCAAAAATGGTTTTAGTAGAGAATACGTACACGGAATCGATTAACAATTAAAACACGAAATCACGTAATTTCAGCGCAAAAAAAAAAAACGTTCCGCACTAAAATAACATGCATGTGCTGGAGGACCGCGTTAATGGGACAGATTAATTTACTTCCAATGAAAACGCAAACAGCAAGCCTTGTTACGAAACGGCTTGTTACATCCTCGTCAGACGAAAAATAAATAGGTCTGCACTTTGATTACTGCCTCGACAATGTCAAGATACGATCAGTATATGTTGCCTGAAAAAAAAAAACGAATAAAATATCGCTTTTATTTTTGAACATAGCATTAAAAAATTCACGCGTGAGAGATAGAACGATCTCCGTCTCAGTATGTTGCTTTCAATGGACACAGTTTCTTGTTCACTTCTTTTGTGTTAGTGGTGGTCGCCGTGTTGTTATGAATCGTCGTGGCTTTGACCTTTGTGTCATTCATTGCACGTATTGCTTCGGTATCGCGCAGCAGATACCCAGCTTCGCCAACTGTTCTTGATAACTACGCTAAAAGAAACTTGTCTTTGGAAATCACATAATTAAGGACGATACGGCTAGTTCCCGTGTATTTATGTTAGATAACTTTTTGAGGGAACATCAATCAACATTAGGAATTCCGCTTAACAACTTTTAGTTCTAGTTAGGCGTCACTGAGTCCCCGCTGGTTTCATAAGTTTGAATTAAGGCCGAAATTGAAGGAATCGACGAAGTATTGATGGGAGCGATTATCGGAACACCCCGGCAAGCGTGTTCTGCAGCTTCCCGCTCCCCATTTTGTTGTTGTTTTAGAAATAATTTCGAGCAGTGTTTTAGCCTGGTTATTTTAAAACAAACAAAACCAGGTGTGCTGACACACCCGAAAAAAAAATGCTATCAAAACCACCTTTCATTGCCCTCAGTGGCCGCTAAACGTGCTGGTATGCGCGATTGAAAATAATCGTATCAGAAGCTCTGTTTGTATTATAAGGGGCGTTCAATTGCTGATCAGCATGTTGAATCGTCACAGAAAAAAAAAAACACTCGGATAAGTAGTTTTGTTTCGTTTTGTTTTTAGTCATAAAGCAAGAACTGCCGATTAGTCTTCGAAGAGCTGGTCATAGGTGTAGAATAATTGCTTAACCGTGTAAGCATTACGGACCCCCTCCCCCTATTCGTACTCGAATTATTTTGTTTTGATGACACTAAGAATAAGGGCGGTGCCTGTGCTAAACTACGATAAGTCGGATCACCGGAAATCGCGGATCGAATGATGCGAACAAAAAAGCATAAAAGAAAATACACACCAGCGCATCAACGCTATTCCGCGCATGATTTCAGAATGACGCAAGCAAGCCAGATGGAAAATGGCCGATCCGAGTGTTTAATAACCGCTGTTCGGAATGTTGGGGGAGGAAGCTATAACGTTTCGGCCTCTGAAATGGAAAACACGCATTCTAGCCGCGACAATGCGGGGATACAGAGTTTGCGATCCACACTTAACGATGCACTAGTAAGGCAAAAAAACGCATGCATGACTTACCGTTGATGATACCCGTAGCTGATTTTTTTGGTCTCTCTTCTTCTCAACAGCGGTGCGAGGCTGAGAAGCAGGTCGGGAGCGAGAAGCAGCAGGGACGCCGGCCGGCGGAGCAGCTCCCAAGATGGCGGCTTCCCGACGCCTCCGTCCGCTTCGATCCCGGCGCTTGCCGAACGTAGCGGGCTTCTCGGGGAAGCTGTCACCGCGTCCTGTCCCCGAACTATCGTAGTGCAGTTCGAAATATCGCGCTCGAGCGGCTGATCAAGATCGCCTTCCACTTGAAGTTCGACACTCGACGACAACGGGCGGTTTTCCGTTCTTCGGCGTTGACGCAACGCTGTGGGGAAAACGCGGCGCGTCTCCGGATAATACGCTCACGTGAGCGCTGGATTCGCGCAAACAGGAGGCGAGGCTGCCGGGACGTTTCGGCGCCTGCTCTGTTCCTGGAAGTTTAAACTGGGCGCGCGTTTCCCAGGAACATCTTGCGTCAAAACCAGAACGTCTGAGTAACGTAGCTATTTGTTTGTTTTCTTTTCCCCTGTAACTGGCTTTTATCGCCCTGGGAGGATTTGTTCGCCGCGATAACATTGCGTTTTACTGCTTGTCAGCAATGAAAAGTTTGCTGGTTAGTGGTCGCATTGGTCTTTTTTTTTTTTTTTTTTGCGCATGCTCAAAGATGTTTATCTGGTCTTCATTTATAACAGAGCGAAATGATTCCCGCATATATTTGCAGGTAATTAAAATATGCACTCTAGGCGCGAATTGTACTATACTGTATGCCCTCACCCCTGAAGAAACCACTAGGAAATAAAACGTCACTACAGCGCCATCTCAACGTCTCTTAAATTCTCATATATATTCTGCTAACAAGTCACTGGTTGTCTTTTATCACCATACAGCTTTTGCAGTTTAATGTATAATTGTACCGCCACGTTCTGTAACACTCTATCTTACCGTTTACCTTGCATGCGTTTAATCACAGGAGCTGTGTTTTCCCTTGGTTGTCCTCGATGGGACCATCATGTGTTGTTGAATATGCGTCTGAGCGCAAGTAAGTACACGAGACGAAAGAGTTTTTGAGATCTGTACACAAATTTTACTTGAGCGACATGACTGCGGATAATCTCGGTTTACAATGTACAATGTTGTAACAACGACTTTCTTTTGTGGCGAAACCTAAGAACAATGACCCCATGCATTTAAAGAGTGCAGCTAATTGTTGTCCTTAAACGGAATGCATAAACTGGCGGCAAATTTTCGAATTCTGAACACTCGGGAGGTGACGTACACGGCTTATGTATAATTCAAAAAAAAAAAAAAAACGCGCGAAAACTGAATACACTTCTGCTCTCAACACTCGGGTACTGTACTACACCTGGAAACAAACCTTAGGGCCAGTGCCCTTTCTCAAGTAACTCGCAAACACACACTTGCGAAACAATGTACAAGAGAAGAAGCTCGGTATAACTAGTTGACCTTAATAAAGTTGTTTGCAAACCACACAAAAAAGTTCTGATGCTGACTGCCTGTTAATTTAACCATATTGAATAAACAGTGCGATCGCTGTAAAGCTCTGTTACATATTTCAATCATTTATTCAAGGGCAAAGCGATAAACATCCCAGGAAATTTTTGAGATTGACCATAAAATCGAGCACCCACATACTTCGCCCTTCTTGTATCATTTTTCCTTTCTTTTCCGTGTATCGAAAACTTGCCCCTTCTGGCAAGGCCGTCAACTTGGTACACCAAATTGAATTAAAGCACATAGAACAAACAAAATCACTTCTAACTGAAAAGACACCAGGTAACAACTGTTCACTCGATCCTCGGTTTTTTTTTTTTTTGTTTCGTAAAGCCACTGAAGGAAAAAAGAAGTTGGCCTGTCTTTAACTTGTTCCCACTTATTTTGAATCGTTTTAGCAATACACCGCTGTCCACGATGATGTGGATTCAATCAGAATAAGAGTTTGATTTTGCGGTTACTAACAGCTTTATATTTTTTGCCTATGTCGTTTTCAAGTTTCAAAGAAAGTCCTCGCCGCAACTTCCGGCCATTTCGCTTGCTTTAAAGATTTGGCCCACTTGGTGAGGTATTTTCCAGTCAAAACACAAAAGAAGCAACCATCTCCAATCCCTTCCTTCGTAGAATTTAAGGGTCAGAGGTGCTCGATACCCAAGCTTAACTTAACATTGATCAGACCAGAAGTCAAGTGCACAAGACCCTTTAAATACTATTCTGAAACAAATTATTAAAAAAAAAACTTGCCCACATATCTGGATGTATTACGCCACGTGAGTATTTTCGAGGGTATTTACCCGCGTCGGAACTTAAATACACGAGCTAATGATTATGTAATGATGATCGTAATGTTAAAGGAGACAGAAACGAGCCTACGACTACACTGCTCCCAAAAGTCAGGAAATAAAGCCGTACGCTCAAGGAAGAAAAGAAATGTCAGGGTTCACAGCATATTTCATTTGACACAACCATATATGTGTATATATAGACACCTCACTCTCGCAACCCACAATTTCCCCTCAATATCACCGTAAAAGAACTAAACGAGCGTAGTACACACACAGTCAGCGCACTCGAACGCGTCACATCAAATAAAACATGATGCAATTCGCGACAACCTGCGTCCCATTTTTTTTTTTTCACTGTCTTCACCACGCGCACGCACAATTCCACAAAGAACACAAGCACACACACGCACACACACGAGCAGACGCCGGAGCAGAGATAGGCTGTGAGCACTGCATCGCTGGGTGGGGTGATGAGAACATGTATCGCGATAGAGAGACACACCGAGGGACAAGAACTGACCGTGCACACCGGCCCTCACAACACGTTCACGCGTTGCTGCAGCCGTATGGACACTTGACACCGAAGGAGTCACTTAAAGTTGGCGCCGTCTGGCGGGGGTGTGAACCGAGCGGCGTGCGCTTCGAACCAACGTCCGGCTTCACACAGTCAGATTACACAGTCTTCGTTTTCGAAGAGGAGGAGAGTCCAGTCAGTTCCACGAACGATCAGTCCAGCCAGAGCCGCTGTCTCGAGGTGCCACCAACGCCCACGCAGATCGGAGCCATGCAGGGACAGCTGTTTTTCTTTTCTCGTAGTAACTCAGGCGACGAGTCTTGTAGTGAACGCGCCGCTGCTGCTCGATCCGCCCTATTAATTGTCTTGTTCTTGTTGTTCCCCGCTCCCACGTCGTCTCACGATGACTCTGGACCAGAAGAAGGAGTTTGCGCGTCGAGAAGGAACAGGGGTGGCGAACAGGGTTTCGTAGCGGTGGCGTCCTCGTCGTCGTCTCTCGTTACATAAATCTGTCAGCTGCAGTGTGTTAATACCATGCTTCCCCGAAAGAACAGCAGACGTGTCATCACCGTTGGTGCACATCTTCGTCGCGTCCACGTCACATCGTCCGTGCAGACGGCACCCGAGTCGAATGCGTCGGCTTTTTTCGTGTTTATAGCAAATGTATATATACGCATACGTATCGCGGGGCGAAGAAAGAGAAGGAGATCCTTGAGAGGAGCACGAAGAATCATACGCTCCAGCCGCTCCCATTCGGTGGTCATGGAACCCTTCTGCAGCCGCGTAGCAGCAGGGGACGGGGGCGACGCCTTGTCAGCCAGGTGGAGAGACGCGTCTTGTATCGGGAGGACAACAACCAGATCGGGCGGCAGCTCAGCCAGGCGAAATGGCGGCCGTCGGACGACCTTTCCTGCTCGGCGTGTGACTCGTCGTTCGCAGGGGGGCCAGACCCGGGCCGTGCTTGCTTTCGCCGCAGCTCTTGCGCAACGGGGGTGCGACGGGCAGAGGGGGGTGGTGGAGGATGCGCGGCCGCGTTCTTTGTACGGGACGATGGCCGTGAACACAAAGGTTCGCCCACGTAAGCGCCACAATGGTGCGTGTACTGGTGCCCCATGCGGTGAGGACTCCTCCGCCGCCACGACGCGTCCTGGCCGGGGGCGCCGCTGCCGCGCAGAAGAGCTGCTGGGCGCCCCGAACCATGCGCGCTCGCGCGCCCTCGACTACGCAAAGTGTGGCACGCAGGAGGCCCGCTTGCGCGTTTGCTAACGAGTTCCCGAAACGCGGGGAGTCTCCTTCGCGGAAAATGATGCCCTGCTGTAGAGTGAACGAAAGGAGACGAAAAAAATAATGCGTTGGTACTCCGCAGGGTGGTCACCTCCGCCTCTGCTTTTCTTTCCTTTTTTTTCGTCTTTTCTCTAGCCACGCGTAAGAAAAAAAAAAAAGGTACGAATCTACTGTGAAGTGTTCAGTGCTGAACCTGCGGACTGCCTTCCCGCGGTGCGCTCGTACAAAACTAGTTTTGTCGGCCTCTCCGCTGAAGGAATAAGTTAGGCGCGAGTGCGTGCACCTGCTTCGGGAATTTGTAATGCCCGGTCGCATTAAAAAATTCATGCAAACCAATGTCTTGACACATTCCGTGAACAGTGATTGTGGAATTTGCTTTCGGATCAGTCCCAGACGTGGAAATTCCTTATCAAATATGATTTGGAGCAGCGCTGCGATGGAAATTGAGCGTGCTGCTAAGCTAAGCGGTGCTTCTCTAGTAATTTCCTGCAAGCGAATCTCCACGGCAATGGCTATATATATATATATGTTTTCAGTATATCTGCTAAACAATTTGAACAACGATTTTCTTTCCACAGGCTTGTGTCGTATCGTATACTTGGCTTTCTTTTAGTGCAGTGTTGTATGCCGTTTTCGAGTTCGTTCACTCATCAGTGCATGTGCAACCAAGGTTCGTGCGATTTCTTAACCACAGCGCTATTTTCCACTGCGTGGCCAGAGAGCGAGAGAGAAAAAAGAACGATTAATGCGGAGGAAATATTGTGGCAGATATTGCACTTGAAAGTGTCTGTGGGTCGCCCTAGCGGTGAAGCATTGTAATATACATATATCTCCTCTTCGTCCACATTATAAACGTATCAGGGTATTTCTAAAAGCAGCGTCTGCTTGCGAGTCAAACGGCTGGGTTAATGAACCGCTGTATTCAGAAATAAATAGTTGCTGTAAACCGTATCAGGATTTCTATCCCGCCATCGCTAGTACGTATGTAAGGTTGTGAAGTAAATACTTAACGTGTCTGACGCATGTAAAAAGCGCCTTATAACATGGCCACACTGTACAAGGAGAAAGCTCCTGACGTATTTCATCCTTCTGGCGTGAATTACATATTTTCCACAAAAAAATACGCATAGCGGTATTACGTATATGAGGTATTCCTGCAAACAAATTGCGTAGAATATAAACATACCATTCTTTTCTACTCTTAACATTAATATAAACGTGCTTACGCATATATTTGTGCCTTTACTGATGTGACATTCAGGGATATGCCGATATTACCGAAAAAATAAATTCCACAGTGAATAGTGCTTGATTTGAACGTTTGAAAGTGCTGGATCACAAAACATACGTATCACTACTGGTATACCTGGAACTTCCCTGAATGAAAATTTACGCTGTTTGAGGTCAACGCTTTCCGTGTCACTTACGCAAAACTCGGGAGAATAATGGAACTATCCAGCCATCTTCCCAAATCATACAAACGCTATCAAAGATAGGACATTGCATTTTATGACCAAGAACTGGTTTGTCAAGGGGTTTAGAGACATAGCTGCGGCCACGACGGTCCCAATGGTGGAAGCAGTGACTATGACGCTTTCATCGCTTTCACTGAACGCTTGCGCCATGGCGTCATGGTCGCCTGTGTATTTTGACGAATTGAAGAACAGAAACATTTAGAATGCAAGCTGCTAGAGATACTGCACCGGTGGTGTGTCTCATGTTCCTTTCTTTCTTTCCTTTTTCTTTTATTCAGGCGTAAAGTGAAGACGCATTTCGTTATGGAATATCGAAGTCCTCAGTGGTCTCAATAAAGCAACGCGCACAGGTACCTACGGAAGCTGCTAAACCTGGAGAGTAGATTTCGATGCACTATCTCTTGAATTTTGCATTCCTGTTCTACTGCGCTCGTAAAAAAAAAAAAAAAAAACAGAAGCGAAAATAAAACGAGGGTTCCGTCGAACAGCAACGCTTACACGCAAGACCTCAAGTCGGTAGCTTCTCCGCTATGCTCGGACGCATGCAGGCGAAGTGAGCGAGAAAGAGACAATGAGTAAAGCTTAACTGTACAATGCCGCTGGCAGCGCGGAAAGCTAATGCAAAGGTGAACGCAATTTTCACGCGGTTTCGCATGACAAAAAAAACGGACGCTTCTGATGAGGTCGCACCTCCTGACTCAAACAACCGAGGGAAATAGTCGCGCAGCGGCGTAGCTAACTAATAACCACGGCGTGTGTTGCTGTGTCCCCATGCGAGGCAGAGAAGAGTTTGGGTGTTGGGGAGTTGTGGGGGATGATGGAGACGGCTCACTGCTGCGGCCCGTGTTCCGGGTGGTGCGTGAGCTCGGGCGGCCCGTGGCCCAGGGCGAGGCCCGCCTCGAGCTTGGCCTTGTTCTCCTTCTTCCACTTCATGCGCCTGTTCTGGAACCATATCTTGATCTGGCGCTCGGTGAGACACAGGGCGTGCGCAATCTCTATCCTCCTCCGACGGGTCAGGTAGCGATTGAAGTGGAACTCCTTCTCCAGCTCCAGAGTCTGGTAGCGCGTGTACGTCTGGCGGCCCCGCTTTCGCTCTGCGAAAAGGAGGATGAGGAAGAGGAGGAAAATGATGAGCATCAACTTTCCTTGAACGATAGATACAAAAGGGGTAATAGTACACCAACAACAAAGTGTCGTTTTCAAATGTCACTAGCGCTGATGATGCTTGAAAATGCTCTGGTTCATTGCACTCATTTTTTAAGACGAAATATGAAGTGGTCGAGTTGATGCGCGAAGTTCCAGCTTCCTGAGCGAAGTTGCGTCCCATCCACTCGTTTTTTTTTTTCTTTTTTCTGCCGTCCTCTCTGGTTACGCTAGTCATAATTGTCTTATTGTGCTGAATACCAACCCGCTCAACTTTGTGACTCAATAATTGGATAACTTGGTCCTTCCAGCCGCGTCGTCCCCCAGAATCACCACACCCATTCTAGATAGCTTGCTGAAGGCAGCGTTCTCAAGAAGGAAAAATACAGGCATAAGTGCGAATTGGTAGCATGCTTATAACTGCACGAGCGCGGGACAGTTTCTGTTGAAACGCAAAGTTCTGCACCTGTTAGGCCGACGTATTGGTTGATCTGACGGAAACACGATTTGTGATAGAAGCTATAAAAAAAAAAAAAACAATACACAACGCTGCACCGATATAATAAGGACCGGACTGAGAGTACAATCAAGATTGTGTTCAAGAAAACATTTCTGCACAAATGTAATTTGCTTAAGTTCGCCCTTTGTAAGCACTAACACTCGTACGTTCTTACCGCCTCTCCCCCTTAATTTTCGACCCATTTTTCAGCAACCTTAACTAGAAACGTACTTTCGGCCTAGACTCGAGCGTGATTTAATTGCGGTACATTCCGGGCCAGGCTGTTTTGGAAAATAGAGATGCATATACTCCTCGTTAGAGTTTCTCGTCGCCTCGTGCACAGTAATGACCTTATTATAGGGACTCCACTGACGTCAGCGCAGCTAACAAGAGTGCCGAGTGGAGCGTAGTGCCCTGAAAGCTCCAAGGCGACCACTGAAGTGGCGCCCGCAGCGCAACTTTCAAACCCCCATACGTTGCTTCCCACAACCAGCAGTTCGTGAACAAGACAGATCCGCCTATTTTGTCGCAACAGGCGAGACTTATGCACATTAAGCGCCACTTTTCCTTATCATTCCTTCATTTATTCATTCATTCAGCCTATTTATGTCGACTTCATGAAGAAGGCAACTTCGGGCTTTGAGAGATCCACCGGCCGAGCCAAGGCCACAGATCCAGAAGGTCAGGGTCAGGGGAGGGGGGCAGACGCTCTCTAACGCGTCTTCTAACTAGCATTGCCCAGATTACAACGCCTGCCATTACCGTACCTCTCATTGACAAACTCCCAAGTGTCGACCTCGACTCCGTCTTGCCGCCCCCTCTAGCGGACCGTCAAACCCGCCTCTAAATCGTTCCCCTCCCCTCGCACCACCTGACTGGATGGTCCAGGCATGGTGTACGATACGGGAGCAATATTGTATACGTAGTTGTTGCGTTCGCTGGAGTGAATAAGCATATTTTTGCTCGGCGTAAATAATTTCGCGGCATCACTTTCATGCCATTAATATTCGAAAGGGCGCAAAATTGATGCACGAACACATTTACTTCCACGTTTGAACGTTTTAAATCAAATATGCAATTTAAAGCGACATAATTTATGTTCAATACTACGCCTTAGTACGATTGCGCTGTATAATATATGTGATCTAGTTCATAGCTCGAACATAGCAATATTATATTCAAGTGTATTATGCACGGAAGTGAAATCATATGAGAAACCAGCCCCTGGTGATAGTTGTAAATGAAGAAAGAAAATAAGTTTTCGTGACGTTTCAAAGGAAAAATCTGTAATCAAAGAACGGCTACTTTTGTTGCTTCGAGTTAACAATACTAACAGGCTCTCTGCATCGTGGACTGGTAATTTCTGCCATACACCAAAATGATTAGTATGTTAAGGTGCTTTTGGCTTGATAGGATGAGGATAAGCAATTAGGTTCGGTGCTAAAGAAATTGTGAAGGCGCTTTCTCATCAAAATATCCGTATCCTCCTCAGACTTTACCGCTAGTAACCCCCCATCTTTGTTACTTAATGATCAGACCAAAAATCACTAAGGAAGGAGATTACATACACACGTTTCGAACTTGTTAACCGCTAGTGAAGTTGAATAAATACCGCATACGCACTAATAAAAAGAAAAAAAAAACGTTTCGTTGGTGCCTGTTTGGAAAAAAAAGATGGAGGAAAAAGTTGGCTGTCCAGAAAAAGTCCCTCCAAGCGGAGCAGGTTTTACTGTCCTCAAAGCCCTATCGGGTTTAAAACCCGCAGTTCGGTTCACGTTTTGGTTTTGAACGTGGCGCACTAGGCAACAGAGAGGTAGAGAGATAGAAAGAGAGGGAAAGTTTCCGCTCAAGAACGCCGAATGCGCCTCGGGCCAAAGAGATTTTTATTTGATTAGCTTGGCTCCTAATGAAACGCGCCTTTCTCAGCTCAAAAGAAAGCGCTTCTTGTCGCCTCCTTCACGAAAAGCGCTTCTTTAAAGGGCGTCTGTCCGGCCATCTTTCCCGCACGGCGCGAGTTCATTCGTGCGCGCCTCATTTCCGCTTCATGTCGCCAAAGAGGCAGGAACGACTGCCCGCTTCTTCCTTCGGGTATATATGGTCAGCAGTGTTTGTGTTTTCGAAGCAAGAGGACAATTTGGCGCAGCGAAGTGGATCCCCGAGCCGCCGCCGCCGCGCCATCGGGGCCTGGAATTACACGCGCTGCCTCTGATACCACTCTTTCCAATCACAAACTGAATCCCCGAAGCCTTTCTTCTCCTTTTCTTTCCTTTCCCTGCGCGACACCACTGGGCGGAACGGGTCTGAGATTGAGCAGCGCGTCCCCTCACTAAGACGCGGGATTTGAAACATCCCACACGCAGTCCCGTATCAATCCCGAGGACCGGCCAAATTACTCCTCTGCGCTGCTGCTGCTGCTGCTGCAGCTGCGTCTCCGCCGTGGCCGCAAGGGGCCGTCGGCATCGAAGCGGGAGACTAATCGGTGTAGAAACTTCACCCCTCCTCCTCCTGTCTCCTCCGTTCCTCCTCCTCCTCCTAACACCCACACATACCCACCCACTCTAGCCTGTGACCCTAGGATCCGAGAAAATGAAGGGTTGGTGGAGTTAAGCGTCTGTTATATCGGTTCTCATTTCTGAAGAAACAATATTTTACTACTGCGAATCCGAACAAGCCGCAAAGAATACACGCGTATACACAAACAGTGTCTGCGTCATCTGTGCACATTCGAAATTCATGAATTGGTATTATCACGCGCAGTTAACATTAATTTACTTTGCTTCAGCTTCTACGTGAGAATAACATCCTCTCTGCGGACAAATCATTTGACTCAATTTAGGAATCTTCTTGCTTAAGTTACTTCACCGTCACATTCCCAACATATCATAATTCTAATCCTTTGCGTAACAACTTCAACAGGTTTGCAGCTAATAACCACTTCATCTTACCCACCATCCCTCCTAATTACAGAAAGCCAACTTGCACCGCTGCCGATTCATTTTGGAATAGCCTACATATCACAGTGAAATCACCAAGGTATATCGTCTATGGCACAATTAAAGGTATGTTCAGGACATTTTGTTGTAATTAACCAGAGTATGGCAGTTCTCCTGTTTCGCATGCTATTATTGATTTCTTGTTTCCCGTACACGTCCTGTTTGCTATGGTTTTATTATTGCTCGGAATGTACGTTTTGACCACAAATCTCTCGCAATGACAAATCGAAGTGGCCTGGTCGGTATATTCAGCGAATGACGTAACCTATCATTCAAATTTGAGTGAAAACGGGCATCTGCGCCGAGACATTGCGCAATGCAAAACGCCTTGTACCCCCACTTCTACGTTGTCCCTGCGCACATGCATTTTTTTTAAAGTCAAACCATATTTTGGGCTTCGTCATTCGCCGAATTCGCGCACCAGGCCACTTCAATTGGTCATTATGGAGCTTTGCAAGGAAGACGCCCTCTACGAACTACGCGAGTGCATATCCAATTTACGTAAAACAAACGTTTTTAGGGCTAAGCTAACATGTTTAGGGCTAGCATGTTTGTATCTGCTTTCATCGAAATAAAACATGACTAAAAAAGGTTTTCAGCGTTTAGCAGAAAGCGGTGAGCCAGTGAAGGGTAGATGAGAGGCATGTGAGTTCGTATAGTGCAAATATAACGCGCTGCAAAGCTGTGACACATTTGTGACGCATTTTGGCATGATGACTAACTTTTTAAAATCAAAATATATTCTGGGAAATTTGTCGCCAAATTTTAAGTTTTACTTTCATTATCGTTTTTAATGGATATGATTGATCTGCTAAGTCCCGCCGTGCAGCAGTTGCGATGCAAAAACAACTGCCAAGCAACTATTCTGCACTGGCGTCAATTACGCCACGTAATCAGGAAACGAGTAAACAGGGGCGAAGTTCCACCTTTTATACTAATAGCAGATTTTCCGACTACAACAAAATTCATCCAGATACGCGCGTCATTATAACACACAAATTACGTTACCACGTTAGTAGAAATGAGATAGCCAGGCTTTTTGCTAGCTACTAATAAGTGTTAAACACTTCCCAAAAAATTAAGCTCCTTATGTACGAACGTTACCTGTACTAACTTAAGCTTTTATTGTAGCGATACACAGAGCACTGGAATTTCAACGCTAAGCTGAAATTAAAGCTTTCCAGGTGTACGGCATGCCTTTTAGCTGCAAGTCTCGTTTCACAACTTGGAACACGCGCAACTCTAACGGAGACATCTACAGTTCGGAGGCGGCATTTCGGGACGCTGTTTTCCTCAGAACCCTCATGCGTAAGCTCCACCGTATACAGATTATTAGATTAAAAAAATAATGTTGTTCTACTAACGACATCTGTATACACAACTATATGAGGACGCCATAGCTATATACAAAGCTAATCCCAGAGATGCGTTTTGGCGACACCTCGAATCACAGCATCAGTACTATCCTGAAGTAACAACAGGCTGATTGCATACTCAAACAACACAGGCGCACGATGTTAACAATCAGGGAAATATATATAAACCCCGCGCTTAAAACATTTTCACCCGCGTCAGTTGTTTTGTTTCTGCCCACTGAACGAGGTCCGCCGTCGGAGAACACTGTAGACTGTTTGCACAAAGGAAAAGTGGCTCTTGAGATTACTCGCTTCTCCAATTTCAGCTCAGCGACATCCTCTTGTCTTCTTAATCGCTTGTCGCGTGCATATCCGCGCAGTATACCACATCTGTGCATATCCCCTACGAGCAGCGCGAAGACACCCACGGCAATTGTCAAGGAATCTCATCTGCAGCAACTCCCCGCCTTTGTTTTAGCTTCAGCGGCACCCTCATTCCATGGGAACCAGCCAGCTAGCTCGGGTGGGCGTTTGGCGCAGTCACGTATCTCTTCGTGCGCGGTACACACTTCCTGCGGCTTTGTTTTATTCAATTAAATCCGAGCCATTTACGCCTTTCTCCCCTTTCTCGCTCCGCTGGACTTTTCTCCCGCGAAAGAATATAACGTTTAAACTTAGTCAGCAATACCTACCTACTCACATTCTGAGCCTAGGTTGGGAAAAGAAATGTCTAAATGCAAGAAAACTTGGGCGTTAGGGGAAAGCGGTGGGGTGGTCGCTTATAAGGCGCAGACAAAACCCCTTCACGGTTCTAGAATGACCTATTAAGAAAGAGTCTTCGAGAAAATGAAGTGGATACGGCAGGCTGCTGAAATCACTGCGGCGGCGAAGCGCGAAAACAAGTGAAACAGATATACAGAGTTAAAAAAAAGACAAATGCGCAAACGTGAAATTTGCGACTACCGTCTTTCTTGAGTAAGCGAGAAAAAAAAAAGGGCTAACAAAATTTCGAGGCACAAAAACATCGCCAACAAGTGCGACGAAAGAGTTTCCTTTCTCGGAGGGAAGAAGAGGAGGGAGACCCCGGGTCTCCCAGATTCCCTGAAAATTGCCTCCCAAAAATGTGAAACTGTTTTTTGCGCGCAGCAAGTTCCTTTCACATCCCACTTTATTCCCCCCTGGTTTTTTTTTTCTGTTTCAGCCAGCGCGGGCGCAAAAGGAGGGGGATTTCAATTCTATTTCCCATTAAGGCTAAGTGCGAGACTCGAAAAAGTTTCCCAGTCCGCGCTTGCGAAACCAAATCTGCGCAGGGCGCGGAAAGGTGTATACGGTGGAAACGGCGGAAAGAAAACGGATGAAGCGAGAAGAGAGGCGGGGGTCTCAACTTGGATGGGGCCCCAGTGTTTGCGCTGAAGACGAGGGCTTCTCCGCCTCCGAGTACGAGACGAAAACTATTTCGAGGGGCAGATGACTCCGGGGCGAGGCCTCAGCGAAATGATGGCTTCAGGATCCACTTATACGTGCACACACACATGACGGGCAGCGGACGTGCAGTCCTGCTGAGGCCAACCCTTGCGTGCAAGCGGTAGATGCTTGTATTTGTTTCCATTTTGTGGTTCCAGAACAATGCTTACCGGGCGGATGCAGAGTTGAAGAAAATAGTAGAGAAATAGTGGGACGTAACGATGTTTGAAACTTTAAGCAACTAGATTTAGGGCTCCCCGTGAGCAGCGCAGAGCCCGGAGTCCACAATTCCATGAGAACAAGTTCAGTCCCAGGCTTCAATAAAGTTCAAAACGAAGAACACTACTTTTGAGCCCTTCGTCTCCGTAATGCTGGATGCTTTACTGCAGTACTGAGGTGCGCTGCCAAGAAGGAGCACAGCAAGCGCGCAGTATTACGCGCAGCCGATACGAGACTCCATGTCACGTGACTTCACGTGGCGTGCCGACCGAGTGTAAAGCGTTCCCTAACTTTGGTCGGAACGTCCTAAAAGCCGACGCCTACGGCCTGGTGAAACTAATTGATTAGCACAGACGCCGTGATTTCAACGTCACCAGCTCCTCTATATGCATCTACCGAAGTTAAAATATACGCAGGGAAACTCTGGCTGTATAGGAGGCAAAAGTTACAGCTGGCTTCGCAAGAGACGTTATAGAGATCTATGCATTATCTTTCAAGAGTCTATAAGATGCATGAAGTGCGTAGGTTCTGGTCTGAGTTTTTACGACCGATTTAATTAACGGATATTTAAACGCGAGAAAAGTGCGTTCTAAATAGTAGCGCTGTCTCGCACTAATCTTCGTGCCAGTTTGCAGATGTCAACTGCGACGACCCACTGGCCGACCCACTGCGTCAGTGTTGACCAACTGGCGAAATTTAGCGCATTTCCAGCACGATCAACGTGCACAACGTGAGCGCAAATGAAAGTCGATATTTACAACTAAATAGGTGAAAATCAAAATTTTGAAGGCTGAGATGGCCTGAAACCCGTTGAAAAACAGAGCGGCATTATAGCAGTTCGAGTGACGGCGGTAGACGGAGCGTGCCGATTTATATTGTGCGGCCTATTAAAGAATGACTACAGATCTAGATACCCACTAAACAGTCAGTTTATGGTTTGAACAGCACCATGAAGCCAGAAATAAGATTATGAAAAAAAATTTCCCTCCAAAACATCGTTTCAAATGTAAATTTATGGACAATAAAGCGCCTAGTCATCGTATATGCACTGTAGAATAGATGTTTTACTAAATGCGGATATAGAAAACTATCAGTTATAACAAACAACAGACCTGCTTTGATCAGAACATTATGCGTGTTATGGGAATTTACCTGGCATAGTCACCAACCAAACCGGGTAAACTCGTTGCAGTAAGTATCAGCGGCATTGGACGCGTCACAACAACGCTAATGATACACGACGGCGTTCGCCGACGGCTTCACACACAACATTTACTTCAGCAGCAGGACACAATGAGTTTCTACCTTCAAGCTTGCATGTTATATCATGTTATTTGCATTTGCATTTTGCATTTGCTATTTGCATTCAAGCTTACATGTTATTTTATATCAATTTATGTGCAATGATTGTGTTCCATTTACCCGTTATGCAGCAGTAGGCACGCGTTATAAGTTTTTATTATTTCTCTGTCTGTATGTTTTTTTTTTTCGTGGCCCCGAAAGATGAAGTGAAGTAGGGCGAACAGCAGGGAACTGATGGTTTAGCGATGAGGGAGTTAACCTCGCACCAAAGATTTGCTAGAACAGCAGTGCTGAACACATAAAGGAAGGAAGAGCAGCAACTAGGATTAGCTTTGCCCAACAAAGAATACGAGTAAGGTTATATACTAACTTGCGTTAACATTAATTTTCTATTTAACTGAAATGCTGTGGTCGTGGCGAACCGCAATATTCATATGCCACAACTTCCTTACGGGACATTAGAACTTATTGGATGCCTATTAATGTTACTGATTTCGTTCCCTGTGTCACCTCATTGCCGTAATAAAAGTTCCAATCAGTTTCTATGTAATTTGATGGCTAAAGGCAGTCTTTAGAGGAGACCTTGTGCAAATTCTCCAAATCACCCACCATAACAAACATTTGGATGGATAGCTATACTCGGTTACAACTCAAGAACGGCACCACCTCATGCAGTGTATCACTCCACCGAAGCGCCGGACCCGTGACGTCAGTGCGCGCGCGTTTTGAAAGGGGTTCGCTATGAATGCGTGATATCGTCTGCCTTGTCTCACGCAGTTTGTTTGTCGTCACTGGAGTCAGTTTTATAAGCATATTAAGTCCAAAAAATCGCGGAATAGAACAAGACTTTGAGTAAGGGGCACGTGCGTCTCGGCTTTCGGACGGACACTCTTCTGGCGCAAGTAAAACTGCTACGGAGAGAGGGGTGGGCGGCGAGAACGTAAAAGGTGGCAGCGCGTTCAAGGTGGTTTGCGCCTTACGCGGCCACACATGACGCACGTGCACGCAAGCAAGTGCAATAGGGAACAAAGCGCAAAAAAAAAAAAAAAACACTGAGCAAGAGCACCCTTGCTGAGAGACGCCGAAAAGCCCCGGGCGCGGTGCGCCTTTGAGCACTCAGCAAACAAACACGCCGAACCGACAGGACGCCGGTATGTGCCCGCTCGGACAACAGCCAGACAGATTGGGAACCCCTTTCTCCCTTCGCGCAACCTCGGTGTGTCCCCTAATTGCTACCTCGCCCAAGCACTAAAAAACGGAAAGCCTTTTTTTCTTGCCTCTTACCTTTAGGCGAAAAAAAAAACTCCTGCCAGCGGTGAAAAAAGTTTAAAAGAAAACTAAAACAGGGCCGGAGCCTTTTTTTTTTTTCTTTTTGGCTGAGAGCGGGGGGAGGGGGTGTTGTGTGGAGACGAGGCGTCGTCGCCAGTACTTTCACTCGCGACGCACAAACAGCACCCTGTCGCTCCGGGCGACGTGCTCGAAAGGGTGCCTACTTGCCAGGAGTTGTAAATCGCTCACACGTCAAGTTGCGCTTGTGCAAATTCTGCGCTGTCCCTCCCTCTTGGTTGGGAAGCCAGAGATCTGCGGTGCCAAAGAAGAAAAAAAAAGTTCGCCGAACCATTAGGAAGTTCGTCGTCCCCTTTGCTTCCAGCGCCGGTGTTCCCACTGTAAGCGGGCGCAGGCATTGTTGTGGCGACCGTCAAGGACAGGGAGAGGCAGCTCAGACAGCCTGGGTTGTTTTTTTAACGACACCGCGTCTTCAGCGAACAACGTCGCAAAAAAAAAAAAAAAACGCGCTGCGGAAACCTTGACGGAAGAGCTTTGCTTATGTGTGACTCCCATGCCAAAGCAAGTAGAATACACCCAGCGCAATCGCCTCGGGCCTCCGGGGTTCCTATTCCTCTCCTGAATTTCTTGGAGGGAACGCGAAGACTGTGGCTGTTGTCGCGGACGTTCCTCTCTACCTTTGTCGGCCGCCTAACCTCCCAAAGTGAGTTTAAAGTGATGCAAAAGAAGCGTCCGCATGAGGAGCGGCCCGAGCGTTAAGTAAGAAGGATAACTTGGAAGATGCAACGATCAAACACGCACTAAAACTGAAAGTGTCACAGACGAAGTGTCTTAGGTATCGGTGTGTGCCTAAACTAGCAGCAAAAGGACAGAAAACACGGAGAAGGCAGAGGAAGAAAGGTGGTTCCTCACTGTCGCGTACCTGAGACAAGTTTGCGCCTTCCAGGTATCTACGAAAATCTAGGGAAACCGGAAACAAGAGCGAGCGCTCTTGATAGCTAGAGGTGCGGGACTTCGAATGCGCCAAGTCCTTCTCCCGGGCATCTGCTATACACGGTTTATCGAGGGTCGCGAATTCGGACAGCGCGGCGGTGAGTCCCAGCCCGCGCGAGTGAGAGTCCGGTCGATTTATATGCATTAGGGCGCTCCTAACAATGACGAAAGGGAGCCGGCATGGTGGTGGAAGCCCCGTTCCTTCTCTTACTTGCACCTGAAGACAGGGACGGTCCATGAATATGGACGGCCTGTCCGAACACTCCCCTGGCCGGCTCGCATTACGCTTTCAGCTTCCCCCTCCAAGAGGCGCCCTGTCCGCGCAGGACACTTGAGACTCGCTCGGCCACCTGTCTCCAGATTTAGTCTTATTTTTCGTTCCCCTTTTTTTGCACGGTGGGCCACCTTTTGTTCCTCAGATTATGTGGAACCCATGCGGAAGCTCCGCTCTTTTAGTTAACAAAGGAAAACGTGCCCGAAAATAGGACAGAAGATTTACGGTGGCAATAAATATGCGGGTGAAGCAGTAGTCCAGGCAGCACTCTTCCCGAGGCCTCCTGGAAGGTTGAAAAAAAGAGAGAGGGCGCGAGTCTGGCATCGGTAATAGCCTTTAGAGTCACGACAATCTGCTCTCTAAAGTGGACGGCGCCTCCTTGAAAAGATATATGCGCGCGGGCGTGCGACCCAGGAGCCAGGAGAGCACCACAAGGTTGGGATATAGGCGTTGACCTGCAGGTTCGTATACGCCAAGTCATCGCTTCCCGCATAAGCGCTAGCGATCTCTTCGATTTCGGGAGCAGCGTGTACCCGGTGAAATCATCATTCATCGATCCACGCCCTCCGCAGATCGCAGGCTGCGCGGTGGCAGTTCCTCTCTGCGTGGCATGGGAAATACACCCCACCCGCCCCCTTTTGTGTTCATAGCGTCGTATAATAGCTTCCTGGCGATTCAGCGCATATGGCGAGTGCCGCAAATTAGCGCCTCCTCGAAGGCAAGGCCTGTTGCCTCGCGTCGCCACGACTTTCGAGTGGGCGAATCCCAACAGGCCGGTGAGATATAGGAGGAAGAAGACAAATCGGCCAAAGAGGGCGAAAAAATTAATAAACAAAGAAGGCTAGGTAATGTATAGAGTTCTAATCATAGTCGTGCTTACCCGAAGGTTCCGCTGCGAAGCGGCCATTACGCAATTAACGCAACATCGCCAACCGCGAACACTGAAGTCCCCCGCCCCCCAGCAGTAACGACGGTCGTTTCCGGCGCCGCAGACCGCTTTGACCGGCCGACCCAGGACATGCACCGAGCACACGTGCCTCCAGCCAGCCACAACGTGTGGTTGCAGCGCTGAAGCTGCGCTTTGAACTCGATATATCATCCACGCCGCCGTCGGTCACGCGCGCGTAGTGAATCTTGGGAAGGCAGACGCATCGCCCGCGCAAGGGCTGCACGTCCGAGCTCGACGACGGACCGACGAGGAAGCAGCGCAGCCCGGCGTGACAGGAAACGCTGCCGTGGAATGACAAACCACCTTCTCCTGCCCGTTGCGAAGCGCAGGGCGTTAATCCTCTTGCAGAGCAGCACACGTTTGAGTATACTGGGCGGCCCAGCAAAGCTGGAGCGTCCCTTACGGTCACGAGAAGGTCAGCAAGCGGGTGTTTCGAAATTGAGATGTTTTTGCACTGTCAGTTCACATCACGTGTTGATTGAATGTGTTTAGAAATGGCCCATTTATTTTGAAGCCAAATAATGATCCCGATGTAGCAACACGTAGCCAGCTTATACCTGCCGAGGGAAGCTTATGTGTGCCGTAACACGTTGCCTGTCACAGTGGGATAGAGGGGAAGTCTGGTACAACTTGCTTCACAGTAAAGGAGGGTTAAGATCGCATCACTTGACCATATGATTTATTTGAGCGCATAGGATGCACGGCCCGCAAGGTCCTATACTCGCGGTTTCGTCCCGGAAAATGTGTCTGTCAGGGCCACATATATGTGGGACGTCATGCAGGACGAGAATAAGAGTGTATATGTCAAACTTTCAACAACTTCTTTATACAACCCCGCCCTCCCCACCCTCTCCCGTTATACAAACACCCCCTACCCCCTAGACATCTTTACTCGCATAAATGAATAACGAAATCATTTCGTTCACACTACACTCTCCCTTATAGAGAACGGTGCACGCTAATTTTCGCTAGTCGCCACTTTTTTGTGCCCTTCCGTTGCAGGGTTATAGAGGTGGGTAAAAAGGCGTTGTCCTTGAAAAGCACAAGATACCTGGTAGGATTCCAGGTCACTGCCACAGTTCATCTATGAAAAAGAAAACAAATAAAAATCTCGTGCACACGTGTACGTTAAAGAAGCCGCAGTGGTTATAAATTAATCCGGAAATATGCTTACATACCGCGGCGTTCTCACGGAGAGTGTCCGCCACAGCAGCTTATATCAGTAATTAAGGCTGTGCCCTACTTACGTGTCGGACGTTATCTGGTAGGTGAGCGAGCGTATACAGCCCGCTTCGCATCCGGAACGTTTATTTCCCAAGTTTGGCTTTTTAGTCAGTAAACCGAGTTGCTTTTATCTTCGGGTGCGCCCCTTTTGTCCAATAGAGAAACAAGCGCGAATGGGATCCTTAGGCAATGTCTATCAATCACTGCAACGCGTATGTAGAGCGAACGATACCAGCAATGCCTCAATGTCGTCCAATAACGTTTTCAACACTTGTTCCGTGCACAACCAACGCCGAACGAAACGGCGCGACGTCTCGGAATTGGAAGCAGCCAACTGCGTTTCCCGCCGTGGAAACCCGGTCTCCTTTCTCCGTGTGTTCCTCTTTCCCTGGGCTAGGACAAATGGCCCGGGGCGTGCAACGGCAATAGAAGCGGCGCGGTATACTATATGTGGTTGCAGGTGAAATATGAAACACTGCCGGGCGTGCCGTATATAACCGTGACACGGTTCAGGAGGAGGGCGCGCTCCAGGTCTGCGGATGCCCGGGCTGGGCGGGAAAGAAATGAAATCTCGCTGGATGTGAAAGAAACATGGAGCTGGAGGCGACGGCAACGCAATTAATTCAGGGACCCCCCGTATCTCCCGCGCCGTGCGGGCTTTTCCTTTTTCCCGGGCGTTCCTCCTCTGAGATCAATAACGGTCACGGACGCCGGAAACGTCCGCCAAGTAAACGAGGGGCAAAAAAGAGGGAATGAAACATTCACAGACCGCTCGTTCTTAGGTAGAGATGCGTACGGTTCTTACGTATATGTGTTGTCTTTCGGACAACAGGCATGTCGACTTGTTTAGAAAAATAACAGGGAGACCAAAAATGAAATAGGGGTGCAAAGCCAAGATGCGATGCCAAGATGTTAGTCTGTCATAATTAATGCCCGCATAAATGACGTGGAGCGATGTGGTCTCGCTTTTCTTTATGGGAGAGTTATAAATGCATGTACGTCCGCATATTCGCATGTTACTGAATCAGTCCGCCACAGGTTTGTCTCCATTCCAAGTTCCAACGACCAGCAGCCTTGTCTGCATGTATATGTCTATACAAAAGTACGGGAAATTCCTGGTTTATGTAGGCCAAATACGAGAATTGAACTACTAATGCGATTTCTGCGGATTTCAAAGAACTCTACGTGGTTTAAGTTACTCCGTAGCCCTCCACGACGTCCCTTCTCGCCCTTATGTAGTACAAATAGACGACGCTATACGTACGTTAAACTTCAACTATTAATCCCCTTCTTGCAGTCTTCTCTAAATATAAGGCCGCTAAGCAATACCCTCGAGGACGAAAGTACACATGGTAAGGTGTAAAACGACCTTCAATATTGAACTAAACTTCTGAATTTACGGCGCAGGAAATACGGGTAAAACCGCATCCTAAGGCAATAACACAGTTCAGCTTCGCCGCAAAGGACTTGAACAACCAATTTCTGCCGAAAAGGAAGCAAATTTGGTGTATTACAACACCTTGTACATCACTACGCTCAAAAAGGTTGGTTGCACGGCGTGATACCTCAGCCGCAGACTAGAGCACTGCACGGGCCCGGGCCGGCCCGAAAGCCCGGACCCGACCGGCCCGCGGGCCGGGCCGGGCCGCCCGAAGTCGATTATCGGCGGGCCCGGGCCGGGCCCGGGCTCAGTGCCTCGGGCCCGGGCTGGGCTCGGGCTCAGTGCCGCGGGCCCGGGCCGGACTCGGGCTCGACGCCACGGGCCCGGGCCGGGCTCGGGCTTGAATTCATAGGCCCGGCCATTAATAGTTCCGACGTGAAGTGTAGAAAAGAGCATAAAATTGAATATTCTGAGTATACTTTACGCGCTTCTTGGTGTTAGTTGTACACATTGTTTGAAAACGTGTTTTGCTAGGGCTGATAGTCACTATACTGTAACTTTAATGACATTTCATGTGCTGCATCAAGATTTTATATTTTGGTGTATAACATATCAAAGATACGGTTACAAGGAATGCCCTAGAGGGGAAGGAATTAATTAAGCCACCCTAAAGCTGTGCACCTATGTCTATGTACGTGTGTTTTAGATGCCGAACCAATCTTAATGCGGCTGCCGTGGCTGGAAATCAAACTCGCTTGCTAGAGAAGCACCACCGCTTAACAACCACTCCAGGGAAAATATTTCAACGCACGCACATACGCGTGGATTCAAATGGAGAGCAAGAAATTTCATTAATACCAACTTGTGACCGAAACAACCACATGAAGTTGCCAAGAGTCTGGCCATCAAAGGTGATGGTGTCTCTCGTGTAAGAATACGAGCTATTATTACGCCCATGTGGCGTGAACTGCAGACGGTGTGAGCTAAACTACGTGTACTTTTCAACCCTTTTTTTTGCGTTACAATTCAGGGCGTGCTTGTACAGACTAGATGCTCCGTCTGATTTCGCGCTACGAAGATACTCGACCAAATATAATAAACTAATTTTCTTCAACGTCTAAAACCAGGCCAGGTCACATACATGCGGGCCCTCTGTAGGCTAGAAAAAAAGACCGTGCCCGGGCTGGGCGTGGGCTTGAGACGACGGGCCCGGGCCGGGCCCGGGCTAGGCTCACTTATGAATGCCCGGGCCCGGGCCGGGCCCGGGCTTGGCGTTACGGGCCCGGGTCGGGCTCGGGCTTCACAAAGCGGGCTCGGGCCGGGCTCGGGCCTTAAAATCAGGCCCGTGCAGTGCTCTAGCGCAGACTGAACTGTAGGGTCAAATCGTGTGCTCGAAACGCCATTCGCCGAAAATGCATTCTTGGCTGCATGATTGTTACTGTGGTGAAGCTGAACCACGGGACTGCCTTAGAGGGCGCGTCTCTCGCATGGAATAAATCTCATCGACGCAAACGTCCGCAGCCTTTACGTCTCACGTGCAGTCACGCATGCACTGAGCGTTGCCATACAAGGTACTCATAATATAACGAAGCCAACTTTCCAATGAAAGCTAATTATCCTTTCAACCAACTTCATTTGAAAGAACATTCCAGTTACGCCTTTTTTAAGGGGCTGGGGTTGTTGGCGTCTCCTGTCGTCGTCGTCGTAATCACCGTCTCATGTAGTCACGGTACTAAAACATCGGGAAACACGTTTACGCCTCGCGCTATAACGTAACGCGTCATAAAAAAAAAACACCGGGACACTCGTTCACGCCTCGCGCTCGAGCGCCTCGTAACGCGTGCTAAAAAAACGCCGGGACACTGGTTCACACCTCGTACTAGAGAGCTTCGCGCTTCAAAGACAAGAAACCTTTACAGCAAAGCTGCATACCTCTACCCACCCCTCCTCTCCCCAACGGTTTCACCTCCGTTGGCAAAAACGCCAAGGCGTTAAAATACACGTATACACTGCATGCTTCGCCCCTCCCCAGGTTTCACGCTATAGTGGAGACAGCACTGAAATTTTTTTTTAAAACCTCCTGGCTGAAATGTTATATTGTTTAAAATATTGTGAGTTGAGCGAAGCTTCACCTAAACTTTCTTCTAGCCTGAAGTTCTTTGAATATAAAGGTGTACGCATGCAAAGGCCCCAATATTGGAGCCGCAAGTTTGGATTCCGTCTTCGCGTTCCGGAGATACACGACTGCAAGAACCAAATATCCTTACGCCGCATACCATTTCTCTAAGAGCGGCAAGCCGCGTTCGCTCGTTAAGCTCGTACTTTTCCCCTACAGGCCAGCTCCTCTTCGTTAAGCCAGAGATATATATGTAATCTCGCAACGCAGGGGCGCGCCAGGGAGCTTTCCACTGACGCATGCGCGCGGGCTGCATAACGAACCAGAAAATGATTTTCTCTTCACTCCCAATTAACCCGGGGCCTAATTAAAAAGGAAACACCGCGGGGTGCTGGCATCGAGGAGCCATGAGGCAGCACTTCGCAGCAGTTCGTAGCGCTGCGATAGCGGTCGGCCAGGCCCAAAGCTTGGCCTCTGGGAGCCAAAAGAAAAGGGGGTTGCCCTGCAAACGCATTAAAACAGGCTGGCATCAGCCATCCGTAGTGTTGCCTGAACTGCGTGGGGTGAGGCGAGGGGTTCGACTCCCAAAGGCGGCGCTGGCGTGAAAAGAGCGCAGCGTCTCCTTCTCGGCAGGGGCGCGGTGGCGAGCCAGCCGCGTGGGTGTGTGTGTAATGCGCACCTGGGGAACACGCTTTATCTCAATTTGTATCGTTTCGGCGGCGTCGGCCATTGCAGACGCTGACCAGATTCACGGGGAACGAAAAAATTTGCCTTAATACGGCGGCGATGAATTATTCTCGCGAAATACAAAAGACACAGACCTCGAGAGTACTTCGAAAGGGAAGAGAAGGGAGGAGATAAAAAAAATGGCGAGGTATGAGTAAGAGCTAATTAACGGAGTGAAGTGCGAGTGTCGTCTTGTTTTTTTTTTTTTTTTTACGTTGCGTCTGGCCCCGAATTGATTCCAGTGTTTCTTTTTCTACCTTCATCTGGGTCTCATTATTACATCAATCTCTCTCTTTCCAGTTCTCGCCGCTTTCTATCGCTCCCCACCTCCTCCCTGAAGGCTGGGGTAAAAAAAACTCTCAGTTATAAACACTTTGCTTAAAAACAGAAGGTCCGGACCCCCTTGTGAGCTTTTTTATCTTCGCAGAAAAAAAAAAGGATGACAAGTATCCCCCGTAGTAAGTAAAACAGCCTCTCTTCAAGCCGTAATTACGGTTCCAGCTATATATTACGGTTAGTAAAGACGTAATTAACGCTTTTCAAGCTTCGGGCGCGCAGGGTCTGTCACGAACAGAAATCTGCGAAGGACAATAAAAATAGGAAAACGGAGGCTTACCCTCTGATGGTATGCACTCGGGGAATGAGGGGCGCCCGATTGAACAGATTCATATTGATATATAGAACAACTGGGTAATTATGCGTGCACAAAAAGAAAAAAAAAGCTGTTAGAAGACGATGAGAGGGACATGTTCGTAGCACTTCAAACCACAGAGTTTGACAACGGGACAAACACGGACACTCATAACGGGCGTAACTCCTCGGGCAGAAGTTGTCAAGATAAGGTATCCTGCAATGAATCCGTAATTTCTGAGGCATTTGAGCACTTCACTACGTATGATACAGTGAACCAATTGCGGAAAGTGCGATGCAATTGTCTGGATAACGGGTGTAGTATTGTATCTACATGCCTATAAGTACTGAGTGCGGACATCTTGGAAAGCTCTGCAGATTTTAGTTAAACAATGATGCAAATAAAATGAAATAGATTTTATATCTATAAATGGCTAGCAAAGTATTGGCACAATACAACTGACGATTCATCGGAGTGCTGACTCGCGAATTGAGCAGTAATTGCTTGGGAAAGAAATAACTTTATTGCTTGAGAGCCAGTTATCCTCAAGACACCGGCCAAATTAATGCACTGCCTCGGCGCAAAGAACCACTGGTGTAAAGTGTAATAGATGGGAGTGAAAGCGAAGTCGGAAACCTGTGATGGATGATTTGATGTGATTTGAATGCACCTTCCTCTCCCTTCCCCAAACTAACTCCACAATCTCAGTCTTCCCGGCATGAACTGAAGTAGGGGCGAGCTGTTTTACGTCATTTTAATGAAAAAAGATTTGGATGTCCTATTGAGCGTTAAAGCCAACGTCGGCGTTAAAGGCGTTGAAAGCCGAGAAATAGTTTCCCCGTGAAGCGTTCCATAGCACCACCTTCGGTGCAATAAAAAACCGGGCCATCTCCGCCAACGTGAAACCTGAGGAGGGGCGAAGCATGCAGTGTATAAGTGTATGATGCGGTTTCAATGATGAGGTCTCGTTGTATAATGCGGTTTCGATGCTGAGCGCGGTTTCGAAGGCCTTGGCGCCTTGATGTTTTTGCCCACGAAGATGAAACTTTGGAGAGGGGGAAGGGGGGGGGGGGGCGTAGAGCTATATAGCTTTGCTATTAAAGTCTCATGTCTGTGAGCACGAAGCGTTCTAGCGCGAGGCGTTGGAAAACGAGCGTCCCGGTGTTTTAGTACCGTGACCACATTAGACGCCGACAGCCAGAGCCCCTGAGTAAAGGACCGCGTGGCTAGGCAACGCCTGAGTTTGCTCAGCGCCACGTGGAACGCGGAGAGTGCAGCAGTGGCTGTTTGTGGAGTGTTCGGAGGCATATCAAGAACGTTCACCGCAGACCTAACGCAGCGGCGAGACAGTCAGAGTTACTCGCAGCGCGAAACTGGAAGCAACACTCAGCGGCCTTCTGTTGGAGCAATAATTAATGGTTTGACATTCACAACAGATAATAAGTGCTTAGGTGTCATCGAAGTTCTTGTTTTTTTTCGATAGTGTGGTATAATACTGCGAATTGTTGTTGGTGGTGCTGACGGGACTTTGACTTTGATGGAACAGGTTAGCAAATGAGTTTTTTTTTTTCTAAACGAGTCAAATACGCCCAAACAGGACTTGAGGAAACATGGAAATATTGCTACGATGCCTAAATGGAGCGCGGTCAATTGTTTCAATGGAGTTCAAAAAAATTGCGTAAATGGAATGCTGTCAATGAAAGGCTGTCAATCTCGGATATGTTTTACACGTCACCTAGGGGAATTTTACGGCCCCAAGTAATTAAAACGTAAACATTTAATTAATTAGTTGTTATTTCTTAATTATTTTTGCTGATACCTTGACGCTTAATTCACCCCGCCTGACAGTTCGAGCAGCCAGGCGGGAACTGGCAAGGGGGCTGCCATGTTGGTTATATGAAATCGAACTAAAGGCACACTCGCATCGTGAAAATAAATTTGGCTCATTTTGACTCGGGCCACCGCAGAATCTGGCTCATTTTCCGTACGAAATATTATCTGCGTACACGTTCGATGAGCGTTATCTGACCTATGTTGCAAGCTGTTTTCTAGGGGAAAGTTGCCAAGTTTTTCTTGTCACTACAGTTTTATCTGGATTAGCTGCGGTTTCTGAATTTGGCTCTCGAAAAAAAAAAAAAAACGCTTCAAATATTCCCGCCTTGCCTTTAGTTCAAACTCAAGTGTTATCGACCTCAGCTTAACCTTAACACAACCAATAGATTTGAGGTTCAAGTTCACCTTAAACAGGAAAACTAACCGCTATGTAATATATGGCATCGACCGAACACCATATATGTGCCTATCTCTCGCTGATAATCGGAGAGTTAACGGGGAAAACTGGTTATCGGGAGGAAATCGGGCGTTTGTAACAGTATTCTGAAATTCGTTTTCCTTTTTTTTTTTTTTGGGGGGGGGGGGGGGGGTTAAATCTACAGATGGGCTATGTGATATTCAGTTTATTTTATATGTAGATATCACATTCTTTTTAACTCTAATGTGTCAAAATTGATGTTCGTTTCAATCGGGGGTACATCAATGTTTTCCATCAAATGCTCTCCGAAATTCGGAGTCGGTTTGGGGATGAATCAGTAGTGATGACAGTAAAGAGAATTGATAACTGCTAAGAAATTAATCATTTTATTCACGAAAAGCTGATCATCGATTTTTTTACACATCCTTGTTTACATACATTATAATCTGCAACCGCAACGTGTCGTTCTCCGTTCGAGACCTGTCCGATCGTCGTTGAACGTATCTCAACCGGGAGAAAATTATCTCGACATTACAGCCCCCGTAAGCTAGGCACAGCAACCTCATGGATTTTCCAGCCTGGAGTAGCGAGCGGAGTAGCAAACACAGCTTTCGAACTCACTGAGTTCGAAAGCTGTGTTTGTGGGGATTGCTTCCAGCAATTAAGTAGTGGTTGAGAACGGCGGACCATCAGCCCACAATTGTGCAAATCAATATTATGAAAGGGCCCATTCGGGGAGTAATCGGGTTTAACCCGATGTTCGCGGCGTCGAAAACGAACAACCATATCTATATACTCATCATCCCATCACAGCACCAAAAGGATCGTAACTTTTTGCTGTTCTGTTTAATGACATCGCAATTGTAAGACGTCAAAATATATCTTTCCATCTGATCTACAGCTAGAAATTGAGCAGCATTATAACCCTATAAACACGAAGTTGCCTTTTGAGTTACGAATCATTTCACAGCTGCTTTCACGCCAAGTGTCAATTATAGTTAAACCCCAGTTGTCATGTCCGCACAACGTACATCCGCCAGCCGCACTCTCGAGAATCGTCTTTCTCTTCTTCAATGATTATCAGCGGCCGGTGAAGGCGCGGCGAAGTGAATGGATAACTCCAAAGTTGCATTGATGAATTGATTGAAGAAGTATTAACGTGTAAACGAACAAACATTTCTTGCACAGCATCTCAAACATCCTGGAATCTGTTCGAAACAAAAGCTCCCAAGTCGCTTCTCCTTGCAAAACTCCCCGAGCAGTCTTTTCTACGGGCATCTAAGAACTCACGGCACGCTGTCGCCATCTATGCGACGAAGACGGAACCGCGGCGGTTCGCGCGCTGCCGAGAAGTCCCCAAACAGGGGCGGAACTGCGGAGGGTCCTGCTGATGCGGGCGTTTCTTTGCGCATCGAAAGCTATTTTAACGACAAGCAATTACATCATTAAAATTGGCGTTTATTCCGGGTTCACTTGGTGTAGATGCAGTAAATTAAGTTCTAGATGCTAGTTGTGTTGCGTTGCAATAATACACGCACTGCAGCAACAGACGAAACGTCTGCGCGAAAATATTAACCTCAAAACGATCATTTCAAGGCATTCAGCTTGTTAACGTTAGGCATTGCAGGGCTCCATTTTTCAGCAATTTGCGGAATACGCACGGCACCGGTACGCCCAAACGAAGTCGTTACGTTTACATAAAATAACATGTGAAAAAAGAATTTGTGTTTCTCGGTTTCTACTTTACTGCTCACATTTCTTTCGATGCTCTGAGTCGGAAAACCATAGCTGCAAAATGCAAATTTGCAAAGCAATGCACAGGTATTTTATGCACTTCGTTATTTTCAACTCGAAGAACCACTCATAAAAACAACCGCACAGCAACTAGACACGGTGAGAACACTAAGAAAGAGACCCTACGATTGTTGAGCCTGTTTTTTTAATGTTCTCGACCCGCCTAGTTTGTGCGTTGTTGTTTTGATGGTGAATGGTATCCAACTAGCCCAAATTTCAACCATTCGAAGATCCACCATCGTTGTGTTTAGACTTGCAGCATGGCCATGTCATAGATTACTCGGCAGTATTAACACGGAAATATAGGTGGATCTGCTAGAGAGCAGCATAAATATGTGGAACTAATGGGGTCATATACGAGTAAATAAAGCGACCTAGCAAGGGTGAAAGAAAAGGCTTTACGTTTTCCTAGCCTCATAAAATTTAACACACTTAGTAAAATAAAGGCAACGACCTGCGCGGAAACAATTCACAGCATAGAAAATGAAAAGGTGGAAACCTCTCGGCAGTGTCCCTGAGTTACTTGGCCAACTTATTGCACTGAAATAATGCTCGTCATTCTTGAAATGCCATAAAGAGGGGGGGGGGGGGTGTTATACAGTAATTATAAAAGCTGCACTGAGGACCCGAAATCATATTATTATGAGATGAGGACACGAAAGCGTTCTTTGACTAGGTTCGTCGACCGCCTTCTTCCGATGTCGACACTAAGCCTACAACCTTGACCTTGGACTTACGTGTTGCGTTTATTTCTGGTGCACGCGCCATGGAACGCGTCTAAGCCAATGGAAATCGGGTGCGCCGGGTGTCACTGCGGCGGGTGTTGGCGCCGGCGTCAGTTCCGGTAGGAGAGGGCGACGTGTGGGAAATAAGGCAAGGAGGAGACAAGGGGCGGACGGCGCATTCACAAATTATATCCCCCGGGGTCCCACAAGTGACCGCGAAGAGTGCTGCCATATGTCGGCTCGTTTGAGCAAATATATCCACGTGCTCTTTATACCTATGGTTTCGTCGTCTAGAGGAACCGCTTCTGACTATCATTCGCACAAACCAGGTTCAAATCCCTCACGAGCCGTTCTTTTTTTTTTTTTTTGATTGTTTGTTTATCACGCGCGGTATTTACCTATGGCAGATTTGTGCATTATAAACAGAATTTCGGGTAGTTTTGTTCCCTTTAGGCGAGTTCCAGCTCTTGTTTTGTGATTTGTTTTGTACTTTTCAGTGGATTGGGCCCTTTCATGTCGGTTTTAGCTGCTTCTCTCGGACGATTTGCACATTAGTGTAATGTTATTCCTGGTTAGGTCGGTTTCGGTTCACATTTTATTTAGGATTCTTTTCACCCGGTTTAGGTAGGTTTCGGCTGTCAAACGTGTCCCAAGTAAACATGATCCCCTGTTCCCCTACGGGACATGGTTTGTGAATGCGCGGCCAGGTGTTCTCTGATACCGCCTCGCCTACTTCTACTTTATTGTCTACTAACTGGAGGCCACCGCTAAGCAGCCGCTTCTTTCTCGATAACGTGCTTCTCCCGACACTACTTTTGGTGACGTATTTTGCGGACGCCCGCTGGGTGCCCGCTTTCGCCAAGCTAATATACACTTTCGCCTTTGAAAAGAATACCACCGCTGCCATACTCGCAAGCTAACGATAAGCGGATAACTACGTGAGTTTACTATGAAATGTATGTATATGACTATCGGTGCGCAAGCAGAATTTAACCACAACTCAACAAACTGCCTAGAACAAGGGTAAGCTTTATGGGGGAACTTGAGAAAACTCTTGTTAAAACTTAAAGCTTGTGCGTAGAGAATGCCATCGCACGCGTTTATTCTTACTCGCCCATGTGGGCAGCACAGAATACACACTAAAGCCCCGGGAATATCAAGTCTTCGATGCAGCGGCCCTGGAAGAACTTCTGCGCGCACGAACTATCTCAAAGGCCATCGCACAAAAGCCATTCCAACAGCTTGATTGCGCTGGTACGGCGCAAATCAAGCCATCGTATGAGTCGCCCACGGTTTTCTTCGGGGGCTTCTGTTTAGTTTCTTCTCGCGAGAGCAGCGACAGGGGCTTGATTCCGAAGAAATTACACTGCTCATTATGCCTCTCTGGAAAGTTTCTCTTCTTTCTTCGAGAAAATTTACCCTCGACGATATATATCTCTCGGCTGACAAGAACGAGAGTTAAGGTTCGGGCGTCAGCAGTAAAAGTGCGGAGAAAAGAAAGTGCTCTGGAGAAGGAGTGTTCGCGCGTACTTGGGTGTTGGAAAGCCAGGCTTCATTAGAAGCCCCGGTGAAAACTTTTTCTTCGTTTTTATTGCAATTTTAAGCAGTTTCTCGGCGCTCCCTTCTACACAGCCGGCCCTTAGCAGCGCCCAGCAATCAATCCTGGCAGCCCGATAAGCCTGCGCAGAGAACCTGCTGCAGAGCCAGCGATTTTTTATTATAAAAAAACAAAGCCGCAAACTCGCAGACCACCAGTAAAACTAAGTAACAGATTTGCAGAGAAGAGAAAAATATATTTTGGGAACACAAACAGAAGCTATTGCACACGCGTCGGCATCCAACGCAGCCGGGGATTGCTCTAAAAGTCGGTTGGAACGCAAGTCGGAGAAAAGATATAAAGAAAAGCAGGGGAGAGAGAACGAAACCCTGGCTCTCCCCGTCGCGGCGTTATCTCCCAGTGAAGCAAGATGAATGGCGTACATTCTATTATTCGGCCCTCGACTCCGCCGCTGCGGCTCACACGCGCCCACTTATTATTTATTTCCTTATCATTCTCTCCGAGCTCGCTCGCTCGCCACACGAGGCCTCAGTTCGTGCCCGAGAAGTCAGAAGAAAGGGACAAAGTTCGCGAGACTTCGGGCGGGCGCTCGAAATTAGATTACAGACACAAAACCAACGAAAGTATAGAAGACAGAATGGCACGCGGCGTTAGCGAAAACTCGCTTACGCACTGAGAACGCCGGCAGACCTGGTGTCAAAGTATAGAACGAGCCACGTTTAGATATCGCCCCCAACCCCTTCCCTAAATAAATGGAAACCGGATTCCCTACTTAAGCGTCTGTTTAAAAGGTTGCAAAAAATAATAACAAGCGATACGAACTTCACTGCTGCTTCTCTCCGCCCTCTCAGGGCAATCGCTACACTATAGCCGCCACACTTCAGCGAATACTAGCCCGGGGATGCCGGGAAATTACGAAAGTCCTTCGCGAGCTCCGAAGAGCGCGCTTCTCTGCATAACGCCAGCCGAACTCTCATGCATGAAGGGAAAGCCTGCGCGCTCTGCACTCGCGGGCGTCCGCGTGTGTGCGCCCAGCCGTGCCGCGCCACGCGTACGTGAAAGCGCCTATCTTGATTACATGCAAAAAAGCCCTTCGCCGGATTTCTTCTTTGTGCTGCTTCCTCCAGGGGGGTGGGTGCAACTCGTATCTGGATGCCATTAGGCTTCTTGCTACCAGAACCCAATTAAAAGTAGCGCGAATCCAATTATGCAAATTAGTGATAGCCTCGCACGGTCTGCGGGGCCACGCTATCCGCGATATCCGCTGCGAGCAGATTCAAAGCGTTTAATTCCGCGCTGACCCTACACGCGAGCTTCGCCCCACCTCGCCCGAAGCGTATCTCGCCTTTGGAGTGTAGTATAAGGCGCGACTCTGCACGCCTCCAAACACCCTTTCCCCCCTTTGGCTCCCGCTGTGCTCATCAGACTGCAAATAAGGCACGCGTGCAAATAAGGCTTGCGCGACACGCATCGTGAATAACGGGAGCTTCTGTGCTGCAAACGGACAGGCAAGCCAAGAGAAGCGGAACGCCTTATCAGTCAAGGGGGGCGCATTAACGATAGCAACGTTGTCTCACGAGTTGGGGGGTCTCACTTTGCGCTACATGTTAATTTAGGCGGAGAAGAATGGTTTCCGCGTTCTCTGAATAGCAAGAACTTTTAACGGTGTCCTGTAGCCAAACGCCCGTGACTGTGAATGGTCGGCAAGTCGAGAGTACTGACATGGCTTCCGGAGTTCGCCATCGTCGTATACCCTGAGTTCTCCGGCTGCACGGACATGCTTGTATTACTTTCCTTGTGCCATTGACTTGTTTAGCCCTATCGTTGCGCTGAAAGTGGGAAGTCAGGTCATTGTCGAGCATGTAATAACCACTGACAGCCGCAGAAAACTGCGTAAGATTTTGGTCCTGTTCTTCTTGAGATACAGACGCATTTTCTGAAATCCTGGCTTAATATACCGATAGCGTGAACAGACCTAATACGGATCATCTGAGGTGTATACATCAGTGGTTCAATTATATATAGCAAATACACCAGAAATCCTACGCACTTCCTGGATGTATGTCCGACACTCAGATATATTATGGGAACAACAGTACATAATCAATGTGTTTTGAGTGAGGTAATCACGACGCAGGAAAAACGTTATTGAATTCTTTGCTTTGTTTTTGTTCCTATTTGGAACATGCTGTCTCTTCTAGGCAAGTTTTTCTTCTTCACAGCTCGTACGCACTTGTAAAGCAAAACAAACATTTATTGCCTTTGCCACTCATAAATGTGAACACTTTCGCTTTGTCGTGGCTTGTCTGGAAAACGTGTTGGAAGTAACGCGTTACAAGTAACGGCGTTTCGGATAACGCGTCGCCTTCCTCAGTAATTTAGTAACTCATCACTTTTTCTAAATAGTAAGGGGTAACTTCCCTATGTTCATATTTTCGGGTAACGAGCGGGGCAACGTTACTCGTTACACTTATTTCAAGACATCTCTTACCCTCACCTATCCTTTAAAAAAGTAGAAAGTGACCGGAACGGAAAGCAAGCGCTTTTTTCACCGCACAAGAGAGCAGCAGAAAACAAAACAAACAAAAAAAAAACGTAAGGGGAAATCGCCAACGCGACGAAGGAGGAACTGGCATCGGCGAAACGTATCAAGCCACAGGGAGATATGAGCTTCGCAAAACAAAGCCGAAGCGAGACGTTGAAGGCGTGAGCAGGGTGTGGAGCTCCGGCGACGGCTTGATGCATCAAGCAGCAACGAAACGGCTCCTCGAGGCATTTGTGAGCAATACTGTCGGCAGGTCGTGCAGCGTGGGCGACCAAATGTGGTTCAAGAACGATATCACACGTGCACCCAACTGCACTCGCCTACTCCCCGAGAAGGAATTATCAGCGGAGAACGCCTCAAGGGTCCAACACTGCCGTACACGCTTCGCGACGACGAAACGCAGCGAGACACGGGTGCTTTCGTATTCACGACACCGCAAGAGGAGCATACTAGATGTCCTCGTAGTTTTCCTCTTTCAACTCTATTTAAGGGGGACAGGGAGCTTTCCAACATTCTAGGGAGAATAGAGGAGTTGAGGCACTGAGACCTACCTCTACACTTTCTCCAAGTGAGCCTTGGGTAAGTTAATGACATGCAGATTTGCGATTGTGATGTGATCCATTTACCCCTTCCCTGACAGGGGAAAATATTAAATGCGTAAGGATTTCTGTGTGGACTCAGCCATCTGTCCGCCTGTAAGACTTGAAGTGTCACACTCTCGGTGAATAAGAAAATGCTAATAATAAAACGCGCTATGCGCATTTATATCTTCTTATAATACCGCTCATCCAGCCCCTAAAGGTGTCTTCCAAGCAAGGCATACAAGCGTAGTGGAGAAGCCGACTGTAAAGAAATTTGTAGTGTCGTACATCAAAGGTATACATGGGGTCTTCATTAAGGAGGTATTTAATAAAAGGCAGTATCCTTCGTACCTTGATATTGCCCCAGCGACAAAGCAATCATTGTGGTTATAGTATTAAAGGCGACTTTACAGGGGCTCGGTGCATAGCAGAGCAGTGTAGACATCTGCATTACTTGACAACTCCCACTTCAGAGTCTATGGAACTTTTCTATGGAATTTGTGGTGTCGACTGCCTTGCATGAAATCAGGGTATGAACTACAGATAGGACCTCTCCGCACCTGCAGGGGTCTTGAAGATCCCGTGAGCCGATACGAGTGTGCTGCAGGTGTGCGCCCTATCCGTAGCCTAGCCAAGGCGACTTCTGTGTATCTGTTCCGCATGTCGGTAATGTATGGTGCCAAGTGTGGTTTTATTACGTGTAATTTGTTGTCTGTCTGTCCACTCCCCTCCATTGGCCATGTTTAAGAAGGCGTTGTCTAATGTGCGGCGTGAGGTCAGAGCAGAGTACTGTCGTTATTTGTACTGTATGCGTGAGTGTAGAAGCTGCGGCCATTTGATCAGCGGTCTCATTTCCGGCAATCCCAGAGTGGCCCGGAAAAGTTATTTCAAGGTTTTATGCATATGCAGACATAACATCTTTAAAAACAAGATTGATGACGTGCGGTCATAGCGGAGTGGTATGGGTAATGGGATCTCTTACTCCGGAGATCGAGGCTCAAATGCCATTTGTAGTCAAACGTGATTTTCATTTTGCTCTTTACAGCAGTGGCCATTTTTTGTACCGGACAACTACTACCATACCAACGACGACGATAACGGTTACTCGTACAATGCGACATCTCAAGCGTTCGCATTGATAGAGGTTACGTTGCCCTGCCTGAAGTCTGCATTTCGAGAGACTTAAGTTGACGGAATTCGGGAAAGGTTTAATATTAGAGTATAAAGTCGTTTGTGCGCAGGCCTTCTGCGCTTGTCTATGACGCTGTGGCAGGAAGAGAGAGAGAACGAGAAAGAAAGAAAGAAAGAAAGAAAGAAAGAAAGAAAGAAAGAAAGAAAGAAAGACAGACAGACAGACAGACAGAAAGAAGAAAGAAGAAGAAAGAAAGAAAGAAAGAAAGAAAGAAAGGAAGAAAGAAAGAAAAAAAGAAGAAAGAAAGAAAGAAAGAAAGAAAGAAAGAAAGAAAGAAAGAAAGAAAGAAAGAAAGAAAGAAAGCGCCTTCAATTGCAAAGGGAAAACCAACGCGAAGCAAGACGCTGTTAGCGACCTTAGCAGCGCATACACGTTTTACGCTGCTACGATCATACAAACCAAAAAAAAAAAAGAAAATGCAAGCAGTCAGGGCAAGGTGTCGGTGCCTTTTATGTTTTACGCAGGAACCTGCCAGCATGGCTGCGCTGCTTATGACGGGACCACACCGGAGTCTGAGATGCCAACACCAGCTCAAAAGCATGCCCACAGCTTTTAAGAACGTACGCTAAACCATTAAAAAAAATCTGTTCATAGAATGGTAGAATATGGAGTGACAGGCATTTAAACAATCAAAACCATTTATACCAGGCACACAACTCTCATTCTCGGGACCAGCAATGGCTTAATAACACGATAAAGTTCTCAAATCACAAAAACGGGCATCGCCACCATTTATATTTTCCCGAAGTACAACCTGGGACCTCACAAATCCCACCAAAATAAAATAAATCGGTGCAACTTGCTATAAATTACTTTTTTTCCTGAATAATTAACGATCATAGGAGCTGCAAATATGAAATGCTCACCCCTGGAAAAGCTTATCAAAAGCCCCTTTTTTTTTTCCCGGGGTTGGGGCGGGGGGTACCAAGCAGGCTGGTTATGTATACACTGCAAGTGGCCCCTATGCACTGCCTCAGCTTTCATCTTACGCGCGTGTTTCATATTGCAAAAGGTTTTACCAGGGTGAAAACGTGATTTCGCTGGCAGCGGCGTGCCAGCGGCCAAAGTGTGACGTTCTAATGAATATAGCAAACCAAGCCGGCCGTCATCTTTATAGCGCCATTAACGACGCGGGCCAACTACGCGATATATATATAGCTTCCACGCCTTTGCCGGCCTATAGTCGCCACAGGGCTTTCTCATTCAAGACTTGTAACGTGCTCTTTTCTGTCACACAAAGATTGGAGATGCGTAAGAGAGAGAAATGGATGAACGTACACTGATTGCCTCGAATAAAATACGAAAAGCTTTCAAAAGCGGTGCCTTTGAGTGCGAGCAAAAAGTTATTCAGCCTTAAGTCTACTAAAGCCAAGATGGTGTGCACCACCGGCCAAGGCATTCAACAAACTAGCAGATAGTGAACGGCAATTCAATGCGGTAAATATTAGGGGGGGGGGTGAGGTAAATGGCATTGTTTCTTTTACTCACACACAAAGAAAGATCTTTGGAAATAAATTCTACATACGGCCCGGAAATTGTCCATGAAGGGAAGACGATGAATTAAAAGAATGTTCTATGTGACGGACATTGTTGGAAAATTAAATAAGCTGCGTGTGTCAAGTACACATAACTAGAAATCGCCTTGTTAGCAGAGCACGGCTGGTGCAGAGCCAGAAATATGTACTAAAAAGAACTTAATATGTACTAAATATGTACTAAAACGTCAAGGCTACAATCCGCATTCCTGTTGCCACTGACAAAAATTGTTTGCATAGCATGCTTAAATGGAGATTAAATATGAAGTTTTAATGTGATTTCTCGTGCAGCTGGAATTCTCGTGCCACAGGCAATTAATTATTTCTTCCCGCATTGGGATGCGGTACGTTCACAGACAGCCAACAAAAAACAAAATGACTATGAACATTCACCTCCAGCGAGACAGAAAGTTGACGCTGACGACACAACCTGTATACTCGTCAGTAACCTTGTGTTTATGGCAGATGATAGCCGCAAAAATTCGCACGGAATAATACCGGAGCACTACTACGTCAAATCTCCACTCAAGATGAAAAAAAAAAAAAAAAAGACAGCACCATGCGAGAAAGGCTGCGTGAAACATTTTTGAAAGACAAATATAAACTAAGTCGTGAGCAACCAATCAACAAGCCGAAGAGGGCGAAATTCTCGCTTACGCTTTGCACTCGAAACAAAGTATAATTTCAACTTCAACATTCCGGGTGCGGTCAGTTATTTTTCAGTGCATTGAACATGAAAAAAAATAAAAAAAAAGGACACACATTGGATGCGCTGCTTAATCCCAACAATCGACAGGGGACCCGAAAACGCATTATACGGAATTGGGTATTGAACATAACCGAACATTCCTGCCCCATTCGTCAGGTCGTATCCAATGGCCTCGGTGTACGACGCAACCAAGCAATGGTCGTGGCTTTACCACTTTAACGGTAATCAGAGCTATGCCCGCCGGAGTCTCGCGGTGTCTTAATTTTCCACCCGTCTTTCCTTTTTCTTTCTTTCTGTGACAAATCAACGCTAAAAAATTGTATTGACAATCTCCTCTAATATTTTGAACGTTTCGTACTGCATTAATCGGCCCGAACAGGCGTAAGGATTACCTAGGAATAACGAAAAAAAAAAAAGACGAATAAGAAAAGACTGGAGCGCCGAACTACAGATTCACGGTAAGGCGGCGCCATCTATGAATAAGAAGGAGAAGTCAGCCGACATTTACTCTTTTTTCATTCTTCCTGCTATGAAAGCTCCTAGTTGCAGGGGGCGCTGCTAAAGTGTTGCATTTGGAGCGCGAGCCAAGCGCATTTCAACAACTTTTGCTACTAACAAACTGTCGTTTCTATACAAAAAGAAAAGAGAAGTATTTCGCGTTTACGCAGAGTTGCATGTTTTTGAAACTAATAACGTTACCCCGTCAGTGGACAAAAATGCATAATATTACCATGTTTCACGAGAATAAATCAAATTAGATGAGCTGTATTCAAATACCCCTTGTGGTGGTCAAGAACGGAATTTCCTCCGTCAAACATAGTTTCCCTCGCCCACCTTCTTGCGAGAGGAGTGCCTTTACGAGACAATTTCAGTCCCGACTATTCCCAGGAGCTTTGTTATTGGAACGTCATTTGTTGAAAGCATTCGTTAAGTAGCCTCATTCGAATTTTAAATTGTGTAAGTATCCTCATCAATAATTTGAAAATCGCCGCGTTCGTTTCGTGCGGCTGATGTTGGTTGCGCCGTTCACATTTTTAGCCGCCAGGGACCAGCATGTCAGCATGTTTAAATGAGGCTTGCAAAGCAGAAACCCGTTGCGGCAGCTAGCACGCGATGTAAACTTGGCTCCGATTACGATATAATAAAAGGTCCGATTTGCTAACACCGTTGTATGTATAATGCTTGGCGGCGTAGCTGAAACAAGTCGGATAGGACTGGTGTACTTCGCGTGTTCAGAGAGAATCCAAGTTGAAGTGAAACTATCGCTTCGACGGCTCAGCCAAGTGTGTTCAATACATGCTGTATCAATCGGACATATTATTCTCTGCTAGGGAAGCCTCACCAATCAGTGAGCCGTATTTGTGATCAATATCTCGCTGAAAACGCGCTCTGTTCATGAATTATGTTAATTTTAAGCGCCAGCGGAGTTTGAGCATAATATATGCATGTAGGTGAGTGATTTGAAATAATTATTCGCTTGGTCGCAGTGATTTAATATTTCTTATTCTTAGGCTACCAGACAATGTTGTATTCGAAATTGTGATGACTCGGAAGGAGGTATTGAGGTTTTTTAACACCCAACGAATCGATCGCAGGGCGGGGAAAACTGCAGCACCAGCGACAACCAAACGACTGCTTAAACGGACGACTCCCGCCACCTATCCTAAAGCCGGAGAACTAATATTTCAAACCCCATGCCGCGAATGGAGAAAAAGCACGCGCTCGTGCGTCGTGCATCGGTTAGATGGCGCTCACACAAAGCTCTTTATTTAACAGCTGGCGCCTCGATGAAAGCAGCGTTTGCGGAAGCGGCCTCGGCGCGTTCACTGATTCACCCAAATTCTTTTTATTACTTCGTACTATTCTAAGTTGCTGGCCCGTAGGCCACAAAAACGGCAGTTCACATTTCCGTTTTCTTTTCGTTTTTTTTTTGCAACATTGAGGATTAGTTTCCGTGCGGTACGCGTGCAGGTTACGTAAGAACGTTCGTAGTACGAAAGTTTACAAGAATTGTTCTTGCCTGCAGATTGATTTGGACTGCTTCGGCCCTAATGCATAAGTGTCTCGTGTCCTTTGAACAAATATAACAATAAGAAAGGAGGGGTAGGGCAGTTTCGTAACAAGAAAACACCGCACACCTTATTAGAATAACAAAAACACGTCTTGCAAATCAGGGTACAATGCTGCAGTAGGTTTCGTTCCAGACATAACGGTCGCGCGCCGCGGGCGCAGAATACGACGGCGCTCGTGTGCTGGTCTTTTGTTGGAAATTAGGAAATCTAAGGCTTTAATTCAGCACCACTGCGCAAAAGGTGTGCCTGTATCAGGTGTTTGGCTAGTGAATTAAATTCAGAATTTAGTGTTTGTCAAACCAAATGTGCGTTTAAACGACATAATTCCTGTTCAATTTACGGGTTCGGGTACGACATATCCTACGTGACAAGCGCCCGATCCGGGCTGTTCAAGATAGGCGAAAGTTAAAAAAATAAAATAGCAACGCAATATGTGATCTACATTGTTTCGCGGTCGTCCTTTCAACTCACACGACGAAGAAACACGGGGGAATGCGTTTGAAGATATTTTCGCGTGATACGTTTGAAATAATCGAGATAACAATTTGAGGAAGCGAAATAGATGCTTCGGACTTTGTTGACCAGGTGGCATACTGAAGAAAGGCACCTGTCGGACGTTCTGCTGGCCAAGGACTCTTGTGGCTAGCCCATACAGGTTATTGAAACACTTCGACATTTTTATGTTAATTCCACACGACAGCGCAGCTGAATGAGTGTGAGCTGGACAGTGATACGCAGGAATGTGAACTAATATCACATCGCACTGCTCTCGAGCTACTTGCTCTCGAGCCACTGCTCTCGAGCTACAAAGACGGCTCTTTGTTGGTGTTGTTCATTATGATGGTGATGACTGTTAGAATTTTTCGGCGTAAGACCAAGCTAGGGCAAAGAGTGCCAAACAAAAGTGATTACCACAGAAGGATAGGTACGAAAACGTGTAAATCAGACAAGTACTAAAATCAATTATAGGGATAGTGATGATGATGATTGTTGGATGTTAACGGCGCAAGGCCAACTGGGACAAAGAGCGCCCAAACAGTGGTTATACGGGTGTACCAGCTATCATGCACCACGATTTAAAAAAAAAGAGCAATGGCGTTACTCGAAGAAAACCTAGTGCGTAATGTTTGCAGTACTGTGGAGAAGCGGACAGTAATTTTTTCGTTAATGATACTTAAAAAATAATTTTAATTAATTATCTAACTCGAGAATTACTGTCCTAATCAGTGAAGTGTCAATGAGGCACTTGTAGGTACCCACGAGGGGCACCTAAGTGCGGTATTTTCAGCGACGAACTAATTGCGCACTCATTTATTCTGACGGATAAAGAAAACCCGCGAAATATGAAAAATACCACGTGACGGCGCCTCCGCGCGCATTAGCGCGCATCGTAAAGCAATGCGCTCAAACAGGCTGCCTCTGAGTTAACCAGAAAGAAATAAACAAAATAAAGAAATAATAAATCGCGACCGAGTTTGTGCCTTATCTGCACACGCGCCCCGCGAATCTTGCTGTTGCTGCTCCTTCCCTGCATGCCATTATCAAGGTGATGCGCTGTCTCTTCAGGCGGGTGACAGGCGAAGCAGTTGCTCTCAATCAGCTTATTTGGGGACGCTGCTTTACAATGCGCGCGGAATCGCCGTCACGTGGTATTTTTCATATATCGCGGGTTTTCTTTATCCGTCAGAATAAATGAGTACGCAATTAGTTCGTCGCTGAAAATACCGCGCTTAGATGCCCCTCGTGGGTACCTACGAGTGCCTCATTGACACTTCAGTGATTAGGACAGTACTTCTCGAGTTAGATCATTAATTACAATTAATTAGTTAAGTATCATAAACAAAAAAAAATACTGTCCGGCTTCTCCACAGTACTGCAAACATTACGCACTAGGCTTTTCTTCGAGTAACACTATTTTCTTTTTTTAAATCGTGGTGCATGATAGCTGGGACACCCTGTATATGAGAGGTGAAAACGTAAACGCTAAAATCAGTCATAAAGAACAAAAGTAAAATGAGGAAACGACAATGAGTATGGCTGGTGTATAAGGCCATGGAGTGATAATGCGTGGTGTGAAATAAGGTCTAAAAATTTAACTTCTGCAAGTATTTAAAAACGCGCTTGACAGAAAACATGGGATCGTCAGACAGGAAAAACGCTGGGTGTAGTGGGATGTGCAGTCTGTATAGTTGTCGGAGTGTTGTGTTGTTGTTGTTGTTGTTGGTGGTGGTGGTGGTGGTATTGTTCTCCTTTTTGTTTTGTTTTTTCGGTATGCGGCACGCGTGTTATTGTCGTTTAAGCCATATGAACATAGCACATAGCACATAATTAGCACATAGAATTGTTCTGGTAACGCTAATGCATCTATTATACAGGAAGCAAAATAGAAAGCTAGACTTTGCCAATAATTACGAGTTCCCATGTTCTCTCCCCCCCCCCCCCCTTTCCTATAAAAAAAAGCACCAGCCTACTTCCGAATTATACTCACATGATGAATATTCTGCCTATTGCTATTTAAGTTCACCTAATTACGTGGGTAATATACGGCAGAATACGGCAGAATATTATACGGCACAATATGCGTGGGCAATATAATAGTATATACGGCAGACATAACCTCATGAAAATATTACAGCGGCTAACAGCAGTGCTAAAATCTTTCAAATCTCTCACCAAAACCTTACTGAGTGTTGACATGGCTGACTGACTTGGGGAATGTGAGTTTGACTCCGCCTTTGTAGCCTCGATAATTACATAATCCTGTCTCCAGGCGGATAGCTAGCCCTTCGATCATGGCAGTTTATACTGCTATTCCACGGCTTCGCCATGGAAAAACATATGTATGTTGTGCACCACGGAGCTTAGTGCACTTGTTATGTTTTACCTGTAATACTGCCGTGTGGATGTTGTCATTAAAATGATAAATATCGAAGCTGGAAGAGTATTCTCCCTTGAAAGACGCCTGGAATTCCGAAGTTATTGCTGTGTGTGCGCATGTGGTGCTTCAGATCTGATGATACAATGGTATCTTCAGATCTGACTCTTAACAAAAATGCCAGTAAAAGGTAGTAACGGGTTGTATTTAATAACTCCTTACAAACTTTACTAGCCCCAGAACGGTATGTAGGTCCTGCCACAAACTATGGAACCTAAATGCTATCTTTACTAGTCTAGGCTGTGCCCTTAGTAACTGCTGCTTGTTTGATACTACATTCACTGATAGTAACAAAATTCTATAAATTATTGAACATAATAACTACACCACTTTTCCCACTCCAAATCACGATTAAAAAGCTTTTTTTTTTTTTTTTGCAAATGCACAAGCTGACTTGTATATGCTCACATTAAAATGCATAATTCTAGAATTATCGCTAAAATATTTGATATTTGTGACAAGCCCACTGACTTTTTTAGAGGACTTTCTGCTGCTGGCTATAAAAGCAATAAGAGGAGATGGATTTCTAAGGTAACCAAGTTATACTCGCACTCTTGCATCCCGTTGGTTTTCTTGCTCAATTTGTTTGTTGTCTAAGTTTACCATGTGCGCATTGAATTTGCTATGTCGTGCTTCGTACTCAGCTGGTCCACGTTGTAACGCGTAGCTTTTTATTAGGTTATGCATGACCAATTAGTAAAAGCCCTACGTACCTAGTGGATACTGTGACAAGAAACTGGTTAGTGCTCTGTTAGTAAGTGCCACGGCCTTTTTTTTTTTTAAGAGTGTAAGACAGTGAAATAAGTTAAAGGGACTTTGCAACAGTTCCGATAAAGGCTTTCACTCTTACCTTCGAGCCTGGAAGCGCCCCAAAAGCTATAGATATCGCCAGCACGGAGCGGCACTGCGTGATTTGCTCGTCGGAGCAGATCCGCCTTCCGTTTCTGCTTTGCTTTTGTGGCTTTCTCTTTAAAGAGGCAACCGAATGCGTTTATTGCTACAACTGAAAAAAAGCTGGCCAATAGTATACGCCGCTGTAATGACGTCATTCCAGCGGTCGAAGAACGCGGAGGGCGGGGAAGAGAGAAAAATCTTTTGAGCAACTTTCTAATTTATCTGATAAGCATAAAGCAGCAATTTCTGGCTGAGGTACTTTGCGAACCGCTATCATCTAAGTACTGAATGTGTTGGTTGATTACGTTCTGCAAGCATTTAAGATTTCGAAAAAAAGTTGAGAAAAGTGTTGCAGGGTCCCTTTAAAGTGAGACGACTAGCGAAGCTGAGGTTTTCTGCACTCTTGAGACCAAATTCTTTCTTCAGACCAAATGACCTTCCAAATCTGTCCAGCTAGCGATTGACCTTTTCCAATACAGAGGCCGATTCTTCGCATTGTCATGTACCATTACTCGGTCTGGGGCCGTGGTAGTTGCTTGGTTGTTCAGACCATTTGAGCCTCCATGTTTAATTATCAACGGCCTCTACTTTCCCTGTTTAAGATTCCGGATGATAAAATTGATAGAAACAATTATAACTTATCGTTTCCTTCTTCTGGGCTTCATAATTAGATTGTAATCAGCAAAAGACTTACGGCCGTTTGGTTTGACAGTTCCCCTGCGAAGTATATGTATAGTGCCTAGAATATACTCTAGGCACTATAGTATATAGGCCTTGGCTTCTATTCCCAGTACTGACGTCAGCGCCGGAAGCGTCCATGTACGCAAGTACGCGTGTACTGACAAACGAAGTTTATCCTTAAGATGGTTAAGTTATTGCTTGTATTCAGCGAAGATGCTAAATCACATTAAACGAAGTCAGGCGATGAAGGCGAAAGTATAAAAATGCCAGGCGAATGTGACAGATTATAAAAGTGGTATATTTCAGGCATACCACGCCGACATTCTGTTTACTGCAACCAAGATTGCCGCGCCAACCCCACAATTATTGCCCCCCTCCACCCCTATTTTGTTTTTATTAATCGTGAACAATCGTGAGCGCAAAAAAGTTCAATACTATCAGACCTAGATTCTAGAAGGTATGTTGTTGATTAAGAAACCAAATTTTGCGGCAAAGAAGAGGCTACAAAAAATTAGGGTGCATGCTTGTTTCTTACAGAAATGGAAGTGGTGCGTATAGATATAGACCTTAACAACGATGATTACGCCAAGTTGACTGCATTTGATCGCAGAGCCACAACTATTCAATGGGCAAGTCCCAAAGAGGTAGTGCCTGTAATGCCCCTTCTCCACTAAGCCTTTTCCTCCTTCCCTATTGAGGAGTCGAAATCATCCCTGCTCTCCTCAACACTGACGATGCGGGTCATGCGTTCCTTCCCGAGGTGAGCAGCAGATTAAAGAAGGGTGCTTCGTCTATCCCCGACGTTGCAGATTTCGGTGGTGGTTTTCTGCCGTACCCTGTCTACGGCTTTGTGACTGTTGAGCATTAACAACAAAAATATAAAGTGCAACAAGCCCTATGTCATGTAGTGCCTGACCCAGGCGGGTCATGATGTCACCGTGTCCCAGTCACTGTGGCATTGTCGACAACGAAAGTGCGGACACTTCCGCCCAGTTCGGACGCAGCTAGAGCGCTCCGCATACTTGCCCGGGAAACAGCAATCTCTCAATGGTCTACAGAAGAATTCACATGTGCCCTTGACCCGCACCTGCAACGTCCTCTTCCACTAAGCCTCCCACGGTCTGACACAACTCTTCTTTTCCGTCTCTGGCGGGGGGTGTCATTCACAAATGCTTACTCATACTTGATAGGAATGGCAGCAAGTGAGGAGTGCGAAACGTGCGGCACGCCGGAGACGATACGCCGCATCTTATGCGAGTGCCCACGCTACTGGCCTGAAAAAGGAGCTGTCGCCAGCACTGAGGAACCTGGACTCTCAGCGGCCACTTTCGGAAGAGGAGATTCTGTGACACTGGCCTTCCCTCTCATCCGCTCCGCTCAGAAGGCGACTAAGGAACTCTTACGCTTTCTACGGGCGACGAACTTAAACTCCCGGCTATATACTAAAAGCTTTCAGTGGCAACCATTGAATTAGAAGTTTTGGTGCTTCAGCGCTGGGCATACCTCTCTGCTCGAATTTTTCGTCATTATTTCCTTTCTCTTTTTTGCCTATGTTCCCTTACCCACGTGCAGGATAGCAAAGTAGGCTCTAGCCTGGTTAACTTTCCTGCCTTCCTTCTACAGCCTTCCTTCCTTCCTGGGTAAGCGAACAGGGAAGAGCGGGAAATCACTAAAAAACGGTTGTACATGCTGAAAACATGTGCAAACCATATGTTACCGCGAGCGCGCACGAAAAAGTGAAAAAAAAAAAGAAAAAGCAAGCAGCAGTTGCAGCGGATTCTTATCAGTGCCAGAAGTCAACATATGGCATACACTCCTCCTAACCTCCTTTCGGGAGCCCACTTTACAGTGCTTTTAGTGCTTCCGACGTTGTGGAATGGATACACGCATTCTGCGAGCGTGTGTGAAGGGAAAAAAAAAAAAAAACGAGGAAGAACACGATATACAATCCGCGAAGGGTGCCGCCGTTGCTGCATGCAACAAAAGGTGCCGGAGCCTGTGATCGGGGCTCTAAGCGTATTAAACAAAAGAAAATATTTAATTGAAAATCAATTCTGTAAACAGCCAGAGGTTACTTTTACCTGCTTTTTTTGTCCTTATGCCCTTTTGCAGCACGTGTCTAGGTGTCTAGGCAGTTCGATTTAGTTGTTTAGTAGTTGTCGTTATGTCGAAAGTGAAATCGTCACAAATGCCAATTATTGGGTTTACGTGCGCGACTAGTGTCAAACGATTGCTTCCCCGCCAGCTGCCGCTGTATTTACAAAACACTACGACAGGAACCGGAGTGAATCTGTCGAAGTCTCGTTTGTAGCTACCTTGGGCGGTTTCAGCAATGTACTCTTAGTGGAGTTTAGAGCCTTGCTTCTATTTATAATGGGTGGAAGAGAGAAGACACCATGCGCCGCTCGCCTCCGACGCGCCACAACTACCGTAAGGATTTGTTGGTAGGCCAGTTGGTGCATCTTTAAGGAGAAGTAAAAAACTTCGCAAAATGTGAGACTGCCACAAAAAGGGAGAACACAGGACAAGCGCAGATTCCTACAGACTTATCTCCCATGCTTCTACGAAGACCTCGCGCATCCAAACAGACGGAGCACCTCTTCTTTAGGAACCACATTCTTCTTTATGTAGGACTGCGCCTGCCCTGTGTTCTCTCTTTTTGTGGCCGTCTCAAATTTTGCGCAGTTTTTAACTTTTACGTATACTGAAGTCACATTGTCGTCATCATCGTCGTCGTCGTCATCCTCCTCCTCATCATAATCATCACAGTGATTCGCAATGGGTTCTCGCGCTGTAACTCAGCCTTGGAAATTTTGTTTTCCACCGATTTCACGGTTACTATCGAATCCTTTTTTTTTGTTTCTTTGAATAGTTCACACACAGAGCACAGGCTAAATATGTACAGGGGGCCCTGAAATAGGGCTCCTTCCTAATTTCCCCGACCCCTCTCTGTCTCAATAAAGATGATGATGATAATCACTCTTGGGCAGTACTAGTCCCTAGAAACGCGTAATCGGTAACTAGATACTTTTTTCCGTAACTTGTGTAACTAGTTGCTTTTACGTTAGAGGAACTTGTAAATGTAACACTGTTACTTTTTTGTACACTAACACTAACAGGGAAGGCCGTTGCAGTTACTTCCTTTTTCTAAAAAAGTTACTTAACAATAACACTCGTTAAATGTCGACGTACAGATCGCCCTTACGACTTCTTCCGTCTTCCTTGGTTGCCGTACCCTCCCCATCTTTCACTTTTATACAACACGGCTCCCCTCGCATTTTAGGAGAGGAGGTCGCTAAGAGGATTATCTTTCTTGCTCTTGCAGCAGACCGAGGTCGGAGGTCGGACTTTAAGGTGATTTCCTGAAACTTTTCCTTCGCCTTTTATCGAGCGAGAACAAGAAAAAACAGGCAATTAGAAAGGCTGCGCCAAGGAGGACGCTGGCCTACCCTCCCAAAGAAAGACCACCGCAGAGGGTCCCACCGAGAACGGGGTACCCATAATGACACCAAGGGTGCCTCAAAATGAGGATACAACAAAATCCCAAGGATGCGACAAAATAAGGCGTACCCAATGATTGTTGTTGTTGTTGCACTTGAGTGTGCTTCATTTTAGGCCCCCTTCATCTAGGGTTTTACCACGTGCAATTCTCACTACCCGCATGTCTTCGCACGTTTCTGTGAAATAAACTATCATTTTGTTTTTGATCCGTTACTTAGTTTTATACAGTTACAAAAAGTAACGAAGCTATTTTTGCACACTAACTGAAACAAGTTAGTTTCTGTAACTGTACCAGAATTACTTTTTTGGTTAAGGCAAATGCAACAGCAACATTATTACTTTTACTGGTAATGTGCCCATTACTGATGATAACGATGATAGCAGTTCGCTGTTAGATTCAGCCATGTGTACAAACCAGTGTTTCGTCATAGCTGACGTCACTAAATCGGGGAAGGGGGTTGAGGGAGGATGGTGCGAGGGAAGCTGCAGTTTCGAACACACATCTCTCTATAAACAAAGCAAACAAATGGACCGAAAAAGCTCACTGACAGGGCCCACGAATACTAGATATAATCTGGTAAGGTAAGTAGGCACTCTGGTCTCTCTCATTTGCCTGTCCAGTGCAGTTTTGAGCAGTTCCTGCAATAGAAATTATATGGTCGAATAAAATGATGGACCTGCTCTGGAGCCGTTCTGTACAAAATGACAAATAAAAGAGACTTACTCTTTGCCGCTTACTCCAATTAAACTCTCGAGTGCGGCACAATTGTTTCATGACAGAAAGATGGCGAAAGCAGTTTGTTTAGCGACCCAATTTTGTACCATGCGGCGAGCGTGGTGGCCGAATAACTTTCGACAAATACCGTACGGCTGTTTGCGCCGTCCCGCTTGGGACTTCAGGACGCGTGGCTACTGTAGTCAAAGCTGACCGACGTTAACAAAGCTGGAGGTAAATGCTATATTTCTGTGGATCGGATGGCGAAGTGCGTAATCTAACCTGTGTGTCTACAACAGCCAAATTTAGGTTGACAACGACTACAAAATAACTTGGCTCGCGCCAAAACTTCCGTGGGCATATTAAAGGTAAATTTTTTGTTTGTGTGAAAAAACCTGCACCACAACACCCCCGCACGGTGCCTCTAGAAAGGGAATGCTTCGGTTTCGCAAAGAAACGATTTGGCATCGTTGCCCTCAATGTTTTACATTCATTTGTGAAACGTTGTAAGCGTATTTTGAATAGCAAGTCTTGCCACTTGTAAACTAGGTTGTTGTTACACGAGCGTATGATCGCGCTGTAACGGTGCACTAGGATCGTTTATGTATAAATGTATAGCGAGTAGATGCTGCCGACACTGGAACCCTTATACGCATGCGTCCAATAAACGTTCAAATAGTAAGCGAAAAGGTGTAAATGAACCAAACGCGCAACAAGATGGAACGAAAGGTTCGCGAACAAGGAAAGAGAAGTCACGAGACTATATAGCTCATAAAAGCTACTGGCCGTCGTAAAAAAAGACCACGCGCAACATTACGCAAACAGCATCTTCTTTCTGCAGGGTTACACAGAGGGCGCCCTTCATACCAAAGCGACGATTGACGCAAACAAGCGAGCACAATCGGCATACACAGGAAGCCATTGACGCCATGAATAGAGTATACAAGTCCCGACTCTTTAGGATGGCAGTATATGCCGACTGGCTGCTTTGCCCGGCTGTGCGAGCCCGAAACGCTCCGAGGGGATCTCTCCAGCGAGACACAGCGCAGACGGAAAGAAAAAAAAAAGAAAGGAGAGAGAGATAAATAAGAGTAAACGAAGGGGGCGCCCCAGGCGACGGCAGCAATGGCAGTGGCGCCTTACCGTGCGCGCCGCACATGGGTCGTCTCGTAAAGAGCCATCTTGGTGACGTTTATAGGCTCTAAAACAAACCGCAAAGAGGGGAGAAAAAGAGAAAGCAAGAGAGAAGAGAGAGAGACAGTGAGGAGGAGAGGGCTGCGAGCGCAAAAGAAGGTTTCCGTGTAGAAGGAGCGAGCTAGTTCGGTTTGGGGCGCCGAGCGAAGCGGGGTCGCGAGGCGACGAAGCAGGCACAAGTTGGCGCCTGAGGACGAAAAAAAAAAAAAAAAATCAAGCTCTGGCGACAAACGAAGAGGCACCCCGCAGCGCGTTACGCGTGCCTTACGGGCACCGTCCCGGGAAATGCAACTTTCTCGGGCTAACCTTGAAGAATGAGATAAAGACGGTTCCGAGGGGGCGAGCGCGCGGGTGGTGTTGTTGGCCTGTCCATGGTCTTCAATCCAAATGACTCGGCGTGCCCCTTTGAAGAGTTGCGCCGGCCATTGTCGCCCAACCATCTTGGGCGCTTAGCCGGAGGCTTTTTTTTTTTTTTCTCGCCCCGACCAGCGGCAAAAAGTGAAGGCGAACCCGTCCGTCTCCGCAGCGGTGCCGCTTCCTTTTTTTCGAACAGGGGTTGTGCGGCGACGAAGTTGTTTGTCCCGAAGGGGTGACGAGGTCGCCGGGTGGCGGGAAACAACCGGAAGGAAAGAAACACATCTGGGAAGGGACGTCGCCCCCAAAGACAACACTGAGCTCGGCCGCGTACACTTGCTCTTTGTTCTTTTTCGCTGCGGCACGGGTTGAGTTCTCAGTTTGGCCTCCAACTCCGCCGCGCGAACTTGCGCACTTCTCGCCGGTTCCTCCAGCAGGAGATACGGATGGTGAATATGTGTGTGTTGTGTGTGGGCGTATGTGTCGGTTACGAGGAATGCGGGCGGAATAAGGAGCTTACGTGACCGTGGAGACGACATAAGAGCCGCGGTAAGTTCTCCTTCCGGTGGGGAGTACTCTTGTTTCATTTGGGAGGAAGACATCAAGGCGTAGCACTCTTCACCGAGGTACATGTACGCTTTTCTGTAGAGTTGGCCGAGGTCGCAAGTATAAAGCGTTTTGAAGCCATAATCGGCTCTTCACATATCTGATAATCATTTAAGCCGTTTATACATTTTTGCATACATTCTGTAACACAGCGTGTACCTGGTCGTAAAGCTTCATTGTTCTTTTCTAACTACCAGACGCTTCTTTTAAAACATACGAGACGAAAAAAAAAAATGGCCATAAAGCAGACCCAAACCCTCTTCCAATTTTACTTCAGTAACTGCCTGACGCGAACGCCGTGAATGGGAAACGTATGCTGTCGTCATCCACGTGCTGTCATGGTGCTAAGTTGTCCCTATATCTTGAAGTTCACGTTTGCGAAAACGGTCTAGGTGCAGTACAAAGAAAGGCATGCAATAAATGGAGGAAGTACAGCGAAGCAACAAACGAGATGTGAGATTCATTTACACAATAAGACCGCGAAGTGTCTATTACTTCCGTATCAGTTACTTTAGCTCACCGCTATATAACTCTTCTTTTGTTTTTGTTATTTCAATTTCGCATAACGCGTGCTTGGAGGCATTCATGACCTATGCCAAGGCATATCTATAGATACATAGGGCTGTATTCTGAGTCCCTCCTCCACCACTTTTGCTCCCTCCAGTCGGCTGAGGGAAAGATCCCCGCAATGCTTGTGCATGGGAAAATTGATTTCAAGGATCTCCTCTGCTGAGGACTCGAGTGGAGGAAGGATTCAGAATACCAGGGATAGTTTCGGATTACCCAAGCAAATGTTGTGAAAAAAAAAAAAACCGTAAAGAATTAAAAGCACATTTCCAGCTTGGTCTAAAGTGAGTGACAAGCAAAACGCGAGGTTATTTTAGGTAGTGTATATTATCCCGGCAACCGGGAGAATTACCGTCGGAAATTTCTCACGGCAGTCCCCTCTCATTGGCTAAGCACGCTACCCGGAGATTCTTTTGTTAATGCTTTTGTTTACTCTGGTTTTTACTAAATATCAAGACGTCGACGCACAGGACTTCTAGAATGGGTTGTATTACGTTTAGTCTAGGTTGTTGTCAATGTCGTTGAGCTGGGTTAGATTAGGTTTGTTGCAGTTCGGCAGGATTTGAGCAGGTTATGACGTGTTCGGTTAGGTTACACCAGGTTCGGTGAGGTTATTTTATGTTAGGTTACGTTGGAACGTAATATTATTCTGCAAATTTTAGGCCAGCCAGCTTTTATGGAAACTGCCGTGAGAATTTCCCGGGGGTAATTCTCACGGCTGCCACGAGATTAGACGCAGCCGTTATTTAACGATCGCGACGTCGAACGACTGATATGACATGGTTTTAAACCCGACATCCAGGTCTTGACTGTATACAGCCTGACGTTTGCGTACAGCACTTTAAGTCAATGCTGCCGAAGCAGCAAGATTTCGACGCTGCTATTCAGCTTGTCTTTTGGTAATGTTCTTGAGTCCTGTTTGAACTTCGCGGGGGTTGCTTACAGCCCAGCCGACGCGTACTAACAAAACACCGGCAAGCAGCTCCTTTTTATGTGTGGTTAACTGCTGCTTTACTGTGCAAGGGAAACTGGAACGTTTTGTGCTGCATTGAAGTGAGGGGAAGGGAAAGTGACGTCGTAAAGCAGAACTGACACCACTACCGGTCCTGACGCCATTGATGACGTCACTCTCGTTTATCCCGTCACGTTAAGCTTGCAGAACACTTACGGTGGCGTTTGCGTCGTTCCCAGTCACTCTTACATTCAGCGCAAGACGATAAAGTCACACGACGCACTGGGAGATGCCGGTTACGGAAACACAGAAAGATAGATTTCGATGTACATCAACATTTTGCATCGACGGATATTGTTGGCTTTGCTTTAAGGTAATCTCAGCTGTGGTATGCAAGCGTAAGGGGGATGACAAAACCTACAGCGGCAGACATCACAGGTGTTTGAATCCTGTCAGTGCTTGTTATACGCGCCGCGTCGTCATGCAGTATAACCACAAACTGCTATTTGGCCAGGAAGAAGAAATGTTTCCCCATAAAGCTATCTTTGTCGCAATGCACTCTGTAACGTTGGCTTCGCCCTCGGACGGCCCGCACGAACAGAGGCACAAACCGCTCGATTCATTGCTTCCCCGAGAAATGGTTACCAACACAGGTAGCAGCGAGCTCACGAGCATCTCCACTAAAAACACCCCGCAAACTACTAAAACTGATCATGACCCCCAACACGATCATCAGCATCGTCACCGCTATCGCCGTCGTCGTTATAATTATCATCGTCATCGCAGTCGTTACAGTTATTATCATAATTATTAATTCTTCATTAGTATTATGATAATGATCCATGCCCTTCGAAGGACGAAGGTCTCTCCGATGGATTTGCAGTCGCACTTATATACTCTGTGCGACTCGAACCAGTCTTTGCCCTTGAGTTTCCTAGACCCAACCCTTCACCCAGCTTTCCGTCCCCTCCTACTTCTCACGACGTACCCTACAGTTGCAGTTCTGCTACTCGGGCAGTCCACTTGCCGTTCATTCGTATTAAATTCCCGGCCGAACTCCTCTTTCTAAAGCAAAGGTTTGTATGGCAGGGTTCCGAGTATGTTGCCTGTGGGCGAGCAAAACTGGATTGCGGTGAAGCCAACTTCATCACGAATGCTTAGCATAAAACGGCTGCAACTCCGGTTTCATCGAAACTTTCCCCCACCAAAAATAATGTGACAATAGGCGACTACAAAAACTCTGTCATTACGTCAAGTTTAATTTACTTGTCATGATTGGATAGTTCACAGTGAATTTGTAAACGCTACAGAATTCCAGTCTGATGTGAATACACGGCAGTGTTGTAGAGAGGGAGAATGGTTACAAATAAAAATTCTTTAAATTTTATTTTATACAAACTTCCAAAACGGAAATTATATGAAAATTTTCATCTTAGACGACTCTACCGTAGCGCTGAGTTTCATTTGTTCGACTTAATTGGTTTAAAATAAACGAATTCATATATTTGTTCGAAATTCCGTGTCACCTATTCGTCGTGTGCTAAACATGCTTCACTAGTCATCCACCTTCACAAAGTAAAATGGCTTACGATTTCGAGTCATTTGGAATAAGATGTTTTCTAAACAAATTTTTGCCATAATCCATGACGCACGTTTCCCATGTCCTACCCTTAAGTGTTACAGATACCACACGTCTTTCCACGGCTCGTTGGGTTGACCAAACTTTTCTTTCTGCTTAGTAAGATCCCAAGTTCCGCCATTCGCACCGACGCGACGATTGGTTTGATAATTTGATATCCTTGCTTTCAGTGCCATACGCAACCCTCGGTTCATTACTAAAAAAAAGGCTTGCCAAATGCACATCAGCCCATCCTAATTGTAGGACTTTACCATTCTGGAGAGATGGTATTTCCTTGTCTGACGCCCTTCCAGATATAGGGAACTTGCCACACCTTTGGTGAAGAATTGTCAGCACCCGTACATCCTTTGTATATGTCCTATGAAAGCCTTACATAAGTGTCTTCTACTCCTTGGTTTCGATGATTTGATTAGTGATGGATATTCATGCAACCGAAGTTTTTCGCAATTTATAGGTGATGTACAAAGGATTGTTACGTTATTGAGCAGATTTCTCAATTACTTTCTCGATTGGTGGCGGGAATGAGATACATTTTTTAGTGAACTTTCCTAAATACGGCCTTCCCTTTAAGTTGACGTAAATCTAGGTTGCTGTTTATGTGGTGAACTGCTAGGACCATAAACAATTTGCATGAAGCTGAGAGCTGGCTGATGGGTTTGTAATTTTGAACTCCTTCTTGACGTCTCTATCCTCGTGGATTATACACTGAGTGCAGAATTTTTCCGAGATAGCCGTACCTTCGATTCCGAGATAGCCGTACCTTCGAAATACTGAGCAATTCTGAGAACAATTTCGAAAGCTTCCTTAGTACAATATCGCCTTTATTCCTTTATTGTCGTCACGGTTATTTTATCATCTAGCTTTGCTTTTCTTGATAACATGGAGCGCCCTTTAGCGTGTTCAGTTACCGTTGAAAACTAGCCCATGAAGTTAGTTCTGTCGCCACTGTTCTCAGGTCTAGAGTTTCTAGCATATAGAAATCCCCATAGAAAATTTCCGCAACTTTCAGTATGTGATCAATGTTGTTCGCTACGTTGAGTGCATACATTCTATACGTGCAGCCAGCAAGCTTTACCTTCGTCGCTTTCAAGTTTTTTTTACTTTCTTTAGCATTTGACAGCCTTTAGACACGCTCCCGCGTGATTGATACTTTCCTATTCCTTCGAGTCTCGATGGGGTTCTTCGCTGTCTAGAGGAGTTTATACTCGGGGACAACTTAAGAACGACCACGAAAGTTTCCCCGGCGCAGGCTGTTACTCCACGTGGGCGCCAAAAGTGCCTCTCGAGTATTTTGAACGTGACACGAGTCGTTTTCGTCATTTCTCGCACTTAATCTGCTTTTAAATTCCCCAAGTGACTGCAAAAAGGCTAGGCGTGAAAAAGAAGACGATGTTACTCATTAAGCGCAATCTCGTTTCTAAACGCGCGCACGCGTTGACATTCGGGTCCGCCGCTTTCGCGGAGAGATACACTACATGACCAATTGCCGTTCTTAATAAGTAAAAATTAACACACGCAGAAGTGGACAGTATCACATGCGGAACGTATATATAGGCGACAAACTTGCCACGTGATGCCTGCTTACATGGAAATTTCACGATGCGAAAAGCATCATATGCTTACATTGCCAGAAAATAAAACCCTATTCGTCTTCGCATCCAGCTTATGTTAATTCCAAGTCATGCCCGCGGACTTCAAGCCATACAGTACTTGCCGACTTTTTTGCCGACAGTATAGTTGCCGATGCTGACTTACGCGGCAGCGCAAGCCCATCCGACTCTATAACTCTGCCGCGCGTGGTCGGGCGAAGAGGGACACGCCCAAGGACCCTATCGATGGGCCGCAGAGATAAACCTGAGTGGGGACCTTGAGTGCTACTAACCAAGCCGGAGCAGGAATACACTTTGGAGCAACCGGCGCGCTCGAAAAACAAAAGACGGTGCGGTCATGTATCACGTCGGATTAGGCGGCCGGGTAATACGACGAGGAAGTAAACGTATGCAGAAGCAAGAACAAGACCTAAACGAGCCAAAAACCGGGAAGAAAAAAAAAATGTTTTACGAATAAGCGCTCTCTCGGATACAAGGCTCGTGTGTTGTTCTTTTTTTTTTGTGTATGTTTTTTTTTTTCGAGCACAGAGAAAGCGACTCAGACACGAAACAACCCATATATACACGAATGCCTGTGTATTGAGTTGTCGTTAGAAGTATACACTGCCCCTTTGGTTATGTGGAGACCCAAAACGCTAGTAACAGCTGCGCAAACAACTCCAAACGATGAAAACGAAGCAACCGTTCACGTGTAAACGTCAAAGAAGCTCAGCTGAAAAGCTGGCTGGCTTTTTGACGTAGGTAGTGTCTCGACGCGGCTTGTACGCATGCGACATATTCTGAGAATCCTGAGTCGCCGGCTCCTCGGGAGCAGCCTGTAGGCCATGCAGAAGCCACAGCGAGAAGATTAGTGTCGATGAGCGTCGTTTACATCGTCGCGGTTACGCGACAGAGAGGGGGGGGAGAAACGAAAGAAACCAGCTGCTCTTCTCTGGCTTCAAAAGCCGCCGAACCACTCAAGCGCCCCTCTGATTTACGGTGAGGAATACGTCCCCGACTTTCGACGCAAAAGTATCTGCCAGCTTGATCACCTCCCACATTCTTTCGCTCCGTAGCCGATGTATACCTGCCGCGTTGGCGGAGACAAAGACTGAGCAGGTGAAATAAATTCTGGGACGCCAAAAAAGGCGGAAAATCAGGGGATGACCCTTGCGCGAGTTTGCGACATAGATAATTGCGTGCGGGAAGCGGGACACCGGTCAGCATGATCCATTGCAGGCCAAGCTTAAATATGCAAGCTGAACAGGCTGCACGCAATGACGTGGCCCGAATGCAAATTCGCGACCTTGACACGTGTTCGGGCCCATGACGGAAAGACTGATCTTCGCAATTACGGCACTGGGGCAACAGCAGCGCCTTCTGACGTTGAGCAAGAAATCTTAGTTTGCACTCGGAGTATGTTTTGTTTTGAATTACCATAAGTGTTACACATTTGAACATCTATGGACTGAAGTTTCGGCCACCTTGAAAGCGCCTAAATCAAACCGGAGGCGATAACCCTACACCTACACGCCAGCGTGAAGGCGTACTTGTACACCATGGACTGTAAACAAACGATGATGTTCCGATGGCCTCGAAGGCAAGCAGTGAAAGAAAAACCGCATTGGTCAGTGACCTGGCGCTCTATCGTGGAACATCGTGCCCCTGGCTATGAGATAAAAATGGTTGTATGTATACGCGCGTAACGACACATCGTCGCTTTTCTCCCTGTCATGATCCGTTCCTCCCTAACGGCGGAATATAGCGACTACCCCCCTCCACGTAAGAGACGCATGACGAGTGTGATCACGTTGGAACTTCTGGTAATAGGCAATGACAGAGACAGTCATGGTTGGTTAGGAATTGTCCCGCCGTCTCTACATACTGTGCAAGAACGTGCCACTAAAATGTGCAGGCCAACGGTTTCCTCATGAAAGAAACTCACGGATGAGAAGACAGCCGAGCAAGATGACTCTCCAGAGCCGCCTTAGAGGAGGAAGGTCATGATCATGTTCCTCAAGGGGGACCGTGGTGTGCCTTTCAGTGAAGGAATGGAATCGTAGTTCCTTTGTTCAAGGGCAGTAGCGGTGAGACAACACTCCCTAGTGAACGTATTAAGGCTGAACGCACGTGTGTGTGCATGTACGTCAATACGTCCGTTACCTGTCATCATGAACCGCCAACTGCTTCGAAACAAAATATTGAATAGAAACTTCTTTTACTTCCTCTGTGGCCCATACATGGTTACTTCCGGCAGCAAGCTGATGCATTTTGATAATCACATAACTGCCGCTTTGACTGTTTCCTGTTTCTCGAAATCGCGCGACAGTAGCAGATCACAGATTTCATAGGGCGTCGTCTATTGTCAGCACACGCAGACCGTCTTAAGTAGTGTCAGAGGTTCTCAGTAGAGCTCCCCCGTCTATAGCCTCACCTCAATCTTTACTGCTGTCTTCAGATCAAGTATTGAGAACTTCGTATACACCCTGCGGTAAGATTAAAGTGTACGCTTCTTACAGAAAAATTCGTCTTACGACAACGGCCCGAGTTATAATCAGAACACGGCATAACTCTTTTAGCGGTCTGGGCCAACGACAAAACAGCAACCGCCTTTTGTCAGCCTCTAGTTAGCATATGATCTGCCTCGCCTCAATTGCTATTGTAATGATTTGGGTGTGTAGTTAGTGCATAGGCAAGAATTTTCCTTTTTTCTTAAACTTCTTCAGGCGTGCCGGTCTCTTGAAATGAAATACTAACTTCGTTTTTTCGTTCTACCTGTACTTGTGTTCTTTTATTCTCAAATGCATCAATGCTGTTTTAATTGGTGTGTGTACCGAATCTTTACGCGGCCGACGCCCACTAAAAGCAAACTGTAAAGTAGTAATACCAAAGTTCGCTTCAGCCACCTTCTAGGACTTTGCAACAATGTTTTCTTTTTTGATAGCATGTGTTCAGCCTGTAGGACTCGACTTTTGCACTCGGACGGAGGTAGCGGTATACGAGTATCTTCTACTCTTTGCGGAAGGTGCATATCCTCTTCCCATTGTATGGAGGCTGTCGCATTCACAGTCATCCCGAGGTTCTCTGCACAATTTGTTTTTGAGGTAGCAGCGAAGCGATTTCTGCGTCTTTACACCTTTTTAACTCCTTCCTAACCACGCATTTGTTCCGCTCTGTGTGTTGCATCGCAAAGTGTAGTTGTGCTATGGCGGCTCCCGTGAGATCAAGCATCGAACGAATGTATGACTGACAGCAGAGGAACGGTAGCTTACTTTAGATATGCCAGTTTAGACCACCATCACGATGGGATTACGAACGCTGGTATGTCTACTTTCAATTGTTGTTGTTCGCAAAAGAGAGGGTAGGCGGATTGAAAGAAATGGGGCGTTATAAACTGGGGAATGGCCATTTCCGTTATCTAACTTTTGTGGAACATTCAAGAAAATATCAAATTACACGTGATCGATGAGAGAGAGAGAGAGAGAGAGAGAGAGAGAGAGAGAGAGAGAGAGAGAGAGAGAGAGAGAGAGAGAGAGAGAGAGACCTAAATTTCAGCCAGCATAGGAGCGATCATCACAATGATGTGTGAAGGAGGTGACTGCATGCTTTGTAATGCGCACAATATCTTTCATTGATTTTGCACCTGGGGACCCAATGGGGGTAGTTATAACTTCTAAAGCGTGTGCACTATATACATATGTTTGAGCTCTAGTAGGGTGCAGGTATAGTGTTCTGTTCCCAACGACAATGCTTGTCCACAGAGAATTTCAGCGCCCGCCCTGTCTTGCGTAGAGAATTATAAAATAGTATGAAAAATGCGTATCTAGATTCGGTATTCACCAACTAGAATGTTCATATAAGCGGACAGGACACTAACCTCGGAAGAAGCACGGAAACTAGTTCTTGAGGTGTCGTTTTACAACTGTGGGGGCCCTGAACACATGTGCACTGACAGCGACGTTCTCGTATACGAGGTGTCTACAAATGAGATCAACGTTCAAACAGTCTATATCACTTAAGAAGTGCTAGCATTCAATCCACCAGCTCATACGGGAACAGTGATTCCTGAGCGCGTACATATGTGCACGCGCGTGTTCTACATATGCAACCTTGCAGCTCATGCCCTTCGGCAAGTGCTCCGCAAGCGCTATGTGGATGTACAGTATGACAAGCCTTTGCCTGGTTCCAAAAAACGAATATGCCGCGCAGATGTTCTGCGGTAGGTGTCGTTATTTTTATGTGCATTTTTACATAGGCTACCTACGAAGCGGCGGAAAGCAGATAAAATTCCGTAGATCGACTGATAATAGCCCCGCCAACCTCCAACGGTTTCACACAACAGGCGCCGGAAGAGTGCGACAGCTGGACTCTCGAACAGAACGCACGGCACTCTTTTACACAAATTTTAGAACAAAAAGGTTTTTTTGTAGGAGAGGACCAGAGAAACTACAAAAATTAGAGCTCCTTGGCATTTAAGAAAGTTTCCTGAAAAAAGGCTGTTATAGACTGTCTTAGGGCGCTTTCTCGTTACTGGCGCTTGGAAGCATTTAAAAAGGTACGCTATTTGTTGGAAGTATATTACAATCAGCGATTCGCTTCGGGTAGTATATAGTTACATCTTGCGTAGACTGCTCTCCTTTTATCACCCATTGCATTGTTGGAACTGAAACGAAACCGTTAGTATGAGTGATGAGTTCACTGTAAAATGACGCTTTTAAGGCGTCATGAAAGATTGTTGGTGTCCTATATATATGGAGACTTTTGTCGGCGAATGTTTCAGGACACTTTTATTCATAGAATTAAAAAAACCGATGAGGTGAAGTTAGTGATAACAGGGGCAGAACATCTGATTCAACTTCGTCTGTTTGGCATAAAAATGGCGTGTACTTTGGTTCACAAAAAATTTGAACTGTTTATAAACAAAAAGGAAAGAAGCTTTTTTTTTTTTTTTTTTGCGCGGGCGTGTTTGAGCAAAAGTACATACAGCAAAAAACTCGTTAATTCGAACGGTTAATTCGAACTGACGCCCTGGTCCCGGCACAGCCCTATACATTTCAATGGTTAATTCGAACTGGTTAATTCGAACAGTTAATTCGAACTGGTTAATTCGAACAGTTAATTCGAACTGGGATCCCCTACTTTCCATCGCTCCTCGCAGAAGTCGGCCCAGAGTAATTGCAATGTGTTGCAAAAAAAAAAAGAAAAACTGCCGGGTCAATTAATTTCGCGCTCTGTCCGAGCTCCACGAACTTTATTTACGAAATCACCTGCCACGAACATGCAGCAGCGCCTAAGACGTGATAACGAGTCCAGAGGTCGCTTCTTTGTGTTCTGCTCGCGCAGTCAGTGCGACGATGTCCATTCATTCTAGCGCCCGCCCGATAATTTCGAACTCCGTTTAATTCGAACAATTTTATGGCCACTTCGAGTTCGAATTAATGAGCTTTTACTGCACATCCAAGCAGGAAGCTAACATAACCGAACTTCATTAGATTGGGTCAGCGCATGAAACTTTGTGAACCTGAAAATTGTCAGCCTGAGCGAAAATTTGTGAACCTGCAGGCCTAACGTTTACTACATAGGTAAATAAAAGAAAGGCGTGGTCCGGGCTCATAAATAAAGTCAGATGATTTATTACGATTCTCTCACTTTATTGTGATAGATGAGTAACGTCCTCTGTCCATAGTGGAATACGAAGAAACATGTAATTATTGCGGCCAGGATGATATTTTAGCGTTCGTGTTCGAGTTGCTTCCGACTGAGTACTGAGAGTTGAAAGCTGTTTCTGCTGTTCATTAAAAGGTTAACCCACTTTTTGTTAAGGTTCATATATAAGCAGATGCCCAGCAATCCTTACCTTTCTATTTGTATTTTCTTATGTTGCAACGTTCTCGGCCGAAATAAGACAGAAATACAATATACCATGCAAAATACGCCGGTTGTCGTCCCAAGGAAGAATGATAAAAAATAAAGGCGTAACCTCGGTACATTTATAATGTGCGATGATAATACATCATATTATAAGTGGTTTCGTTGCTTGCTACTCGTACAATGAAATCCCGAAAAACCTCTTGTTAAGTTCAAATATAAATACAATTTTATCTGTTTGCAAGCTTCTGCTTCAAAATAGGATGTTCCTGTGTTCCCGCTTTTGCTTAACACCATTTTCTGTCCCTCTTGTTAAAATACGAACACGGGTGCACATGTCAAAAGCTTATGAGCTTGAATAATTTTTTCTCTCTTTTTTCTAGCATGATAGGAGTAAATTTCCTAAAGGTTAATCAGTTTGTGTCCTAAATGACGCAATACGCGCAGCTATTGGGTTGTTTTTATTTTAAATGTTATTTGTAATTGATATATTGAAAATTTCCGGACTTTGTTTGTTCGGAATATCAGAACAGAAAAAAAATTGTTAAAAGACGGCCTCTCATTATTTTCCCGAGATCGACATTTACAATGCATAGCAACGACGCATCTTCTGACCAATGCTGGGCACGCTTCTTGACCAGAAAGATGGCAGACGCAGACTCAGAATACACAGAACCATCAGTTCCTGTGACCGGTTCCCTTATGTTAACTGTGTCTATTGTCGAGGTCACAGTGAACGCGCGTTGTATACCGCCGGTGAGGTTAGCCTTCTGCCCTCTACGCCCCGGTAAATGGTATTCATAACCAGGTGAATCTTCCTTGAAGGAGCACCTTTCACTGACGGTGTGGTCCATGCTAGTTAGCACACGTGGTCGGTAACGGTTTAGTACGCTGACCACAGCAGCTGCCAGGCGCGCCGGTATCCGCCATTAGGCGGCGGAGGGTAAGAGGAATGTGGCCAGCTCAAAGAAGAACAGAAGAGGCACGAGAGAGAGGCCCTGGGGCACTCACCGAACTGGCTCCGCATCCAGGGGTAGAGAGGGCTGGGCATGGCCCCCGAGTTGTGCGTGGGCTGGCCGTTGGGGGGCATGCCGCCGTGGCTGGGCGAGTAGAGCTGCTGCTGCGGCGGCGAGTGGACGCCGGGCGGACTGCCGCACGCCGCCTGGTGCATGACGGGCGTCTGCTGGACACACTCCGAGGCCGCCCGGGCAGGGAGGTCTCCGGCGCCGACCATGGGGCCCTGCATCTTGCAGCTCGGGTACTGGGCCATGGCCGGCGGCACGGGCGCCTCGCTGGGCGAGCCGCGACAGTTCTGGCCGCCGTCCACCGTGGACACGGCCGGCACGTAGGCGCTCGGGTGCGTCATGCTCTGCGGCGGCTGCTGCTGGTGCGGCGTCGGCGGCGGCGGCGGAGCCCCGCAGTGGTTACCGTAGTAGCCGCCCGGTGGGCTGGGGGAGTTGGGCGCGCTGTTGATGGCGCGGATCTCCAGCCTATCGTACGGCGGGAACCGCGGGTAGCCCTGGGGCGAGCCCCCGTACGAGTGCTGCAGGTACTGCCGCTGGTCGCAGTGGTCGCCGCCGTTGGCCTGCTGCTGCTGCTGCGGGGGCGGCGGGCCGTAGTGGTCGCCGCCGTTGCCGACGCCGCCGGAGGGCGGCCGCATGTCCGGGAGGTACGAGTTGGCGAAGTACGAGCTCATGGCGAGGTCCAGGTCGCCGATCTTCGTCGCCGTCTGGGGCTGCGGCTCCAGCGCGAACGCCTCGGCCGCCTCCAGCGCGACGCCGGCCACGTTGGGGCCCCGGGGTCCGAGCTCTCCGCACACAGGGGTCTCTTGTTCTCCTTTGTGGCGGGCCGGACGGCGCTCAGGCCCGCCGATCGCGCTGCTGCTTCCGGCTGCGGGGCTGCGCCGCTAGGAGCATCCAGGCCTGCGCACGACGCACGGGAGAACACGAGTCAGGGCTTGAACGAGACGGCGAATAACTATCGTCAGATTTGCGGCTTTCCCTGCGCGGGGCTGGCATGCCCACATTAGGCGAGTGTAAGCAGCCTGGCTCAAGACTGCTAATTAAGCAAACGTGCACGGTAATGAAATTGCCCAGAGGCCGTCACGAGACGAAACATGATTACGGGCGCCCCTGCCGTAGAAACGAGACTGCGGGAAATGCCGCAGCCTCGGTATTCAGTATTCAGCTTCAGTATTGAGTCGTGGCGTCTCAACAGCCGACGCAGGTACAACCAATACAAATGGTTACAGGGCCTCTACAGGGAGGTCATACGTTTCTTGAATAGATTATGTTGTCACACAAACGTGCTACGAAATGATTCTGCTCGGGCTTTACTTGACGTCTTCATGGGTGCGACAAAATGGCACTTTCCTTTCTACCCACCCAAAAATAAATGCACAGTCGCAACCGAAAATAAAGTGCGTTACACTTGGCTGATGCCAAGGCGCAACAGCGGTTTTGGAAGAGATTACTTTTTCCCGCTTCTACGACAGAACAGTCTAAGAGACACTTGGCAAATACTGATTCAAGGTATTAAACCTCCTTAGCAGTTTGAGAAGCACGACGTGGGGCAAGTTCAGCGAGGAGTAAGCGACGTTCCTGCAGTCGTCAACTGCCAAAGGCATATAATCTTCCGAGGGGATTTGCCGCGCGCTGCGGCGGCGCGTTCGAGAAAGAATAACAAGACTGCAAAGAACCGCTGGAGGACGCGAGGGGATGTTTTAAAAAGCGAGGGGCATCTGGCACAAGATCAGGCGCAGAAAGCAAGCAGCCGTCGGCGGTCGCCGAGCGAAAGGCGCTTTTATTGCCTCGCGAACTCGCGAACAAGGAAAGTTGCGAAATGCGCTAGCCGATCCGGTGAGATTAGGTTTAAGCGCCCAAGCGTATTTCAATGCTGGACGGACCGCGGAATCCCTTCACCGGTGAAAATGCGTATCAGCACATTTGCGGCCATCCTGATCAGCCGTATTGTATTATCGCAAGTGTGAACTGTAGATATGGAGGTGTTTCTGTTATTACCGATCCAATATCGGCAAGAAGTACTTCAACACAATATTGTTCGGTTAACAAGGTTTACCTAGAGTTCTGGTAATGTTCACTGAGCACTGGTTTGTAGCCACTTACCGAGCCACATGTTTTGGATATCAAGACACTCCTTGTGCCTTGATGCAGAAAACATCTAGTGCACTGCCCACTCACTGTAACGACTTAGCACGTTTTGTCGTTGCTTAACTTTTCGTTTTATTGCATGTGCCTTCTTTCCGTCCGTCTTCGAAGAGCATGCAGATCTTTCAGAGGAGTCTGCCTTTCGCGAGGCTGGCCTCCGGCACGCGAGAGCAAAGTCACCCTTGGGCGAGTGTCCTTTCATAACCGCTTCTCAATTCCTGCTACGGCCAAGCTCCGTGCGTGCCTTCGCCCGCATTCAGGTCTCGTTCGAGCGCCACGGTCCCTCTTTCAACCGCGCGGCGAGACACGCAACCAGGCGGCGGCTGGTGTCCACCCGCTGTGCGATTGCCCGGCAGATGGCGATGGCGTCACCTCCCGGGGTCTCTTGAATCTTTTACTTTTTTCGGAGCTCGCCTTGGTCTTTCGCTGCGCGTCAAACGGAGGCAGGGCCAACGATGTCTCCATGCGCGTTCTCTCCGCACGCAAGCGAACTCATGAGGGAATGCGTGCGGGGTCGTGACGAATGGCATGCTGCGCTCCCGGCAACTGGTCTGATAAGGCCAATTAAGCCAAGGCTCCGCTGGGCGTTAATAGGTGGCTTCCGAAAGAAACTGTTTTGAGTGTGTGAGATGAAATAAAGAGGGGGACGGGAAAATAACGCCCCGGCGAGGAATTAAGGCTACGAAAGAGATGCACGCCGAAAGGCGGAAGTCGGGCTTCAGGACGCAGTCGACGTTTTTTAATGTTTGGTTCAGTGATAGCGAAACTGTACTTCTATCGCGCCCAAGCAGCAATTTTTCGCTTTCGCGGTCGAATCATTTGATCACAGGGCACAGCTTGTATCAGCCTGGTGAATGATTTTCTAGTGTCCTTTATGAAAGACTTTATTTCACATGGATCAATATATTAAAAGCACGACTCTAACGACACGAATAGAGTGGGATGCCTGTACGTACGTGGGCATAGTTTTGCTGCTTTCGTGCCAAAGAGCGCACGTTAGGCTCGAGACACTTCCGAAGACAAACCGTTTTTCCCCGCAGAAAAGACGAATGTTTCTTACGGATCATAAATCTAAAGAGCTATATGGAATGCTGATACCTTGTTCCAAACATAATGTGCAATCTGTTAAGTTTCTGAGATGGCTTAGTTACGTGTTGTCTCGTAAACGTCGTAGCTCTGAAATCGCAAATGAAAAAAAAAAGTGTAGCGTTTGCGAGCCGTCGCTTAATTCTCACTGTCACGAGGGAACCGACACGGCTGTTTCGAACTCCGCACAGAGAGGCAACGCGACTGCCAGGAAGACGCGCGGACATGTTTTCTGGCTTTCAGGATGTCTTTCAGCGGATTCGAGAAGAGCAGACCGAGAAAGATCGGGGTCGGGCGCTTTTAAAAGAGGCAGCAGCGTCACCTTCCTTACGCGCGGCTTTGGCACCGACGTTTGTTTTTCGCAGTTGTCGGCCCTTCTCTTTCGAATACCCGGCTGTTCCGTCAGGCAACATGTTCACCTGGAAACAAGCGCACCACCTTCCGTTTCGGTGGACTGACACAGTTGAGCCGTGGTAACTATGCACGGTGCTACGGCAACAGTCAGTCGAATCAACAGATGCTGACGCTAACCATTCTTGTGAACCTCTAAGCTAATATTAGAGCATGCCGTCGAAAAAATGGAGTGGCACTGCTCTCAGTAGCGACTGCAGTGAAAATGGCGACAACACCAATAAGAGGAACAAAACAGCAAAACAGACATCCTATAACGAGAAAAACGATGCTGCGCGTTCAAGCGGATCACCCACCCGCGCGCATATGTACATAACTAATATGTATAGCTCCCAAACTGTAGGCATGGGGTGGCACGCAAACAGTTCTGGCTGGAGCGGCACGAATAGGCTGCACAGTGTGAATAATTGTTTAACCGTGTTTGCCCCTCGCCTTCCTTAGCTGCCTTTCTTGAATGCCAGTAAATGCTCAGTGCTGCACATTGCAACTTTGTTTCTAACCTGAATCATCCTAGCGCTAAGTTTGTTCTTTACTCTTTATCATGAGAATCATCAGGAGAAGCGTCCGCTGTTTCGATGATGTGAAGAGTGAGGAGGTGTTCAGCACCACTACACCGAGAATATGTTTCGTTATAGACGTTGGGTAAATAACACGCAGATCGCTGAAGGGAAACAAACTGCGGATCCTTATCGACATCACGAATCGTTAGAACGGGCTGCGCGATCATCAACTATGAAAAATTTCGAATGAACTTCAGGGAGGTCACGGAGGAAGGGTCAGACTCCCTGTGCCCACAGCTTAAATTCTTGTGTTCGACGCGGGTGGCTGCAGACCTTGCGCGAGCACGACTTCAAACTAGGCTGCCGGTTCAGGTGCTTGTTGCACGAGTACCGCCGCGGAGAGATTGATCGAGCCGGTTTTCAAACACCTCGCCGGCTGGCTTAACTCGCAACACGATCAACGTTTTCTTCAGGCGAGAGTAATTTGAGTTCAGCGCCAACAGGTGCCCTTTAAACTCGCCTTCAAACACATAGAAAAAGAGAACGAATTAAACATGCCGTGTAGGCAACGGCGAATGGAATAGCGGCTGGAAAGTAGCATCGCAAGGCGGCTTTTATTTCGCCCTCATGTTTCTTTCCTCGAAGGACGAGCAGGGTTTACGAAAAAACGCTTCCGCAACCTATGAAAGAAACATAGATGTATATATGCACGCACGCTCAAGGAGATTCCACCACGCGGCCTCCGAAGAAAGAGCGTTGTGTCAGACCGACGCAACCGCGTTCTCGGAACTGCTCAAAAGCGGAAGAATCCACCCTCGTGGGGGAAACGGGGCCCCATCGCTTCATCAGGCTTCCTGCGCGCATGCTTCTCTTTGTCTCTGTCAGCCCTGCTCTCTCCCCTCCTCGCCTCTTTCTTTCTCCTGGCTTCAAGAGGTAACAGGTAGACGCACGCCGAACAGCGGGACGCGCATGCGCCCTTCGGCCGCGCGACTTGACATCGTCATTAGGACCTCGCCCAGCACCATTTGTTTCCGTGGGCCATCCGGACGGCTGGAGCTCTTATCCTCGAGGGGAGAAGGAGATGAGCGACTCCGAACTCTCCTCCCGCGCCCCACTCGGTGGTTTTCGGAGGAACACATACCTGTCCAGCTGGTCCAGTCGCCTTTTCGGCCGCAGATTGAGCGGCGGGGGCCCGAGGCTGGGGAGCTGTTTAAGCGTTGTGAGATTAGGTGTTGGGGCCTTGTGTCGTTGTAATCTACCTTCAGTGGGCATTTTTCACTCGTGGGATTCTGGGAATTGCGGGTTACGCGCATCCAGGGCAGAAGTCCTCTTACAATCGTTCCGGCAGGGTCTTGTGCGTGGGCGAGGTAGTAACGAAGGCTTCTGCTCTTCGTTTTTGCGACCACGTTCATTTTTTTTTTTTCTGTACGGTGTTGAAAAGTTTGTTTCAAAAATTACAACATGGGGACCCCTTTCCGATTTAGCTCGACAGAAACATGTACGCTCAACGCAATCGGGGTGCGGTCACGTGATTTCGCCGAGCATAAGCGTTGCGGGCAGTTTAATGGAGATCTAATGTCTTCTTCATCTTTTTTTTTTACGGCTAGACAGGTAAACCCTAAGGTTGTTGTTTTTACTAGCATGAATTGCCATGAATCCCAAAGCATGAATTCGCCATGCATGAATTACCGCAAGACGTCGATGTAATTCTGTACATATTTTTTTTTACTCTGAAATATTATTTTGCGCATTACGCTAACGTAGATGCAATAGTTAGGGTCCATATGTTGGAAGCTCGTATGTTTTACATCCAGTTGGTTGCAATTCAATATGAACGCTCTTATGCGATACTTTATGGTCATTCCGAGACTTCCAGCAGTTATCATTAATTCCCGTTACAATACCTCAAATTTGTATGCTCTTGGAAATTACTCGGGGTATAAACAAGAAATGTTTAGTAGAGAATATAAACGTCGTGAGCAATAATTTTGTTGTTAAACACCGGGAACAATTTTGACGCGTTAATTGTGATAATACTGTTTTTACAGAGAAGCTGTATATGACTAGGATCCAGCAGATTATCTTCGACAACCGAGCGATGTAGACAAGAATCGCACGCGAGATTAGCGCCACCTTGAGTCGCCCACTCAAATCCCCGGGATGGTAAAACTGTGCGCCCCACCCCACCTTCAGTGCATGTGAAAAAAATAATAATAAAAAGAAATGTCACCGGGCTTCCATATTTCGATACAGAAACGGCTTCCATTTACCCTAAAATGAACTTTCTAGCAATGCGGGCGTGTTTAGAGGTGAAGCCGACATTAGAAAAATCGTTGTAGGCGTAGTTTTTGTGAGCTGGCTTTCCCACGTTGTCTGTTGCGCAGTGAAGCATACCCATGTACGGCGAGGGTATCGATTACAAAAAAAAAAAACGTCTCTAACTCTTGTGTTATCGAAAGTATACCAAAACGTACTATATGACAAATAGCCGCAAAGAAGACTCTACCATTACGCCGAGTTTAATTTACTTGCTCATGAGTAGTTCACCGTTTTGTAAACGTTACAGAATTACTCTCTGCTGTCGATACATGGACATCTATAGGAGTACGGTTACAGAAAAGAGCCGTAACTGTTGTTTGACCAGAAATATCTGTGGAGACAAATTATATGACAATTATCCGCTAAGACGACTCTAACATTATGCACCACGGCGTCGCTGGTCATCCTTCGCAGAGTGCAAAGGCACTAAATTTTTTCTCGTGGTGAAGAAATAAATTAACGATGCACAAATACGATCAGTTTAAGGCTAGTCTGGTCGCATCCCGCCTGTTACCTCACCACGGTATATTTCTGACCTTGTAATTCGCGTACAATAACCTTGGGCACACCTACAGGTGCTGTGGTTCGAAGTTAATCCTGATGGCGAGAGAATTTTATTAAGTTGAGAGAGAGAGAGAGAGAGAGCAAAGATGTTTATTACGTAAAGCAATGGGGAGGAGTCTCAATTCAAGACCCCTTGAGCTTTTCCAGCCTCCACAGCCCACAACACCAGCGGGTGCTTATCATTGAAGTCGGAGTTGGTCAGAGCTTTCTCCGTAAGTTGGTAAAAAGAGAGGGATTGCACGAATGTACATTCTGATATTGAGAACTGCCCACGCACTCACACGCAATGCTTTCGCCGAGACTAAGAAATATTTCCAGCTATGATGTTAACAATTGTTCTTTTCGAAAACATCATTAATTTGATGTTGTAGTTTCCACAATAATTTGTTGGATGCCTAGACAACGCCATTTTCGCAAATTTTAATTCTGAGATACCTTCGCTAATCAGTGAAGCTTTGTGCTGCTTCACAATACGCGAGCGAAATGCACGCAGTTCCTAAAGGTAACGGAAAAAGTTTCACTCGTGTGCGCAGTGCGGCACGCCGATGCGTTCTTGTTGACGGAGGTGACACGTGGTCAATACGAAAAAAGTAATGATCAAAGCTAATAGTTTTCTGTGGAGATTGTATTTTGTGATCAATTTCAACAGCTGGTTTGGCCCGCTGAACCCTTGCGGCGAACAATGATTCCACGCGCACAGGCAACGCGATCCTCATGGTCCGATAAATAAAAGCAACAGGGTAGCCATGACAAGAACGATGAGTAAGCTTATCTGTAGCCTATTCTTTGGACGGAAGAGTAGACATTTGCAACAAAAACTGACTCACACCAGAAGAAGAAAGGGCGACGCACATGCTAGATCGCGTGCGGGTGGCCCTCTCTTCTTGCGTCGGCGGGCTTTCGTGAGAAGTTTGCATTGCGTTTTAAGCAACCAAATCGCACAACTTTCCGCTTTAAGGCCCAACCGCATGCACGCGTAAAATCAACGTACTCGCACAACGGCGTACGCCTGCGGCGACATCCAGCGCTGCCTTTACGCCGACTTACGACTCCGGAGAGGGTGAGTAACGTGCACATAGGCGCCGCATCGCGCGCATAAACCCAGCGTACACCAATGCACCGCGCAGTGTGGCTAGACTACCCCGGACTCCGCTTTGTGGCGACCAGTTCAACTACAGTTTAACTGAAATAAAACAATTAATGCTTATTCTCACAAACATACGTATATTTAATACAGAAACAACTAAAGCAGTTCTTGGGACATTGAAAAAATGTTAAGAATTAGTATGCTCACTTGGCAGGCACAAAACCCTCTGCAACATCTGGCGTGAACTCCCTCGCTCTCAAAGTTGCTCGTTGCTTCGCGTGTTTTCCCCCGTTGTCTGCTCTCCTTATTTTACAAACTACTTCGTTTTATCACAAAATTAATATTAATGCTAGCTTATTAGTCAATTAGCTTTCTTGGTATGCGAAGTGACCGCCATATAACATCACTGCCAGAGGTCGATGTCAGCTTCGTGCGCCCTAAAGTTTGCGTCGATGTCTGGCTGGCTCTGACTTGGGCGTAAAAAGCGCGTAGCAACGTATTCGGCGTACGCCGGAATACGCCGATGTCTTACGCGCTTGCGCCGGTTTACGTCGTTGCGCGAGTACGTCGGTTTTACGCCTGCATGTGGTTGGGCCTTTAGTAGTGGTTCGCTTTGGCGGCATTCTAGGGGCCGTATAAATAGCGTCCGTGCATGCTTCCCATGGCGGTACAGAATACTAGCCCCCCGGTGTTCAAAATTTTCTGGTCGCGTCATGGCCGACTGGAACAGCTATTAGGTGTGGTGCAAATTGTATTCCCGGAAAACGAGTTTCGCGAGGCGCTGTGCGATGGGAACCAATGGTTACAAGTTGGCATGCTTCAGTAGCTGGTGCTGATGGAAGATGCACCTGATTTTCGCATTGCAGTTAGCAGGAAAAATAAGTTTAAAGCAAGGTGTTTACTCTGTCGTGGTCATACAGCGAAAAATGCTTTCGAAATGTCAAGAGACAATTTTGAAAACCCCGCTTTAATGCCAACTAAAAAAACTACATGGGACTAAATTTGCTTGCAATTTATTTGGCTTCGTGTGTACACCATATGAGCTCTCCCGCACAAAATAGTCATCGGCCCCTAGAGGGATGGAATATTGTTGGCAGAAATTTTGAGGTGTAGATGTCGATACGAGTGAAGTGGCTTATGGTGCCACCCGTCGTTTGCGTCTTCATTCATTCATTCATTCATTCATTCATTCATTCATTCATTCATTCATTCATTCATTCATTCATTCATTCATGCATGCATCGATTCCTTCACTCGCCTATTTATGTAGACTGCAAAGACTCGATATTAGAAATTTAAGGCGGAATACCCCACCAGTGTTGCCAGGTCTTGTTCTGGTGAGAACAGCCGGTGCGACCCTCGGCTTAATAACTTCGGCTTTAAAACTGGTAAAAATACCTTGAACGTACCCGACGTTTTTTTTTGTTTTTTTTTTTCGACATTTCGCGGCGTATACTTCCTGTCTGAAACTACTCGTTGCAAAATTGTAACTGGGAGTCAGGGACCCACTTCATGCCAAGTACCTCTGTCCAAGTTCCTAAACGTGTTACTAAACACCAGCGAAGAAAACCTATAGGCTAGGCCAACAAGCCATAGAACGAATTCGGATGAGTAAGGTCTTGGATCAGGGAACAAACACGGGTTGGAGACATCATAGGTTAGATTAGAAAGAAGAAATGGTAATAGGTCAAGCATGTCATGCTACGAAATGACAAGCGGTGCACCAACCACCAGAGTAACAGACATGATACTAAGCGCAAGATGGAACCGAGAGATGGAAATAAAAGAAAGGAAAGACCTTTAACTCGATGGATGGGCGAAATGAGAACATTACGGGCCAAGAATGGACCCGGGCAGCGCAGGGCGGGAGCGGTTGGAGGTCTGCGGAAGAGGCCTTCGTGCTACAGCGGACATGATGGGCTGCTATTATGAACATGGCCGAAGCAGGATGAGTGACATTAATGGATTGGTGATTCTGCTGGGCGCACCCCGAGGCATTTCTGGAAACACCTTCAAGGGATACCAGAAATAATCAGCAAGATGCAGTATTTGTGTAAAAATGAAAGTAAAGCGCTAACTATTTTTCCGCGTCTACATGCAGCCACGAGCTGTGAAAATGACAACAAATTCCCACAAAGGTTCCGACTGCTTCCAATACAGAAATTTTGATTTCTGTTTTGGTTCACTTTCAGTCTTTAGTCCTTTTTGTGCTGTGCTTTTTCATCGGAGAATGCGTTGTATCCCGGCGGCCAGGTAATAACCTGTCCGGCCACACGTCACAAAATCTTCCACCCAATACCGCTCCTCCCCGGCATCCACCATGTCCATTAAAATTCCCAGTATCGATCATCTCACCCGTCACGGTTTACACCTTGCCCACCATGTACTACAGTTTTTTTGCTACAGGTCATGCTGGCATTTGCATTCAGGATACATTTTCTTGTACCCTCTAATGTTGGCGTCACTTCCTCAGGCCAAGGGGCATTGAAGCCTGCCGATGTGTTACGCTGCAGCAAGTGTTTTTACGAATCTTGCTCCTGCCAGTAGTATACCCAGTCTTGAGTAGGATGAATTTATCTTTGAATATGCAGAATGCCTGGCCTCGAGGAATATTTTTCAGCACGTACGTACTTACATAAAGGCACATTCACATCTTCTTTATGGTTACTTCCTCCTCCAGCTAGCCAAGATGAAGATAAACTTGATAACCGCAATCGAGATCGCGGTTACACGAGACAGTGGTGGCAACCTCGCTCCGTTATCGAGCTGAATGAACAGGGTATAAAAACGCGATACCGCCTATCACAAGATACAGCGGCGAAAGAGTAGAAGCAGGGGAGAATAGCATGTGCTTGTTCACCTTAATGAGAAGAATTGTGATTCGATCGAAATCCCGCTGCATAAAGTGCCGGAGTCCCCTCTTCGCTGTATCCAGTTGGGTCACAGTGACACCTGCTCTTCATCAAAACCGTGTTGATGAAGAGCAGGTTGAAGAAATGCGTGCACGGGCGTTTGAGTTGTGTACTAGTACACCTTGATTGACATTCGTGCTTCCTACCGACAGCACCGACAGAAGAAATAGCCCCGTGTTTTTTAGTCATTTTGTTTTCATTAATGCGTCAGAAACAAGAGGTATGCAATATAGCATCCAAAACAACTACTCTGCGCCGAGTGCAGCTTTTGTTTTCGAACACGCGTCTTATTCAGTGTCGAAAAAAAAAAGAATGGCTTACACACTACGGACTTGGTTTCATTCTTGTGCTACAAAAGTAACGAAGCTCGCAGTGCGAAAAAAGGTTGCAGTCACAAAGGCTGGCGATAGGTTGGCTGACTGGCAAAACGAAAGCGAAAATTCGAGTCATCTCTGCAGTGCTCGTTTATTTATCCTCTGCTTGGTAGTGGGATCAACCAACGTTGATGATAAGTCATTTATTCTGGCGAGGAGAAGAAAGTGTGCGCAAAGTAAAGAGATAAATGTCAAAACGTCTTACTCTCTTCCGCTGTGGCTATTTTAGCTCATGGGAAAGTGTGTACATAGAAAACAAAGGGTTAAACACGTGTGGCCAAAACGGCTTCTGAGAAGATCCCCCCTGCTAAAATCTAAAAAAAAAGGAATAGCAGCGCTTTCTGTAGCTTTTAAGCACGGCTCCGAAGACACGTGTCTCAAAGGACAAAGGCTCGGCCAGAGCGTACTGCCAATTTGCTCGACTTCGTTCCCAAACAGTAAAACTCGCTGAAAGCCTCCCAAATAAACATCGTGGTACTTCAGGCTTGAAGTTTCGTTATTTTGGGGATGGCTGAGTGCCGCCTTCACGAGCTGTGCGCGCGTGTGCATGGGAGTGGGCGGGGTAGACTACCTGGCTCACCAAGTTGACTGTAGGTGGGCTCCTAATAGACCAAAAAATAATATCTTTGGTGCAGCTTTCTTTTCTTTCTTTTGAATAAACCGCTACTACTATTGTCGCTTTCCTAACCCACGGTATAAGAGAAAAGATAGAAATCCACAAAGTGTCCCCTCTTCCTCTTCATTGTGTTCTCAAAACACACTAGCGCAATCGCTTCCCCAATTGTCGGCTTCCCACATACATTCGTAGTGCTATGCACGTTATTATTATTTCTGCAATACGCCGTCCACATAGAAAGCACATTCAGGTAGTTTTCTCGTGGGCGAGTTTAGCGCTATACACAAAGGACTTTCACCCTCACGAACCGAAGTTTGCGTTGTCACGTCGCCCCTTTATTAATAAAACCCAAAATGCAGGTGCGCGCACGCGCTCACAGCATTTGGCCTCAGCACGACAAATCGGAATACAGCTGGCGACGTACTAAAAAACAACAGCCTCATCGTGTCTCTTTACATTTTTCTTTCTAAAGTAGCAGTTGTCATACCAGAATGCCTGAATGCACCCTGGACGTTGGAATATGAATGGGGAGCGTCGGTTGAGTGTACCATTTGCCTGAAAGGTATCTCATGAGGGATTGAAGTTCCAGAAAGCGTGAAAGGACGAACTGAAGACGAGCCCGCCGTCGGAAAAGTGTACTTGATAAACCTGCAGAAGCCAAGAAACCTCTGCACTTGGTCCACGCAGATCCTGCAAACCGTTTGATTTAGTGGAAACTACTGCTGTCAAAAAAAAAAAGTGGAGTTAAGGAGGTTTGCACAATGCTAATTCAACCATGCGCTAAATATTCACACGCGCAGTGATTATTCCTAAAAAGAGTGCGTAGCTTCATATATGAATTTCCGGTACGCGAGGAGACACAAGCTGTTTAAGGTTACGCAACTTGATTAGAAGGGTGATTAGAAAGATGGGAACTGTTACGGATAATTATACAGGCTTCAGCAACTTCATAGGCGCGGATGTCATCGTCTTGATAAGCGACTCTGCAAACAGCACGCGAAAAATTGATATCGGGAATGGCTAAGGAAATTTAAATGGCACAGCTTTAAGGGGCGTATCTAAAGTAATGTCAAAACCAATCATTGAAACAGGTTTTTAGTAAAAAAACTTCCCTGAAAGTGTATAGAAACACAACCACGCTGGATAAATAGCAAGTGCAGGGCCGAGACGGAAGAGACAATGAGGAAATAGTTATCACATCACCGCAGGTGTTTGGTATGTGCTCTCAAGATGCGATGGTTAAATGCATCTGAAAAACTGCGAATAAGTGCAAGTTTCCCCTGGTTGCTGATGGAACGGAAACTTGGTATGCAAGAAAAAAAAAGCGAACAAAAAAATTGGAACCCCTCCATTTAACGACGAAGATGGTTGAAACGCGAAGCTTTCTTGCGTGCGAAAAAAAAAATGGTGAAGTGCCGAAGTCAAAGCCGCTCAAATCATGTGCGTCGGCAGCGGGTGCAAAATGGGCATTTGCCACCCCCCCCCTCCCAATCGACTATTCCTCAATAAAGATGCTCTACTCATGCTTGGTTATTGTCCCACTGCCATTGGTCACCCGGAACTGTCCGAAGGTTCATTGCGACACCAAGGTCACAAGAATGACGGGTAGGGGGTCGTTTCTTTTGGTCCTCTTTCAGCGAGAACGCAGGTAGAGACAACTAATACGGCTGTAGGCCTTCCAGCCCAGGACACGTTTGCCGCGAAAATTCGGCCCCCGCCACTTTTTCCAGAAAACTGAAGTTTACGCTTACTGCTACGGTTGACTCTTTTCGCCCCTCCTGCTACCTCTTTCTAGCACTTTCCTTCCTTAAGTGGGCTTGTGAGTTCACTTGATCAAGTGAATCCGCATTTGCAGCTTTCATTCGAAAGGCGGATGATTTATGCTCCCCCCGCACCTTAGTTTTTTTTTTCTCCACTCCTAGGTGCAGCGGCTGGCGAAATCAGCATCCCGAACGCTCAGCTGTTCGATTGCCGTGGCGTCGCAAATAGAAACATTTTCACCTAAGCCAGTCCTGGCCAAAACGACAAAAGTCAGGCTAGGACAGCTGGCAGCATCCATGCGCCATTGTGAGCTTTTGTCCGTGAGCAACGAGGAGCTGTTTTAGGCAAACAGGGTGGCACAGCAAATCAAAATTGGAAATAAGAAACTTCTTTACAGAAAACCGCGATACTGGGTTTAATGCTGCGCCTTGTTTGATAAAGGATAAAACTTTCTCAGCTGGTCGGTGACCCAGACTACCAAGACATATCTACCACCACCGCCGCCCCTCAGCAGTCAACCATCGAAGAATCCCCTGGTTCGCCCTCAAATCATTCGGCATGTAAACTCATGAGACAAAATATTCCGGATGCAGTCTTTTCCGTTTAATATTTCTAAGTACACCCACTTTTTGTGTAAAAGACTAATCAAAGCTAATTCGTTGTCGCTTTCTTTTTTTTTTTTGGGGGGGGGGGGGTTCTTTTGTTATCATTTCATGACAAACGCCCGTGCTCTGCGTCGTGGCCCCCGCCGCTTTAACATGGCCAGTTGGCCCGTTAGCCTGCGGTGCACATACTTATTGCATAAATGATTTAGTGCGCTTGTTCTCACCCTTCACTCGGTAAAGCATAATTGAACTTGCGTTTTTGCTTCTAGTTTTGCGCATTGAATGGAATATTTGGGTTCACACCGCGAAGCTATACATGCAGAACGCAACATCTTAGTGTATTCTGTTCTGCGCACTCTGTTGAAAAGTCGACATTTGAAACGAACAGATGGTCAGTTTAAAGGTGCAGCCGCACATGTGTCTCCCAATGGAAATCATGTACCTTTTTTTTTCTGTAGCGATCTGCGCATGCGCGAGATGCCGGTCCGCCATTCTCGGCAGTCGCCCTGGGGAAATATAGACGAAAGGACGCGCCCTCAGCCCACCGCTCGGAGAGCTTCTATGCTTTCTTGCACTGCACGTTTTTGTTTTATCTATTTCGGCAGTTCCTGGCGAGTTCATTGGTGCACACAAAAAATGCTTACAAAGGAAAGAGGCAAATATGTTTGAGGCTGACCACGTTGCGAGCGCGCAGGTACCAGTGAGAGATTCGCAAAGATGAAAAAAAGTAAAGAAACAAGGAGCTTCGCCCACTGACGATGAGTCCCCGGAATATGCATTTGCTTTCGTGAAATTCATGTGACAGTTGGGGGTGACGGGTGGGCACGGGAGAGACTGAAATGCGAGAGTACTTTGTGCAAGAGTTTTCCTACAGCGACACTTCTGTGTGGCGTGCCTGACTGCCATATTTTAGTTCACCGTGACAGCCGCTCGGAGGACTGGTACTGAAAAAAGGTCCTTTAGCGAGCACACGATAAAAAGGGTAGCCTTTACGCGCCTACATTCAGAGAACGAGGATACAGCAGGACAATCATGCAAGCCTAGTGCAAAGGCCGAACACGCCGGAACACCTTGGAAGAGGAGGAGGAATGGCTTTATTGTCACGGGAGACATGAATACCCTGGTGGGGAAGGAGATGTAGACGGAGAGAGGGAGGGAATAACCGAAAAGATACCCCTGTTCGAGGTTCAATTACTGGAATTAGTGGAGAGCATTTTATAGTCTATGGTACCGTGAAATATAGTTCGTAGATTTCGTGAAAGGACAGATAGGTGCTCAAGAAAGTTTATGACAGGAGTCGGTCCAGGTGATCACAGCAGCTTGTAGAGACCACTGGTTAGTGAGTAATCAATCATTCTCTCTACCACTGAGGGATCTGCTCGAGCGCGTTGTAAATGCGCTTCTTCATCTGCGGGTTGGGAACAGATTTCCAATAGTGGCTCGCGGACAGCCGTGAAGTTTGCACAGTGCCATATCAAAAGATATCTGTTAGGGATGCATGTCGCGTCACAATACGGGCAGCGCTGGATGTTCGAGCTGGCTTCGGGTGTCCATTTATGCACTACATGACGGGTTAGTGCCGTGTTAGTGTAGATCTTACCATAGCTATCACCTTCCCCGAGCGTGCGAGCGGCTTGAGCGGGCCTAGTACACCCACTGCATGGGTGGTATCTTGCAGCCTCTTGCGACTCTCTGCCGTGAATTTCCTCAGGTAAAGTTGCCAACCTGGTCGCGGTAGGTTTTGCAACGGGGCACTGGAAACTAATGGAGGTGTGTCAAGAATTTCCCGGTCGGCGGCGTGAGCCATGTAGTTGCCATGTTACCCAGACGTGTGTCCCGGGGACCAGATTATGCGGATGCGAAGTGTCCAAAGTAAAGGTTGGCAGATTTTGTAGTGGGATAAAAGTTTATCTTTCCAACAGCTAAAAACAAAATGTTCAAGAAGCACATCTATTTATTATCCCCGGGAGCCTGAAAGACGGGCAGTTGGGAATTGACGAAGTTGTTTTGCAGTTAGCGCTTCGCATGTACCAGCAGGTAGAACGGAAATACACATTTGACTATGACGATCGCATGTCAAATATTCTCAGTGGCAGCAGCGAGGTTACTTGCTTATAAATGGGGTAAATTACCAATAATGTGCGATTAAGCAGCGTCAGAAATCAAACATACGGGTTTATGACACAGCTAGGGCAAGGCTATAAAGAAATAAAATGGTAGCCTTACTCTGGTGGGAGAAACCTCACAATTATTTTAATGCGTATACCACAACTAACAAGTTGAAAAATGTGTAAATATGAATACTATGATCAGTTTTCTTTATATCAGTCGCTTTATTTTCCTGAAATGTAAAAATCAGCGATAATTATTTGTCTTTTTTCACTGCGAACTGCTACTAAACCGTCGAATGGACATTTAATAAATTTTGTTGAATGTGACGCTCATTTTTCCGAGTTACAACAAAAATAATGCAAAAATGTTTAGCTTTCTAGAATACTCAGGAATTGAGTGCCATTTTGTGTAAATATCACGAAAATTGTGAAACATGATTTTTTTAAAAGACTTGAAAGGTGGACCTTTTTTCCAAATTTTCATTTTTTGTCGCATTTCACGAAGCGGTATTTTGATATATTTTCTTTGTAGAGCATTGAGAAGAGTATGAGGTGTTCAGCAGCCCCTCGTAAACACGTCTAAAAAACTAGATAGCTTAGCCTTTAGGGCGATGTGTAAAAAAAAATTTTTTAGAAGTGCCACTTTTGCACGACATTGCTCTCGCTACTAAGTTTGAGAAATGTTTTCTTAAAAATATATATATATTGCAAATATATATATTGCAAAGTTTGCAAATATTTGTTTGAAAAATTAGAAAAATTTGGAAAAAATTTCGCTTCGTTTTACAGGTCCCCAAAGTTGCCACACCAAGCAATGTGAAAAGTAGCCCAGCTCGATCGCGTTCTAAATATTTTTTTATTAAATGAACGATGGTGCTTCCCACTAAACTAATGCCAGTTCCATGGTGGTGAAGGTACAATGTTCTACGCAATATTAAAGTTTCATCTCAAACAAAAAATGGTCATGGCACCACTTTCGCTGTCCTTATCTGAACACACCCAGATAAACCTTTTTTCTTTCGTTAGCTTTATTCTTCTTCTTTATGTTTTTGTACTGTTTGTTTCCCAAAATATTTCTTCCACTAATTGCCTCTAATTCCTACATTATAACAACTAAATTTGTTAACTTCGCTAATGCATTTTTGTGAACATGCGGGCTGGTGCTTTGGAGTACTCGGCGAAGAATGCTTACGCATTGAAGCTTGGATCCACCGACAGAGAAATAGAAATACAGTAAGCTCCCATTAAAACGAACTCGAAAGAGCTGTGAAACTTTGTTCTTATTATGAGAAACTTATTATTATGGGCGTTTTTTCGCATTTTGCACGTTACAATAGGGAAAAAGTATTGTCTGTCTTCACACGAATCCTCTTAACCGAGTTCGTCTTTACGAGGGTCTAATATATAAGCGATGATCAAATAAGTGTTGAGAGTAATGATTTTTTCAATGTGCTCAGCAAACGTATTCGCACGCGAAACAGAAACAACAGGCGATTTCTCCGAAAAATACATTAAATACAGACGGATGGGGTGGGAGTATTGGCGCGTGCACAGAACTTGGGGAGAGACGACGTCAGAAAATTAGGAGCAAGGAATTAATTCGGCAAGGAATTAATAGGCCCTGCTGGAAGTCAAATAAAAAGGCGTTTGCCCGACATGCTGTGTCCTAGAGCTGGTGGTACAGATGACGACCGTGATGCCTTATGACTTCCCCTGACGATACTTACCAAGTATTTTACAGCGAGGCTGCATATGTCTAATCCCCCCCAGTTCTCACGCCCGCGTGGAACGAAAACTCGGTGTGTTGAACGAAAACTCAGGAACTTGTGTTCAGCGTATGTAAAAAAATTGAAGCATTTCCACTCAATGTGAAAGCTGTCGGAAGTGCGAGAGCAGTGACTCGCCAGAGAGGCTGTGGCGCCGTTATCCGCTCATTGCTACCACCACTCACGCTCTTACCCCTCCCCCCCTCCCCGTCTCACTCTTCTGTTGATGAACTGAACAGAGGTGTTTCCAACGCAATTCAAATTTCAAGCCTTGGAAGTGCTTCGCGCGCCCTCTGCCTGGAACAGCACGAGCGGGAGTTCTGTTCACTTTGTGCTTCCTTTTATCTTGCAAGTGCCGGAGCCTTACTTGGCAGTTTTGAACGCGTGTCTTCCGCGGCCACTTTTTTCGCTCACCATCGTAAAAACCAATCCAACGAGCGTTCCCAACTAAATGAACGCGGGGGTGGCCGGTTAATTACACAAGATTTTGTTTCAAATGTACCTGCAGTTTTCTTTGCGCTAAATATGGGGAATGTATGACAAGTGCCAGCGGTTCAGGAGTTTCGAACGGTTATGACTATATAAACCGCTTGTTCTTCGAAGCTTCTGTGTTACGCCGTTACGCCGTGGGGCTCTTTTGGGTCCGTTATGTCGCTACTACGCCCGATTACGGCTGTGGCTAGACATCGTGACCGCAAACGAGCTACGACGGCAAGGCGGGACCCTAAAGTGCTCTGCACTTAAAATTCATAAAAAATAAAAACTGGTATTACGGTCTCCATATTTTTGTATTATACTGCCCCTAAACAGTGTCTTCTTAGCAATGCATTGATATTTAGAGGCGGAGCCGATATTAAGAAAATCAATGTAAGTTTGGTCAGAGTCCTTCAATGCTTTTCGAACGGTATTAAGGGACTCTGGTTTGGTGTTCTGGATTTTTCACGGAAGTATTCTGCAGAGAAGCACGGACATCCACGGAGGGCGTATGGTTACTGCCCCATTTTTGTGCGCTTATTAGGGCGCTGAGGGAACAGCGCGCACGCGCACGAAGGCTTCACGCGCTCACTTTTGCCATATCCGTTCGGGGGGATTTTCCAACGTAGACATCTCACGGCCCGTTGCGACCTGACTGCTGTACTGCGTGATGCAGCGGTTTTGGTTTGAAGTGTTACACAGGCAGTAATATGCCTACGACGCCAGAGGGAAACGGACAGCCCCATGTTGGTCCCTAGAGTAAAACTTTAGTCATTACAAGTTTAATTCAGCTAATTAGCTAGGAGCTACGTTCAATCGCGAATGACAAACAAACGTGTTTTGTTTTGTGCCCTTCTTATGCTGCGCCCAGCTTCGCTGGTCACCTTTTTTATCGAGTGGAATGGCAGAGAATGTTTTACAGATTAGGTATAATGCTTTCGCGTGGGGTGCACTCGACAACCACGTGCGACTAATCCAAAAATGCAGAGCATTTTAAACCATGCGTTCGCGTTTTAACTGCCACGGAGAAAAGTTTTGCGCTGCTATTGCAATGCAACTTTACCCACCACGAAGCCGACTCCCTTTTTTACTAACAATGGATGCATTGACGGATCAGTTATGAGAAGTTAAGTGCGCGCTTCATGCTGACGACATTGCCAGGCAAGGTAAAAGGAGTCCAGAGTTGATGATCGTTGGATGTTTATGGCGCAAGGCCAACTGGGGCAAAGAGCGCCAAAACAATAGTCGATGATAGGGGTGAAACCTTAAATACTAAGTAAAATCAGCAAAAACAAAAGTAAAGTCACAAAACTACAATGAGCATGGCTGGTGTATAGGGCCAGATTTCATGATGCATGATAGGAAATGAGGTTTAAAAACTTGACTTCTGACAAATACTCAAACACCCGTTTCACGGAAACAATGGCTTCGTCACCTAGAAAAAACGATGGATGTAGGGGAATATGTTGTCTGTAGAGTTCTCTGAAGTGTTTGTGTCGTGTTGTGTGAAGTGCCTTGCATGTGATTAGTATGTGCACTACGGATAGGGCCTCTCCGCACCTGCTGCACTGGGGTCTAGAAGATCCGTCAGCAGATACGAGTGGCGTCGCATGGGTGTGCCCTATCCACAGCCTACCCAAGGCGACTTCCGTGTGTCTGTTGTGTGAGTCAGATGTGTACCGTCCCAAGTGTGGCTTTATTACATGTAGTTTGTTGTCTGTCTGTTCATCCCAGTGTGTTTGCCATGTTCTACGCAAGTGTTGTCTTATGTGTGGCTTGAGGTCTGTATATGGTACGGTTGTTATGTCTACAGTGTTCCTGAGTGCAGCAGCGGCTGCCCTCTCGTCTGCCAACTCGTTTTCCAGCGATCCCAGCGTGTCCTGGGACCCAGCAGAGGAGCAGCTGATGCTTCTCTGCGCATACACAGACATGATAGATTGAAATACAAGATTAACTATGTGGTTTTTGGGGGGTGTATGCGATGACAGTGCGTGAACAACACTCAAGGAATCTGTGTAGATGATAGAATTGGGAATTTGATTTTCAAGGATATGTCGTACAATCAGTAAAATTCCGTACGCTTCTGCTGAAAAAATTGTTGTGTGCACGCTCATGGTTCTGGATGCACTGAAATCCGGACCATGAGCAGCGCACGACACCATAGTGGAGGTTTTAGAAGCGTCACTGTAGAATTCAGCACGTGGGTATTTGAACTGCAAAGAAAGAAAGTGCTGAAGTATTGCAGCTCGCGGTACCCGATTTTTGTCAAGTTTCATAAAAGAAAGGTCACAGGACACAGGGCGAACTTGCCAAGGCGGTAAAATGTTTAAAGAGGATGACCTGTACACGTCTAAAAACGAAGCGCTCAGATCCGAGGCTCGCTCTTTCACTCTAAGTGAAAAGGGCAGAGGAACGGATGGGCGATTTACAAAGAGCAGAGATGTGGATGTATCGTTAAAGACAGGATAAAAAGGATGATTATTCAGCGATGAAATTTTAAAAGCATAAAGTAAGTCCATGTACGTCCGTTGGTTCTCAAGGCTCCACTTATTACACTCGGCATACAGACTCCTCAGCAGGGCTAGTGCGGAAAGCACCCGCCGAAAGACGAAGGCCCAAGTGTAGCACTGGGTCAAGAATTCGCAAGGCTGTCTTAGTCGCCGACCCATACACCACACTGCCATAGTCCAAACGAGACCCAACCAAAGCAGTATACAAGCGAAGCAAGAGTTCTTTGTCGGAACCATAGGATTGGTGGGAGAGAACCTTAAGTATATTCATTGTTTGAGACATTTATTTTTAAGTTCCTTGATGATGGGGAATGAATGAGAGTTTGTGATCAAACACCACACCTAAGAACTTGTGCTCCTTATTCACAGGAAGCGACACGCCATTAAGAGTAATGTCTGGGTCCGGATGGACCCCCGCGCTTCCTGGAGTACACAACGCAGGAGCTTTTTGCAGGATTCAATTTAAAACCATTCTTGTCTGCCCAGCCTGCAAGTTTCTTACACCAAGCTGGACTTGACGTTCGCAGATTGACATATTACATGATTTATAGGATATCTGGACGTCATCTACATACATGGAATACGAGATTGTAGGTGGCAGTGCCTTACCAAGAGAGTTCATTTTTACTATGAAGAGAGTGCAGCTTAACACAGCCACCTTGTGGCACGCCATTTTCTTGCACTGAACCCGTTTGAGAGTGCACCAACCAACTCTCACTCGAAACGTTCTTTCTGACAGGTAACTGACAAGAGTGTTTAACATGTTACCCGAGACACCGAATGACTTTAGGTCACTGAGGATCCCGTACCGCCAAGCGGTGTCCGTAGGCCTTCTCGAGGTCGAAAAACACAGTTACACAATACTGTTTATGAACGAAGGCATCCTTTATATACGATTCAAGAGATACGAGTTGATCGTTCGTGGATCGCCCCGCCTGAAGCCTGCCTGGCAGCTCTCGAGAAGACCATTGTACTCGAGGAAGTACACGAGCCTGCGATTGATCATCTTCTCGAGAAGCTTGCACAGGCAGCTCGTCAGGGCAATAGGACGGTAACTTGAGGGAGACGACGGGTCCTTTCCCTCCTTCAGGAAAGCTACAACTATAGCCTCCTTTCCAAGAGTTTGGAATGTGCCCCGAAAGCCATATCTTGTTATAGAGGTGTAAGAGTGTTAGAAGAGTGTCTGCGTGCAGGTATTGTATCATTGTATATGTGATGTTGTCTGGGCCTGGAGCTGAGGGTTTACACGTGCTCAGAGCAGCCCTCAGCTCATACAGTGAAAACTCTGAGTTATAAGAAGATGTTGACCGATTGTTATCTAGTATAGGCTTCTTTTCGGCCGTTTGTTTGTGTTTCATGAAAGTGTTTGTGTAGTGTGCTGAACTGGACACGTGTTGGAAGTGTTGTGCGAGTGTGTCAGCCTGGTCTACGAGTGTGTCCCCTGTTGTGCTGACCAGAGGCAGGCTGTGTGTTTGTTGTCCTTTGAGTTTACGTATTCTCGTCCATACTTTCCGTGTGTCTGTGTAGGAGTTAATTGATGTTATGAATGTACGCCAACTATCGCGTTTTGCCTCACGGCGCACACGTTTTCCAAACGCCTTGGCCCGCTTGAACAAGAGGAGGTTACTCGACGTGGGGGTACCGACGAAGGATACCCCACGCCTTGTTCTGGGCCTCTCGCGCCCCGCCTACAGTTCTCATTCCACCACGGCCTCCGCTGGTTGCGCGGGGCACCAGAGGTGTGGGGAATGGACCTTTCGGCGGCGTCGAGGATGTGCGCCGTGAGCAGTTGGGTAGCTCCTTCAACGTGTAGGTGTCCTATGGATGTGTGGTGTAGTTTGGATGTCTCTGTAAATGTATTCCAGTTAGCTCTTGCTTCATTAAACCTTTTATGGGAAGATGGACTGCTCGGGCCTGTACCTATATGCGTTAATGAAGTGGGGAAATGGTCACTACCATATGGGTCTGTGCCCACGCCCCATTCAAGACATGGAAAGAGAATTGCAGAACCAATAGCCAAGTCAAGACATGAGTATGTGTTATGTCCTATGTTATGGTATGTAGGCTGTTTATTGTTGAAAAGGCATGCTCCAGAAGATGTAAGGAATTTCTCTATCAGGCGACCTCGGGCATCCGTTCTGGAAGAGCCCCAAAGAGAGTTCTGAGCATTAAGGTCGCCTGTAAGGATGTATGGTTCGGGCAGTTGGTCAACCAGCGCCTCGAAGTCAGAGCTCGAGAGTGAGACATCAGGAGGAATGTATATGGAGCATACCGTTTATCAACCTATTAAATATTATTGTTCGAATTGCTACAGCCTCAAGGACAGTGTTCAAGGTGACAGGGTGGCATGCTAAGGATTTGCGGACAATTATGGCCACAACCGCCAGAAGAGTGTGTTGCAGCCATCCCTGTCTTTCCTGTATACCAGGTAACTATTCAAGAAATTTGTGTGTTTGGAATTAAGATGTGTTTCCTGGACACACATTAAACTTGGCTGATTGGCATGCAGAATCTCATGCACGTCGTCAAGATTATTCAGAAGGCCTCTGCAGTTCCATTGAACAATGTTTTCTCTTCCCATTATGATGTGTTAGAGCTACTGGAGTGTGATTATTTATGTAGGGTCTTTCGGGGCTTGCACTCTTGGAAGGGGTTTTCTGACCTTCTCTACTGACCTGGACGTCGCAGCCCGTTCCTTCCGCTGCGATGAAAGCCGGAAGGGCTCGACGTCCATGTCGTCATCTGATGGCAAGGGGGTGGCCAGCGGACTGGGCCCCCTTGACGTGGTACCCTTTCGGGTGTTCTTTGCCTGCGCTGCCAGTGCCGAAGGCGTGGGGAGCACCACAGGTGGCACAGGCAGTGAGGCGGGGGAGGGGGTCGCTGCGACTGCCTCCGTCTCCATCTCCGTGCCCTTGCGTGTGCTTTGGGCCGGTGGAGAGGAGGAAACAGAGGGTGCAGCGGCATCCCCAACGGACGTGGATGCCACCACAAGCCGCTGCTGACTTAGCAGGCGGTGCGGTGGCGGTTTGGGCCGCCAGAGGCAACCCAGGGGGGGGCGGGGGCGGGACCAAGTCCGACTCGCGGTACTGGGTCCCCGCCGAAACCAGACGCCGCTCCGCCCCCCGGCGAGCTGCGTCGGCGTACCTCCCCAGGGGAAAAGAGGCGAACCTCTCTCGCGCCTCGGGGAAGGTGATGTTTTTCTGTTACCTTTATGTTAATGATTTTTTTCTCTTGTTGAAACTTTTCACAGGCGCGAGAGTATGCTGCATGTGGACCCTGGCAATTCGGGCAGGTAAGGTTGGTTGCAGTGCAGTTGTCAGATAGATGATCATGCTGGCCACATTTGGCACATGTTGTTCTGCCACGACAGGAGTTGGTACCATGCCCGAACCTCTGGCACTTGAAACAGCGCCGCGGGTTCGGGATGTATGGCCGGACAGAACAACGGATGAAACCTGCGTTGATATGCTCGGGCAGTGTGCAGCGGTCGAAAGTCAGAATCAGATGTTTGGTGGGTATTTCTTTGTTCTCTCTCCTGATGACGATGCGCCCTTACTGCTGTCACGCCTTGTTCTTTTAGGCCTTCGAGCAGATCAGTCTCTGTCTCGGTTAGGAGATCTGCCTCAGAGATCACACCTTGACAACTGTTGAGGCTGCGGTGGGGTGTGACCCTGATCTCCAGATCTGCCATGCCGGGTTTGTTTCAGGAGGATTGTGGATTGCTGATTGGTTTTAACCTCAACTAGCACTTCACCAGTTCTGAGTTTTTTGGCGTCATATGTTTTGCCGATGATACCTTCAAGGTATTTAGAAACAAGAAATACCGATTGAGAAGAAACCGGCTTCGATTTGTCCACAGATTCCATGATCAAAAAACGAGGGTAGTTATCTTGCTTTGGGAGCGAGATAGAAGGCAAAGAAGGAAAAGATACTTCGGTGCGGCCCCTTTTCAGGGACCGATCACGTTTGGGGGGGGGGGTTTAGAGAATGCCATACATCATAGTATAGAAGCAGGGGACGGGGGTTCTTTCTTCTCAAACCTTACCCTGATAGCCTGAGAGGTCCCGGAGCTCCCTGCCTGGTAAACAGACAGGGAGCCCATCCGCCGGAGCTTGACCTGGGCTCCGACGGCCACCGTTTACGGCTTCTACCCTTCACCTTTAAACACCTCGCCACGGTTGGATCCAGCTTATGTTTGGGGGCTCGGGGTCCGCGGTATCGCCAGTACCGTCACCAAGATTGCTCAAGGTGCCCCGTGCGGGGAGGAGTCCAGAGTCAATGTCTGCTGACTACAGAGGGCAACTCCAAGGCAGGAAACCCGAAATATGGGAACCGCAAGGTGGATACTTCTGTTGCATGAAAGGGAGAACCTGCTTCACATACTTCGGCTCGAGGATCGGCGAACCAGAAAGAACTTATCAGCCGTATCCATGCGGCACTTAGGAACTGGAAAAGTGTTTTGCGGGGTACAATGACACAACATCTTTCTCAACAAGCTCAAAATAGAAGTTTACTCGGCAGCTACGACAATTTTGATGCTGATATGCAGCTAAAACTCGATCTAACGAAATCACTGGAAACCGCGAATTATTTCGTTAAATAGATAACTTCGTAAAATCGGTATTGTCATTTTACAGGCACTTGATTCCACAAATTCGATGTCTAAACGGAGGTAGTTACCATGACATCGTAATTGCGGCGGCCGCGGCACTCGTCTGCCGATAATTTAGCAATGCGTTAAATGTCCGCGGTGAAAAAAATAGGCCCGCCGGGGCTTAGCATGAAGTCGTCGCGCCCCAGCAGACGCGCGAAACAGCGCCTTTTATTGTGCCACTGCCCCGCCAAGCGGAACGCTGTTGGCTTCACGTCCTTGACGCACGTAAACAGGGCTTCCTCCGACTTCTCACGCGGTGTGGTCTTGAGGTTTTTTTTCTTCAAAGCAATTCCAGACGAAGTGGCATGGATGATGACGTCCCTTCCTTTCAAGTTTGTGGAAAGCGCGCTGGCCACAGGACTGCTGACTTTATCTCGTAGAGCTCCGTGAAAACGAAACTATATGCCTGTTTTTTTTTTTTCTGACGTGGCGCAATAACCTTCGTGGCGTAGTACCCGCCGTGGTGGCTCAGTGGCTAAGACGTTGTGCTGCTGGGCACGAGGACGGGGGTTCGATTCCCGGCCGCTGCGGCCACTTTTGTGATGGCGGCGAAAAGCAAAAACGCCCACGTGTACAAGATTTCGGCGCACGTTAAAGATCCCCAGGTGGTCAAAATTAATCCGAAGCCCCCCACTGCGGCGCGCCTCATCGCCTGCGTTACGTCGGCGCGTTAAACCCTTCAATCAATCAATCAATCAATCAATCAATCAATCAATCAATCAATCAATCAATCAATCAATCAATCAATCAATCAATCAATCAATCAATCAATCAATCAATCAATCAATCAATCAATCAATCAATTCGTGGCGTTCTGACGAAACACACTCGAAAGTGCTCCTTTTTAAAACCGAATCTGCTTACCAAATTGTAATTTTTCTGGTCTGCAGTTAAAAATACCTAGAAATTGCACAGCGCGCACACGTGAGGGCGTGCACGTGAGCGCGGGCCTCGCGGTGAACGCCCGGCAGTTAAAAAAAAACCAAGAATATGCCGAGCCATGGGCGTCCGGAAGGGGGGGCAAGGGGGGGCAATTGCCCCCCCCTTGGAGATTGGGATTCGATATTTTTATGCACTACAAAAAACTGCACAGCTTGGTTGGCCCATAATTAAAATAACTTTACCCTGAAGGGCAGAGAGGAGAGAACGACACCGACGTTCTCTCCCTTTCCCGTCCTTTAGCGCAAAGTTTTTTTAATTATGTACGTGAACCAACTAGCCAAACAATCCAAGCTACTCAAATGATTAGCACACTCAGGTCCTGCGTATCCGTAGGGAACGCCCTTCAGGACTGCGGTCAACATGGCACTTTAGACAGTGGGGCTCTTCGATTTACTGTCTCGGTCTCACCACGGACTCCCTGAGAAGCAGTCCGGCATTCGATTTTCCCATATATACCTTTGGCTTCGGGGAATCCTCGCACTATCCGCGGACTCTCCGCGGTGAGTCCGCGACAGTAAATCGAAGAGCCCCACTGACTAACATTGCCGGTCATGTGACGGCAGTGAAACAGACTGCCTGTGCTTGGCTATTGAAGATAACGAACAATTATGAAAGGTTTGACGTTTTTTTTTTCTTTTTCTAAACTCTAGATTTATGCAGTCTTACCGCAAGAACATCAGTTTTCGGACAAATTTGCAGCTATATCTAGCACATAATCTTCACCGCTTGTAACATCCTCCCGTGCCGTCCCATCACCTTGTACACCGTTTCCTTCGAAATTGCGAAATGTCGGCACCACCCAAGACCCGAAACAAAACCTATAAATCAGCCCCTCAAAACGCTGAAAGTCAGGGATGCCAGTAGTATCTTTATTGTGTGAGCCATTTCACTTCAAGGAACATTGACGGAGTGCCGTTGTATGTATGTAAACGTATTTTGCTGTGTCCTGGTGATCAGTTGGCGAGTCGAGAACCCTCACGCAGGCGAGACTGGCCACTCTTCTTTACAAAGTGACAGTAACTTTTCGCATTTTCTTTATTAACTTTATTTCTTTGTTCGGTAATAAAATCCAATGTATATTCTCCAAGTCTGGTTCTAATTCGAGGTTTGCAATTTTTGTAACCAGAAATAGCGCCTTTTTGGTGCTATCCAACCTTCCCCCCCCTTACCCCCCCCCCCCACCCCCCCGCTAACGGATGCCCCCCCTTGGAAAAAGTTCTGCGGACGCCCTTGTGCCGAGCCCTCGTGTGTGCGCGCCTAGCGGCCACCGCCCAGCGTACCCCGGCGCAGGTTTGTTAAGCCAAGCATAGCCACTTAGGGAGATTGGACAAGATTGGCATAAAAAAAAAAAAAACAGCGTTCACCGTAATGGTGGCAACACTTCATCAAAGCGATAAAGACACGTCATAGCGTACGCCCCTCCAAGGTGATGTCCATTGATTATCACTTCCAAAAAAATAAGAGAAGCTCATACTTATATCAACAATGACAGAGTAAAGGCAGTTGCGGCAGCGAAGAAGATGCAAATCGGCTGCAATCATGGACTTAAACCTTCGTCAAGGTCGTGAAGGTTGCGTACAGGTGAAGGTGAGCTTCTTTCATCTTTTTAAAATGTCTGTTTCTCCAAATACTTCGTTAAATCGAGAATGGCGCTTAATCTATGTCGTTAGTTCTAGTTCATAAAAACATCGAGCCGTATAGGCACCTGAGGGGCATCCCAATTTGTTCGTTAGATCGTAAAAGTCGTGAGATCGGCTTTCGTTAGATCGAGTTTTGACTGCACATCAAAGTTTCAATGAAATGCTGCATCCGGAACGCACACATGAAGAGACTGCAAATGTAATAAGCATTGAGCATCGAGTTCTAAAAATGACTGTTTGAGCACCTGAGATGGTTCGACCACGCGGTGATTAACTACGACGGCGACCTCCTATGAAAGGTATACTGGAGTTGGACGCCCTGGGATAAGAACAAAGTTCGCAGAGCGAAATGTGGGAGGATGTAATCCGAGAAAACCTGAAGGCGAAATGCCTCCATAATAGATGATGGTTACTGATACCACAAAGACGGAAGCACTCAGCGGTAGCTAAATAAAATACATTAAAAAGCCACGTGAAGGAGAGCAATTATTTAGTTTAACGCAATTGTTTTTTGCGTGTACTACTTTCTGCTGCTGCATTTAGATCAGGCTCTCTCGTTATTATGGTGTTTTTGACGACGACGTTATACACACAAGGGATACGGGAGCGGAAAGCGGCGGTTATATTCTGCTCTGGAGGCAAAACACAATGAAAAACGGAAATAGCCTAATACAAAGCCGAACCGCGGAATTTTTAAAATTTTATTTATTCATTGAGTGTGACGATGAAGCAGCTGTGCCTTGTGGTCTTCCTACATACTGCTGACGTCTACCTACACTGGAAAAAGCCCGCGTGTTTTGCCATGCGAAGCACGTATTTAGAGCAGGAAGTGGTGCATGACACACACAGCAGATGTGATACACCGTACAAAAAATTCAAAAGAGCAGTGCAGAGACATGCCGCTTCTACCCTCCTCCTACTTGCACTCATGCGCCTGATCGATATACCACGCGCATTATCAAGTAAAAAATGCGCCCTGCATCATTTATTTTTTTGTTTGGAAGAGTTTGCTGTAGGCCGAGGGGCAAAGTAAAATCTGGTGACTTAGGTAAGGGCAGATATTTCAATCCTAAGCGAAGCGATTTACGATTAATTTTGTAAGGCTTCAACTTTGCACAAAACTTTCTCGTTTTGTCCATCCTGACAGCGCAAAGGTGTACCAAGTTGATTGCCGCAACACAGTGCCTGTACAAGTAAGCCTGAAATCAACTTTTAATGCCCGGAATTACGCGAATCTATAGAGGCAGTCCGCATTATAAACGCCCAAGTGTGTCCTTACACTCGTTTTCTTTAGTAAAAAAATCGGGATTATTCTTCCCTTCTGAATAAACGGACAGTAACTCTACGTATGATGACAACAGATGGATGTATTCATATCCACCCGCAATCATCTGCTCACACACTAGCTTAATCTGCGACTCACATTGGACTTGCATCAGGATTAAGCTCACCATTATGATGGATCGCCGATCATGTGGAGAGGTATAGCGCCGCTTCCACATTCTCTCCCTCTCCATTAACGTCAGGCGCGGGTCTTCCCCTCCTGATTATTGAGGACTAGGTCGTCATGACGATGCATCTGGGGTCCGTGAGTGGGATGTACGTGGTACGTGCGTATCACGTCTGAGCTACTTACCACAGATGTTTTTGCATCGATGGTATGGATGTATCTGTGGTACGTACGCATTATTTTTCTTGGAGCCAAGCATTGAAAATGTCATATACCGATAAAAATCTGCAGAAATTCAGAGAATTTTCTACTAATGCGTAGCATTCTTATGCCGCTTATTTTGAGTGTGAGTTCTTTACAGCCATTTTTTTTTTGTTTTTCTGAATTCAGTCCCACCAATTATCTCGATTTACGTTATTAAACAATTAAACGTAGAACGTCCACGCAAGTTGCATTTTTGTGGAAATGCAGGGCGTTACACGGTCCTGGCTGGGGGGGTACTCGGCAAAAACTGCTACGCCTTAAACGCGTCAAACTAAAGTAGCTTGCTTTCCGAATTCCGCAGCTTGTTGCACAACTTCTCAGGTGTTACTACCACACGATACTTAAGCGGCGCTAAGGTGAGTTTAGGACGCGTATAGGCCGGTTATGAGTTTGTCCGGCCGATTTACACGCATCTTTGAACGAGAGAAAGTTCGTTCAAAAGCGCCCTCCGCCCCCCCGGCATCCTCCCCATCGATCTGCTGACGTCAGCTACGACGACACAACGACTCGTCTGCAGCGCTCAATGGTGTAGATTGGTAGAAACGTATAACGTGCACAGCCTGTGCCTGAAGGGAAAAAGCGAATATTTTATAACAATAAAACTAGAGAAAATAAAAACAGACAATTGGGGTCTGCTTATAACTTTTTAAAAGTGTAAAAGCGGTAGCCTAGTTCGATCTTCTTTTGATCTGCTTCTGCTGATCTGCTGTTGAACTTCCTGTCGAATTTTGTGGCCGCGCCCGTCACCACTTGACAAGCCCCCAGGACAGTATCCTCTGAAGATCGTTCCACTCGCTAGCCATCGCCGTTTGCAGGCGCGCGCCGCGTTGCCATTTTCAGGAACCCTCCTCCCACCCTCCTCCTGCACTACGGTTTTGTAGCGTGAGCTACACTGGCCGAGGTTGAGCAGGTGCGCGCGGCTTCTGGAGAGCCATGCTGCGCATGCGCGAGGAGCAATGACGTCTCACGGCGCACAGCTGGCGCGCCGTAGCCGCCGTCGCCGCGACTGGATTGGATTTGATTGGATTGAATTGAATAGGATTAAATTGGACTGTATTTGATTGGATTGGATTGGAAATCTTTTTAGCAGCAGTAAGCATGATAATCAGCTAATCCTAGACAACCAGGAAACCTAAGAATAACCAGCTGAACCTTGGCTCACGCTACGTATATCCTGGCATAGCCGAGCTAAGCCACTGCTATTTTTTTTTTTTTGAAGGTTAAGTTAGCATAAAAACTGCAGTCATACCGCAGCGTGACGTCTTTGCGGTACTTGTTGCTACGGACAGAACAGCGCAATGCATTTGCTTATTATGCCGCCAATCATAGAATAAACGAAGGTTCTAAGCATTCCCAGAACAGTCAAATCCGTGAATACACAACCAAAAACTGCACAATATAGCCACAAATATTACTTTGAGTAATTCAGTTTAGTGTCCCTAATAACTCATTTAACAAGCTGAGCGCAGCCAGTGGATGATACATTGTGGTTAACAATCCGCCCACTGTGCACGTGTAACTCGTCGTTAAGAAAAACTACAAAAGGCGCGGAAATGTCTTTCTAAGACCCCAGCGCCTATTGTCGCTTTTCTTTACGATCATGCACAGTGGGCGGATTGTTGACAACAATGTAGCGTCCACAGCAGCTTGTGAAATTAACTATAGTATGGGGTTACCTACAGGTACAAAAAGGATGACGCACGAGTTTTGCTGCGAAGCGTAAGCAACCCGTCTCAGCAATAGAACCATAAATGTTCCGTGGTGGTGTCACGCCTGACACTTCTCAAACGTGTGGGACATGTCAACAATTTTTACAGCTTCACCTGTACTCGCCCATTCCCTATGGCGTCACCAGTGGAGACACATATGACGTCATCAGCGGCACACGCAAACCAAAGCTATTGCTATGGTGCGGATACGTGTTGTTGTCTTTGCTGCTGAGCCGTACGAACAATTTATTGTAGAAAATCGACATGCGGGACATATAGAAGTAACAGTATAATGTTCTGGCTGCACGCCAGCCTGCATTCGTTATCCGACGACTTGACGTTTCGGGTAACTACAAGAATATTTTAACATTCAGGCTTTTAACAAAGCACCCTCCTCCTCCATTTTAAGGTAGACAGCATCGTTACAGCTACAGCTTCAATTCGCAGTATCTATGCATAACGTTCGCGAAATTTTCCGTTGGGACTCCATCACATGGTTCTTACCGATTTGAATGTGCACATCTTCGACAGATTGGTCGGAGTTAGCACAGGACCGGGGTAATTAGAGATTAATGGGAGAGGCCTTTGCCCTGTAGTGGGCGTAGATAGGCTGGTGGGGATGATGATGATGATTTTCGACAGAACTCTGTCTGGTTGGGGTAAACTTGAGGAAGAGGCAAATACACCAACCAATGGCGTTTATTGAAAGCGGTCCCAACGTTTCAGAGCCTCCTCGGCTCTTTCATTAGGGGTGACTGTGTATGACAAGAAGCAGTTATACAAGGTGTATTCTTCTTTTTCTTTTTACTCGCATCTTTCCCGTGTGCGTCAGTGACCGTGGGCGTAGATGGTGGTAAGGTCTCCGAGGGATATATTCAGGCCTTCCCAGTTCCCTTGTATGTGCCAGGGCTCGAGGAGTATTCTTTCCGAATAATTGGTTTCGGTGCCAATCACCTGCACGCCGTCCAAGTCAATCCTGCGGTCAGCTTTTTCGCAGTGTTCGGCCAATGCACTGCGCTAAATGTCCAACTTGCGAACGTCGTTCTTGTGTTGTCGGAGGCGTTCTGGGAGGTTCCTGGTCTCCCCAACGTAACTAGCGGGGCATTGTGAGCAAGCAATTTTGTAGACGACCCTGTGAGCTTTTTCTTTTGGCGGGCGCGCTTTCGGTAGGGGCATTAGCCGTATAAGCGTCGACAGTGGCTTGTGGGAGACGACAAAGCCTTCCTTCCGAACAAACTGCTGCTTCTTGCCTTTCACAGTCACATCTAATGAAGGAGCCGAGCAGGCTCCGATACGTTGGGACCGCTTTCAATAAACGCCTTTGGTTGGTGTATTTGCCTCTTCTTGCCGATTGTATGAGCTACCAAAATTATTAAATACTTCTCCGTTTTCAGCAAAACTCTGACCTATGCTTCACATATCGAGAGATTAGTTGTGAAGCGCTGTAGAGTTAAGCCAGTGAAAATTGGTTCTATACCTCACTGTTCCTTTTCCGTTTGACACTTCGTGCAACCGCTTGTATGCGTATCTCGGATTTACAAGGCACATGAAACCTCAATTTCCTCCCTTAAAATGTGATGAAACGTTAATGGCATGTTGACCTGCGCCATCTGACGAAGGTATACAAGGGCCAAATTTTATTTTTCCGAATGTTATGCGCATTCGCTGTAAGACGCTTACGTGTGGACACGGAGCTGCCGGTTAAAATAACGCTGTCATTTCGATGTTGTTACAGATTCTCACTACATGCAGTTCATGGATGCCATCGCAAGCAACCGTTAATGAACGGCACCCAGCATTTTTTTTAGGGGTGGGGGCTGTTGAATTGTATAGTCAACTTCTTAATTCTTGTGTATAGCTCATTCGGCGGGTGACAAACTTGTGAGGGATGCTAGTCGTCGTTTGTTGCAGGACCTCTCCTACCAAGGCTTCGGTCACCGGTATCAGCCCCTTGCGATTTTTATACGATGTGTGGCGACTGGGTCATCTTTATCATTACCCATTCCGTTAGAGGATGTGGGAAGGTTATAATTTTGTTGAAAGTAAAGTCTTTCGACAAAAAGAACTTTGACGTTGGTTTGAAACAACCAGTAATTGGAATCACTTTTTAATCGCGAGGACATTGCCTGGGGAGAGGAACAGCGGGGTTCAGTGGTGAGGCAGCCTTGCCCGTCTATGAGGTTCGGGATGAAGGCACACCTCGTCATATGGGCAATTGGCGTGTCATGAATACGAACATACCCTCTCATAATAGCATACGCTTCACCTATAGACTATTACTTAGCAGTGCAATAACCATAACAATCGGCAAAAAAAAGATGTGCCAAAGCGAACAGACAACGTGTAAGACGTTTTGTGCCTAAACACACTCCCCCTGACCTGCGTGCTGAAATTTCGTACAAGGCAGTCCTGCTTTATCATTATATTACCTTTATTGCGCTTATATTGCTATGAACTTCATAGGTCAACGGGTAAAGTAATACTTTTGTTCGATATTTATTGGAATTGTGTAATTTCTTGTACTTTCAAAATTCGTACATCGGAAAGACCAGCCTGCATTCCGTCATACCTCCTCCTTTATAACGACAAGTCATGGTGTATTGTGCCAAGTATAAACAAAACGCGTATTATGCAAGTGATTTCGAGCGTTTAATGTAACCACAACGCCGACGTACCAGCATAGTAGCTAACAGAAATATGCGTTGCGTGTAAATGTCGTATGCATAGATGCAGACAGCACATCGCACTTGTCTTTGATAATTGTAGCGTTCAAGAAATCCTATGGCGAAACATTTTGGACGACTACGTTGATTACACTGTTGATTACACTTCCTAAAATTAACGCTGCGCCGGCCCCATTAAAGCCTCGGGGTGTAGGCTATTAACCCAGGCGGTGCACGATGTGTAATGCAAAGAGGTCACGGCCGATCCGTACTCCGGTATACGTCGTCACGGATAAATAAACAAGCGGGCTTCAAGCGGCCTGCTACGCTTCCACGCCTCGGAGGGGAGTCACATGTAACTTCTCAGTCGGGCCATAAAAACCTTCCGTCGGTACGGCCCGTAAATCTACTTTATGACACGCCCCGAGTATACGATTACGGTAGCGAGCCTTGTCGGCGCTCGCGTTACGGTTAGTGGGCGATATCCTTCTTCAAAGAAAGAAGTGCCCTAAATGAAGGCGGGAGAGCAAATAGACATACATAAACGCTACAACGCACTCGTGAACACGTGCGCGCGGCGCCAGCTCTTCACACGGCTTCGTCTGCGAGTGGGGGGGATATGAACGGGTCAGAAACCTCCCGGATGCGAGGCTCTTCCCGTAGTTCCCACGAACCGACAAACACTGTATGTATGGAGACTATTGGTCCCAGAATTTGTATCGTATCCCGAAATGAGTGGTTGGCACCCAGATATAGAAGTATGCGTAGTATATTATGTATACTATATACTTTAATGTACACTATATATTATAGTATATGTACTATAACTTATATACATTGTGGCCATGGTGTGGATATGCGAATTCGTTGTGCTAATAAGGTCACGGCTAACCGGATTATGGCATATACAATAATACATGATTTTATGAATGCATTGATATAGAAACTGCTCGAGACACCTGTTACACCGTTCACACTTCAAGCGTGGCTTATATGTATGAAAGCGCTATAACACTACGGCGTCTCTCTTTCTCTAAAATCGGGAGCTATTTTAAAAGCTGCAAAGCGATCAGAAATCGGATTGGTATTAACGTGTTTTCGAACATTTGGGTGTTATTTCTCTCGAAAAGGAAAGTTTACTCGGGAATATTAATATATGTTAAAGAGAAAAAGCTTCGGCATGCGTAACTCACACCAAGAAGACTGCAGTAACGGTGCGAGAACAAGGTTGCCGAAGCCATTTAGTCTCTGCATGCATGCATTTCAGAAGGGTGGTCATGTTGTTGAGCTATAATTCATCCCGTGTTGTTATTAAAAAAAATTTATTTTGCGATTTAAAAATTGGTCGCGTATCTGCTCACGTCAGTGCAAATGCCGACTTTTGAGAACCGGGCAATAGATGTCGGTGCCAATGGTGTTTATCACGTTATAACTTCACATGCTCTATTGTGAACAGCTTCTCATTCTTGACTCTCGTTCCTTTAAACGAATAAAAAATCTTTAAAGGAGTAAACACCCTACTATCCGCAAATGCTTATTGCCATGCATGTACAAGCTAAGATATGACATATGACACCGCGTATTTTCACAGTTTCCCGAGGTTTGTTACCCCATTATATCTCTGTGCTTTACCCATCTTTCAGATAACTTCTCATTTTTCTTCATGCGCCCCACTACTGGCCTGCCCTTCGAGAATACCCTTCTCCAAATCAATCGCACACTAAAGAACGAAGAATTAAACTTTTGAGACGTGTGCAAACACATGGTACAACGATTCCCTCGTGTCACCCACGTCCACAATTTACCCAACCGTTTCACCTACAAATGGCCCTGACTGCAACACACCAGCCCGTACCCATCCCCCTCGTGCTCTCCTGCCCACAACACCCTTCATCCCCTCCCTCTCCTACTCACTATCTTGGGGATGCGCGCTGACCAGCGCAGATCTGCAGACCAGTGAATCCTGATCCGAGCAGCGAAAGCCCGCGCTTACCAGGACTAACAGGGCCACCCAGGCCCAGCTGCTCTTAATTTAGAGTTTAGGAAACTTTTACTCCACCTTCCCCTCCTCCTCGTCGTCACAATCGCGCTCGCAACCTCCAACACGTGTGTGCACCATTCGAGACGGAGTCAGTTGCGTGCATTCTAGAGCGCACTTATCGCTTCGATAGATGGCTGCTCTGCTGCTCTAATGAGGACAGTCATACTCCTTATTTGCGGATGGGACGGTGGTCGCGTGTAACTTTCACTTGCCGCAACGGTTATTTAAGCAAACGTTGAAAAAAGTAAGAAAACGTGGTTCCGGTTATCGGCTGTACTATTTTTGCGGCAGTCTAAAGTCAGAAACAACTCAAGCCCGCGGCTATTATGACATTCATAAGCGCGATAACAGTTGTCACCTTCGTCTCAATCAGAGATAACTCTGTTTTTAAGTCTATGTTTCTTGATTCTGTTACCTGAAACTGCTTGCCATTTCACCCACTACTTGCTTATCGTTGTTCGATGTTTTTCGTCCTGTCTCTGGCCCCGCGATGGCCATGAGAGTACGTAAATAAAGAAATAAGCAGTACTGCATCTAGGTTTTTTTTTTCGCGTAAGTTTCCATGTTGATGATAATTACTCCAGACGTCCACACTTGCAGCACCCTGTAATTTTGCCTGCCCGGTTACTCCTTCTCACGGGGTGTGCTGCGTCATCATCATGGACTAAAGAACATGTGTTCTGCGTTGCCTCATACGCAATGTGTGACGCAAATAGAAAGTTGATTATTAGTATCTATCTCAGTCCTTGCGGGCTACGCTTAGTTCTTTCTGCAACTTCACACTTCTTCGACTTAACGGTGAAATGCGAAAGGCGCCGGACATTTGCTCCACGCTGTTCCTCGGCCGTCGAAGCATCTATCTCCAGAAGTCTATCTTGATGGTGAGTTCAGAAATTAAATATATCGCTGTCCTTGCGGGAATAAACTAACACTGTTGCCCCATATCTGCAAGCCAAAGCTACCCCCTAAGTTTCAAAACGAATGAGAGACCTGCATACGAAACAAAACGGAGGTTACGAGCTGCGGAATTAAGATTGTGAAATAAATGTTACGTGGAAAATATAGGCAAAAACGAAAGTGCTATCTGACATGCGCATGTGCTTGCAGGGATAATACGCGATAGTAAAATCTATCATTACGCGAACAGTCGTGGAAAAACCTACTCAAACGAGGTAAGAAGATGACCTCTATGATAGTCACACAGAAAGGAAAGTTGACTAAAGTAACAGAACTGTCACCCTTAAATGCCCGGCCTGGGCTGCGATTAGCACCCACTAAGCGTATGCATGACGTTTAAGTTAAATGGAAACAGCCCAAAGCTATGACGTTACCAACACTTTTAAGCGACTCTTGAAACACCGGTAAAAGTTTCAACCAATACGTTATTCCTCCACAAGTTAATATCCCGTGACTTCCAAACAGTTTTTACTCGCATTTTTTTTCTCCCGGCACAAAAAGAAACACAGCCGAAGATACCAAAAACGCTGTTCATATGCTGTGTGTACTGCCGGATTCAAACGGTTTGATTGATGGCTCACATCAAACGAAGGCACGTTCTGTCCGCGACCGCATCGATGCATCCTGCCTGGCCTCGATTAAAATACTTCTACGAACGCCCCACCACCACTATCCAAAGACAACAAAACCCGGACCGAATCGGCGGCGAGTCGAAACGATGGCACGCGTGCGCGCGTGCTAATGCAGAACAGTCACGAGGGGAATGGGGAGGGGCCGGTAGCGTGACGACGGCCCGTCAAAGGCGCGAGGGGGGGGGGGGGGGGGGGGGCGGAACGGGCGGGGGGGTCACCTACCGTGACGACAGTGACGGGCGCCGCGGCGGTGGTGTCAGGACATGGTAATCCTACGGGCTTCTTGAAACGTGTCTCCAGGTGAGATCGCGCCGACGAAGTCGCGTGCACGGTCGACCTTGCCGACGCTACGCCGGCGTTGCCGCTGCCAGTAGCGGTGCCGTCGCTGCCGAGACGTGCGCCGCTGCGCAGGGCCATGCCGCCTCTGCGACTGCTGCCGGCGGTACGACGGCCTCGCCGCTTCTACGCCCAGGACCGGACTACCTCTTTCCTCGCCGGGCCGCCTCCTTCTCTCGCTCGGGCGCCGCTCGCTCTATCGCGGCACGCGGCGGCGCGCCGTCGGCGGTGGCAGCGCCGCTCTAATAATCGAATTCGGCGCTGGCGGCGATGGGCGCCAGCATTGGCGGAGCCTTTCTTCTCCCCTCGCAAAGGCGCGCCGCCGGGGAGGGTGGCGACGCCCGCGGAAGAAGCGACCACGTGACGCGTCCGCGGCCAATGGGCGCCCGCCAAGGGCTTCCCGAGATGGTACGAAAGGTGGACGATAAACGAAGGAACACCGCGTCGGGGGATGCCCTGGGCGACGCCGACGCCGTCGACGTTCCCCTCCTGATAAATTCGGAAGAGGGCGGGAAGAGCGCGCCTCGCTGCTGTCAGCGCCTGCCTCCTCCGCCTCTCTCGACTTGGGCTTCCCACGTCCGGACTCTCGGAGGCGGTTAATTGTTAAAAAGATACATTTGCGTCAACATTTCTTCTACCCCCTTTGCCTCGGTTATCGTTTGAAGCGACCAGTCATAATCTTTACGACAACGATCCCCGTCACGCAAGTGTGATCCCGAACGTGCGCGCTCCCGGTTACGTACCGACCAACCCCTACTAGGGTTACACCAAGGCTCACCCTACGGGGATAGCAAAACGACGCGTGAAGGACTTATCATCAGAGCCAGTAGGCCGTTGCGAACGACGGAGCGTACAGGATGTTGAATATTACCGCATCACTTCATCATCATGAAACCTCGAAGAACCACGTTCTCGGAGGTCGCACGTGAAAGTGCGCCGCTTTGCTAAGTGCTCCTGAGTTGTTCAACGGCGGCGATTATAAACTTTCAAGAACGTGCGCTTGTTGGCCATCTGTCGTGAGAGGCCGGGTGCCGCGAATGCAGGCTGCGTGTCATGCACGCGTTAAACGGCGGTTACGAGCTCCTGCCAAAAAACGCAGGTTTGCGGCCCGGGTACACCCCGCCCCTTTTTAGGCGTCTTAAATGCTGCCGAGATCGGGACCACCCAGTGTTCTTGTTGCGTAATTAGAGCTCATTTGTCACACCTTGGTAACTAATAGCACGTAATTTACATAATATACCTATACGCGTCGTGTGCGCTTCTTTATTTAAAAAAGAAACATTTGACAGCACGATAAGAAATATGAGTACTCTGTTTCCTGCACGAGCTGTGGGCCCTTTGTACAGCTAATATTTAGCGGTACTGAAGCAGGGTTAGGGAAGATTTTTTTCGTCCACACTTACCGGTTCTTAAATATTTCGGCGTGAGAAATTGTTGATCATTTTCTCGCTGTCTGCCACCGCCATACTTTTTTCTTGCGTGACATTGCGGCACTGACGACAAAGCTAGCTCTCATAGCTAGAAAATTGAGGTGTACAGCGGGAATCCATATTACATTGAATCGCTAAAAAAACTTCGGCAGTGCCTGAAAGCTTTTAAAAAGCCGATGCTATGAAAGACGAAGTCGATGATTGTGGGGTTTAACGCGCCGACGCAACGCAGGCGATGAGGCGCGCCGTAGTGGAGGGCTCCGGGTTAATTTGACCACCTGGGGATCTTTAACGTGCGCCGAAATCTCGTACACACGGGAGTTTTTGCTTTTCGCCTCCATCAGAAAAGCGGCCGCCGCGGCCGGGAATCGAACCCGCGACCTCGTGCTCAGCAGCGCAACGCCTTAGCCACTGAGCCACCGCGGCGGGTGAAAGACGAAGTCAAGGTTAAAGTTACACGATAAGTACTTGTTAAAACAGTGAAAAAGAAAAAAACACTTTTCACGTTTTTTTTTCAAGGATGTAAAAAAAAATAAGTAAAGGTTCGCAGTTCACTTTTTCAACAGTTTATTCTTACTTTTAAAATTGCTTCTTGTAAAAACTAGCGCTAGAACACTGGGAATAAATAACTTTTAATACCTAATCATTTTAACCATAGGCATAAAAAAAAAATTCCGCAATTCCTCTTCCATGATTGTCGTTATATGCGAAGAATTCCTTTGCTTGGAGAATTAGTCATGATTAGTTTGGAGGCGCCCGCAAATAAGGGCCCGTCGATTCTCACAGGAAGGTACTCCCGTAGTTCCAGTAGCACCAATGTAAATAGTGCGAATTGTGCAAGAAGTGAAAGTAGTAAAAGTATGCTTTGCAGTACCTTAAAGCACGCTTCACCGCCATGGTGCTCATTGTGCGGTGGTGCATCCTTTACAGGTGGCTTGGTGTAAGTGGCCAGATAGGCGCATAGCCAGCCATCCATATAAAGTTGATTAAGTGGCCGACGAATGCTTCGCATCAAAAATTCGGTGCGTGCAAGCGCCTACTAAGGGTTTTTTGATTGCTGTCAAAATTAAAATTGTACCTTCAATTTTTTTTCCAAATAGTGTAATTTCTTCGTTATTTCCGATTACTGAGTTCGAATTTCTTGTTTGTATTAATTATGACAGAACACTTCGCATTTGCAACGTTTCTCCCACAAATGTTGCGGTGGTCTAAAGATACAAGTAAAACACATGTCACTTCGAGGCACTAAATGGCTCCGTGAAAGACGGATGAAGAAAAAATTCACGGCGCGAAATGAATGCATTGGTAATGTTCGTAACGTGCAGCATTTTTTATTGGAATCAGGGATGGATAATTACGTGATACCTCTCCCCCATTGCTGCGTACTACATTTTTTTAAAACACCGATCCCGAGCGTGTGGCACGTACGCACATAAAGACCGCCCAACCACTAAACCCATCCCCATGTTTATAAAGGTTTCTTGAATGTACAAAAAAAAATAGTTTAGATCACAACATTATAGATTTTCACCCAAGTAACGAAAAGAAGCAAACATGGAGGAGAAAAGCGAAAGGAAAGGCCGAGAGGTTATCCAGGCTTAGAGCCCGTATTGCTACTCATAATTTTGCATAAACAAAGCAGAAGCCAGCGGAAAACACGACTCAATAAAGTTCGCCCTAACCACCCTCTGAAAACCCTAAATCAAACGAAACCACATCTAACGACCTTTTCTTTTCGTGCTTTTTTAGTTTTGGTTAACACTTTCCACAAACCACCTAGTGATTTTCGGCGGCTGTTAAATTGTTACTGAGCGCGTATTATGAATACCCGGCCAATAGGGTCAAGATGAGCGCCATGACTCATCCTTACGCAGGCTCCGCTTACACATGCAAATACACTGGTGCGGCCAGCCGCGGCGTCAAAGCGCCACAGCGAAGGGCAACGATCGCTATGCCTGCCATATAACGTATACCTAACCATCCTCCAGCACCTATACCTAACCCCAGGTCGGCGGCGTCGCAGCAATCGCGAAATTAATCGACCCCCTGTGCACACCTAAGCACTCGTCAGCGAATAATTATACCGGTAGCCGGGCGAGTTTGCAGTCATTATTTCATATATTATGCAGATCTCCTGAAAGCCGTGCCGACGCAACCGTCGGCAAGCCCTTTGCCCCAAGGGCCTGGCACACGTCGGTGCAGAAGTTTCGGCTGCTTTTGTGGAAGCCACGCAGAACAGATTGCGGAGCCGTAGGGCCGTCGTTGCTTTACGTAACGCAAACCTGTTCGGCGGGTACTGGTACCCCGGCAGTGTTTGAAGTCAAGCTTACCACTCGTGGAATGACACTGCAGTGGACACGGCACAAAACGAACTTGCTTGTCGAAACAGTGCTGCTGTCTTCTGGACACGCGAGTCGAGCCCCAACACGGTTCCTCGTTTAGGCTACGAACGATCCGCGTCGACATTACTTTAGCCGTCTTTTCCAGCTAATGGAGCTTACTAGTGCAGTTTATCTTCGGCTCTGTTTTCAATCTCCCTCGTCAGGGCGCGCTTCCTATATGCTCCCGTGACGGCCCAGCTTGCCTGCCCGCGCAGCTCCGTGCCTGCAGCACCACGCTGCCGCATTCCTGTTTTGCTTTATTTTTTAGGTTACGCGGAGACGTGGAAGGCAGGTAGATCGGCAGGTTCGCCATGTGTGTTTTTTTGTTTGTTTTGTTTCGTGCCCGCGGGGAGGATCAACAACCTCTGGAAGGAAACAATTTAAATGAGCCCCGTTGCCGGGCCCAACTCGGCAGCAGCCAAGGCCATGGTCCCCGGAGAGACCACGCCCACTGCGCAAAGTGGCCGAGGATCCCCAGGCGGCCGGAGGAAGAGGAAGCAGAGGGGGAGTGCCACTGCCCTCGGACGCGCAGGACCCCCCTCGGGCGGCAGGGGGTGCTGCCGGCCTAAGACAAAGGGGGGTCTCCGAAGAGCGTCCAGGGGCGGCACTGCAATTACGCCGCGAGGGCCGATGTCTTGCCGGTTTCGGCCCCGGAGAGTTCTCCCTCCCCTTTCTCCCTCTCTCATTCCTCCCTCTCGTGGGGCCTTCTTCGTGCGTATTTATACACGTGCCGCAGGACGAATTGCGCAAGCGTGTGTATAAGCGTTACAGCCACCGATGCCCGCCAACTCGCACGTCGACGTTGTACGCGCACGCGTGTGTGCTAAGGCGCATGCGCGGTAGTGAAGGACGATGAAGGCTGCGCGATACAAATTCCATTCCCGGCTCCGTATATTCGCTTGCCGAGAACCTATCGCTAGCTGGGAGGGAACGAGCGGGAATGCCTGAAGAGAACGAAGCAACGACGGAGCCGAACAGGGGAACCCTTTTTTTTATGCGAGTAAAAGTGATCCATCGTTGCGTATCTATCATCACCGTGGTGCCAGGCTTGACAAAATCCCGGACATGTATTACAGTCATTCGTGACTGCGAGTGAAGCAAGGCGAAGTGTATATACTCGCGTGGTCGCTTTATTTCGATAAAAGTATACGTGACTGTTGGGGTTCAAAGTTTTTCCAAATTAACGGGACCCTGAACCGCTTTCTGCAACTTTCTTAAAATTATGAAATGCTTTTAGAGCGTAGTCAACAAGGTCATCAAGTCCTTAGAGGGGGGTTCACAAAGTACATCATCCAAAATTTTACTGTCCTGCGCCCATCAGATAACTCAGAAACTCGCACAAAATATTTTTCTCTCTTTCTCGGTCCGAACATTGTTGTCAACAAACAGCATCCAGTACTTGGAATAGGGGGTCACAAAGTACTTCATCCCAAATTACTGCTCTATGCCCATCAGGTGATTTGGAAACCTGCTCAAAAGATTTTTTATCTCTTTCGCGAGTCCTGGCGTTTTTTGAAAACTCGAGTTACGTCATTACAGCAATGTAGCGGCTATTTGCCGCTTGCTTCCGGTTGCAGAAACAAACACATTTAATAGCCACGTTAGAAAAAAAAACCCCACAAAGCAAACCAGAGGCGGAAGGCGGGTAGTTCTACTGCGACGAGCAAATCACGCAGTGCCGCTCCGTGCTGTTGATAACTATAGCTTTCAAAACGCTTCAAGACGCGAAGGAAAGCAGTGAGAGCGTTTATCAGAAGTGCTACAGAGCCCCTGGCGGCAAAACAGGCGGCAAAAGACTGTGCGGCAAGACGGCGCAAGCTCTTCTCTTTCTCTGCGAATGTTAAGAAAGCTCGGCAGCATACGTAACGCTAATACAGACAACGGCTGCATCTCCCAGCTTATTCTCAAAAAAATTTGAAAAATGTCTCTGAATACAAGCAGCAGTTGAATTAGGGCTTGGCAATAATGTAACATTCATATATTACCTCTGCAATATAGTGACGTAGGAGCCTCCATGCGGTTACATAATCTAAACAACCCCATACATAAATAAGCAGAAAAACCCAGCTGGACCATGGTGCTCCTCAGAGCCCCGGTAACAGCTTCAGCGCTTGAAACCGCAACGCGAACTTTGACCATTCACCTTCGAAGAAAGGGTTAAAGCCAGTACTATAACTCTGAACCACATTTGTGCGGAAAACCCGTTCCGCTATAGAAATTATCTGTAACCCAAAATTTTCATCTCTCTCATTAGAGTTCAGTGCGGCGTAACATTACCTGACGCCTGATGTTTCATTCCAGAGACAGAAATAGCGATGGCAAAAGGATACCTCAATGTCAACGTAGATGTCAAGGAAGTGACCGAAAGCTGAAAAAATCCTGAAAATTGTCACAACGTGCCATTAATTTATTTGATGAATGTTTCTGAGCTTTCAGCTCGTCCCGGTAATTTGCAAGCAACGCAAGGAAAAAAATGAAAGAATTTATATATAGTGCAGAACATAAGGTTCGCAAATAGTGCAACAAGTAATAATAATTATCAGCATAATTTAGAGCCCGAGATTGTTGCACCTAAGCTGCTTGTTTCATTTGCGTGACAAAATCGAACTTCGGAGGCAGAAATCCCATTTGCGAAACTAAGGTAACTCATCAAAAAGCCTGGCATGCAAGGACAGAGCACTACCAAAATAAAATTCCTACCGCAAGCTAACTTCAATTGTGTAATGGTTTATCTTACTGTAAAAACTAGCTCCATCCACCCTTTCAGTTATATTGTTTGAGCGACCGCAGCCTGTATATGGCTTTTGTCAGTAAGTGGTTTTCTGTAACGTATACAATTCAATGTACAGTTGACAAGATTTAAAATGTTTTATTGTATTTTTTGGAGAGAAGCCACACGTCTTCTTTTTATCTAGAACGCCAATACTCCTGGCCAGTGATGGGGGCGCCCCGAAGAAACGGGGAAGGAAAACATGACGAAAAAAATAAAATAAAAGGCAATAAAAAGAGACACGATGTCCAAGCAAGGAATGAACTAAAAATTAAAAATCAGGATGCCATGAGCCTTATCTGCGTGAACTTCCAATTTATTGTTAAACGACTGATCGTCGTTGTAAGACCATACACCGAAGCCGCGTAAGCTTTGTGTGTACCTTGCGACAATAAAATAATTGTCAGTACTCTCTATTTGGTAATAATAAGAGTTACGGCCTCGTCCATACACCTCTTTTAACCCCACCCCTGCATTCGCCAGTGCTCTGGGCCCTGGCCAGAGGCACTGGTCAGGGCCAGAGGCAACAGCACATCTCATTCATCCCATCCCTGTTCAGGGCCAGAGGCACAACACACATCTGCTACGACACATCCATTCATCGTAAGCTTTCTTTCAAAACGAAAGATCGGTATATCAAAGCAAGGCCTCTGTTTTCGGGTGGCTTCTTGGAAATATTCTGGCTAGAAATTCGTCCCATAAGCAGACATTCAACCCATATAATTATAATAAAATTGCATTTTGTGGCAACTGTGTTTACTTTTTTCAATCCTCATTTATTAATCTCACAACATGAGAAGGGCTCAAAACATGTCGATGCAGCATAATGTCGCAAGTTTTTCCCGACGCGACTGCAATAAATTAGGCAGATTAACAAGACAAATCATTCACTAAAGCGAAATAGGCCCCTAAACCTTCACGCGGGGCCAGTTAGCACCATTAGCACCAAATGGGGTTGCACAATATGGCAAGTTATATAGGTGAGCCCTATATGGTGAGCCAATGACCCATATGGTTACCCATGGCGCTATATTGGCAGCTCCATGTAGGGTTGGCATTGTAGGTGAACAGCTATGCGTATACCCTGAGTTGGGCGAACGGTTACGCGTGACGAACACGTTAGCCGAACATATAGGTGTTACAGGAATGGCATTTGTTAAATTGATGTTTTGTTTTGCGCCTTCAGGATCATTTCTTTAGGTGCGTCCTATATCAAAATATGAAATACTGAGACTGAAGATATATTGAAATGTGGCAAATCTCCAGAAGAAAGAACTCGTGTTTTCGCAGTACATGCTTTTAGTGCTTTATTAATAGAACAGACAAAGAATCTGTGGGCGGTCAAACAGGCAGTTGCATGGCCGGGAAAACAGACTCAACAAAGGCTTCTTTCCAGCAACGCCATACAGCCTATAGCTATGTCAGAAAACTTTAAATTATGCAGTGTCTACACGGCATCAATATGCCATTAGCGTTCTCATGGATACGCATCTTTAACGTACACGATTTGTATATAACGCAAGATAAGGACTACCTGGCTTCTCCCGATTTCAATCCTGAATTGAAGCTCTCCCCCATACCTTGAATGATACTATTCGTATTCTACGTCGCGACGAAATTCAGGAAGCAAGACTTTGAATCACCCGTTCGTACCCTTTAGGACCCGACGACGTCTGAACAAGGCACTGGATCTCCAGCAAAACACACGCATAAAACGGTCGTGAATGTCGCCTTATTAAGACTTCAGCACAGCCGTGGCCTATCTGTTCGGCATCGTTCCGACGAATCGAAGCTTCGCTCTTCCGATAGCAGCAAAAAAGAAAAATGAGATTTCCCGCGGCTTTGAAGTGGCTACCCGCTGGGCTACCGGGAATACCTGCAGGATGGAGACATCTTGCGCATGCACCGAGTTCGTCGGCAAACCTCCGGATGTGGTCCACCCGATTTTTCTTCCCTGTCCGCGATCTCACACACGGCGCGACCTGATAGCATCTGGGAATGTTTAAAATGCCCGCTTTTTATCCTTCGTAGCAGAGGAGTGGAACTCGGGAGCAATAAATAACTATCGAAGAGAGTAGCGCAGGTTGCCCCGACTCTAATGCCGAAACCTTAGAATCGACGGGGATTTGTCCGTGAACTGCTGAGGAAGTTTGCTATGCCAAGCTTACTCATAGTATAAGCTTGCACGCTATGAAGCTGAATCTAAGGCATATTAGAGCATATCGTGTTTTGAACTTACGTCGACTGAGTAAACTGATACATTGATTGAACCAGATATTTCTTTATTAATGTCCCGCTAAAATCGGTTTTAAGCCGAGTAGCGAAAGTGTATTCGCTGAATGAATTTCTGAGTCGGCGAATGCTTGGCTTTCGCCTCCAGCAACGTGGATTTGTCCTGCTGGGATGATAAGGCATTAGATAACGCGGCGATGTTTCTTCTGAGTATAATTTTATGCCACAAAGGCTCTGTTAGTCGCGCTATACCTGATTTATGTGCTTGGAATTGCGGCGGCCATAACTTATTCCTTCTCTCCCGTTCTATCGGTAACTCTCTACCACAACTGTTGACATGAACAATACCCAGAGTAACAGAAGTTACCACGTTTAACGCAGAGTCACCATCCATAAACCGATAATGAAATTGTGAATGTACTTATAACTTTGCAATATTCTTGTGCACTACGCACCTTAACTTCCGTCGTTTTTGTTTGTAGTACAGGTGCCGTCAAAAGTGATTGGAACACGCTCTCGTTAATTTACAGAAATGTGCAGAGAGAGCACCGTTGGTGAGCGATGCGGATTCATTTTGGCCATCTGGGTATCGTAAACAGAGACCGAACTTTTAACATGCGGTGTTTTTTTTTTTTTTTTTTTCGCGACACTCAGAAAAACAGCTACCGGGGCCGGGGACCAGCCACTGAGTCACTACGATGGTGCATGTTCGGCATCACTACGCAAGCACTGGCCGCCCTTTGTACACTGCTTGAGTGGCATTGACGTTATCACATTTATAGGTTGCCCCGCGCAGCTGCTTCGACTGGATTAGCCTCTCGCCTTCACAGCCTCCCCCAATTTGGCTTGCATACCGGCTTTCGCGTTGCAAATGCATTTTTCACTGGGTTCCGTTCTCTATTCACTCCGAAGAAATCTGGGGGAAGGCTCTAACATGCACGAAAAAGGTGAAGCACGATAGTACTGATAGCACGGTAAATAGCGCTGACAAGGGCGATATACCCCTATTCGCATTTTGTCTTACCAAAACTACAGTACAACTTTATGGAAAATTTTAAAGCGTCCACTTTAAATGCGACTTCAACGCTTCAAATGTTATTAAGAGATCAAAGAACAACTCTGAAATCAGGCAGTCGCGAATGTAAATTAGCGTGAGAAATTTATAATATAGTCAAAATTTTCCTGTGTATTGCCCTCTCCTAGTATTGAGGCCGAAATTGGGAAATCTGGAAACCTGTGCAGATACTATAAAAAAAACTTACCACTATGCTTTATATCTTTTACTACTCTTGATTCTCCTTTTAGATCGGCCCCGTTTCTGCTTCCACAAAATTACCCTGAACGCACAACAGAGTTAGCAACGACACATGCTTGCGTGACTCGTTACCGACGTAATAAGGGATCAAGCTACCTAATTGGAGTCTGTCGCGATTTTCTGTAATTCGGTAACGGAGTAATTACACCTCACTAAGAAATGAAATTTATGAAGTCGACGAAAATTCCAAAGTGCCACCAGAGATTTCCCACTGTCAAGATTTGCTTCATAAAGCCGAAATTTTTATCCGGTTCACTTGTCAGTGGTACAGTAATCGACACTCCCGTAACACCGAACTGTGCCAGTCCTGGAACAACAAACCACGATAATTATCAGGGCTTAAATATTTACTCCAACGTAGAAAAAACTTGCTTTGTCAAGCAATGTCGCCTCTCCCTCTCACTAAAGCTCAGAAGATCTAATATAATTTGTCTTTTCAATAATCGGGTAATCTTACTCGTTTGAAATTCTGCAACGATATTGAATACAACTTAAAGGATGTCTCACGAAGGTTTTGCATTTCCTCGTTAGGACATCTTTCAAGTATTGTATCTATGTAAAATAATTTATTTCCCTTGATGTTAACAGGAGGAATTGACAGGTCGTTCGTCGAAATGAACCCGCCGTTCACGTGAGCATACATTCGCTCAGTTATAACATCATTGTATAACTAATTATTGATGCGTGAAGAACAAATGGGGCATGCCGACAACATATCTGGGGCGTTCAATTCATTTTTGCGTCGCTGGATAACAGAGCGAGCGACAGAAGAGCACAGCTGCACGGCGAAGTGGAGATAGCGCGTGGAGGAAGCTGCCTTGGGAAAACACGAATACTGCCCTCGCAACGCTGGCAACGTTGCCTGCGGGTTTACAAGTCGAAGCGCGGCTCGCCAGCTGCATGCGCCTCGATGGGCGACTATTCCCAACGCCTGAACGCGCTGCATTTGAAATCGAGTGTGCAGCCAGTGCGCGCGGCATAAGGAAGGAACAGGAATGACGGCGATGAGCGGCCGTTACTGGTGGTAAACAACAACAACAACAACAACAACAACAACAACGAAAAAGCAAAAAAAAAAAAAAAAAAACTTGGCGGCTTCGCACCAGTGGCGCGAAGAATGGGTAAAAGCGAAGCTGGCGGCCCCACCTAGCTTATTCTTGGTTTGACTAAGTTTCCGCGTGGTCTTGATTGATTGATTGTGGGGATTAACGCGCGGACGCAACGCAGGCGATGAGGCGCGTTGCGTCGGCGCTTTAACTGTGATGAGGCGCGCCGTAGGGGTGGGCTCCGGATCAATTTTGACCACCTGGGGGTCTCTAACGTGGGCCGAAATCTCGTACACACGGGCGTTTTTGCTTTTCGCCTCCATCAGAAAAGCGGCCACCGCGGCCAGGAATCGAACCCGCGTCCTCGTGCTGAGCAGTACAACGCCTTAGCCACTGAGCCACCGCGGTGGGTGCGTGGAAATGCTCGGATGTTCGGCCAAGTTTTCTGCGTGGTTATGCTTGAAGGATCGGTCATTTCTTTTTTTTTTTTTTTTTGCGTGGGGCCGTCGTTAGCAGGAGCGTAGCCAGGATTTTTTTCGGTATACGGGGAGGGGGGGATAAGGTTGTTCTCAAGCCCCCCCCCCCTTCTCTCCTCCACACTCGCAAGAAAAAAAAAGCGCTGTAGTTCGCAAGCGCCTTCGAAGGCTATGAATACAAAATACATGTTTCGTTCATTAGAAAGGCGACATTGTCGCCACAACAATGATGCACATTTTGTCGCAAACTTCAAAAGAATAATCGAGATATTAAATTAAACATATGAAGCAGTGGCGACACTCAGGCCGCTTACCGGCGATATCTCTGACATCACAGAGTCTTGCTGGTGCGATTGACGGCCAACGACCTAAGTCACCGCCAAGAAACATTATTACGCTATTGTATAGGGGCCTCTTTCTACTTGACACCACCATTTGAATTCCAACGTGCAGTTAAACGTGCAGTTAACACGTGCAGTTAATGCGGTACGCGAGACGTATACCGCACGCCCGGGCACCTTGTTCAGGCATTACAGTATATGGCGAGGGTTCCATGTGATTATTTGCTTGATTCCAATGTGGTTAGTATGATGAGTGTGCATTCCCCAATAAAATGACATACGCCTATGAACGTGGTTTTTTATTTAGTTTTTCTCCAAAATGCAGTATATAACTTATCTGAAAAAAAAAGAAGCTACAGGCTTTGAAATATGTTTACAAGAAGCGTTAGATTACTAGCAATAATTTCGGCAAATACCAATCCTAAACACACAGAAATCACGCACAAGAACAGCACTGTTAACGTCGAAAATAACACGAACATGGCAGTATGAACCTTCACGCAGGACGGAGTAATTCTTCACTCGGTATTTGTCAGGCCATGCCACCTGAAATTTCCGCTTCTGCTTTGAGTTCTAAAGCAGTCCATCTCGTAGCTTCTCTTACGACTCCGGGCGGACACGAGAAGCTGGTACTTTGTAACTGGTTTACATATCGGTACAGCCCAAATGTCGAGCCTGGTGTAATGAGTCTTTCCTTGGTGTTGCGAAATATTTACATTATTTTCTGCCATGTTTTCAATGCTACATGTCCTTAATGCCCTTTCTGTGCCTGAAGGCATGTACACTATCCAGTAACTTTTTTGGAGCGGTTATCCCCTTTAGGTGGATGTACCACTCTTAGATAAGGTAGAGCAAGTCACTGCAAAGTTCAGTATTCAATGTCATACCGAACTTTAAATTTAGCAACAAAAAAAATGATAACGCAAGGACGGCTGTGTCTAACCATACTCTTGAGGCTAGGCATGTTCTGTGCAAGTTCAGTTAAATTCTGCTCTGTTTGGATTTTTGCCGTGAGATCTGAGGAAGGACCTACAATGAGGTCCTGCTATTTCGGGATCAAACATTAGGCAAGGACATACTTTTTAGCGGACACGTGCGCTGGCTTTGTTCAGCCGAGTACATACTGCCGGTTTCAAAGCTAAGCGATAAAACAGCCCTTTGCAGTGTATGAGCTCTGGAATGCATGGGGCGCATAGAAATTTTGTGGGTTTCGTAAGTGACACGGGAAATAAAAATTATGTTGGGAAGCTCCTAGGTCCACGAGAAAACAGCGAGCATTGGGCAGTTGTCATGGACTTCGGGCGTGAGACGATGCTCAAAACGAGTCAGCATTTCGTTGCCCGCAGTGCACCAAAAGAAAAAGCATGCGTAATAACATGACCCGGCATACATAAATGCTACAGACTACCGTGCTTCAGCATGAAACGGACGGTAATGACACAGTTAAAGCATTCCCTTGGTTGACAGCGACCGTGATGTTCAAACTGAAGCACGGTTTCACTCTACGACATGATAGAAGAAAGTCCGGATAACAGGCACACCATGCGACAGCGACTATAGTTGCGTGCCCGTAAAAGCAAACTACTAAAACTGCAGTGAGAACAAATATATTTTTAACTCTTCATGTAGTGATACTAACGGTGCCCTGACACCCTCTGAATACCCGTCTCCAACTTCGTCCATCATAAAATATTTAGGTGTTTATATTAGATGAATTTATGTTTTCTCTGATTCAATGTTACCTATCCGCTTCACTGTGGGCGCTTCTTTCAACAACCAATTCAAACGCAAATATCGCATGAAAAATGAAACTACAAGTTTTCTGGCTCGCAGACACAAAGGTGCTGTGGTATCGTGTAAATATTAGGAAGTTATTATTTGAATATCAAATATTTTAATTGATTTACACCGCTCAGCTTAAGGCATAACCAACCTCATCGCCACAAGACATCAGTGATTATGCAAAGATAAATCAGTGGACGAAAATGACTTACAATTAGAGGCCTCTTTTGTTTGTTGGCACTTAGAGTGTGAGCTACTCTAAACCGGGGGCGCTTCTGTCCTTGCGACATAAGAGGAGCGAGAAGGATCTCCAACCGCTTCCTTTTCCCACGACCGCATACGGGGCACACAATAAAGTGGTTCTCTCTCTCTCTCTGAGGTTGGTGTGAGTCAGGCCGACGCCACCTAGAGAGGGTTTGTCAGGCCCCTGAATATACACTGCTCTCGTCGGCCGCCGCACAGGGAAAAAGTGGCCATGGACGCAATGGAGGGGCTTTAGTTGTCAACGAGGTTCAAGATGGCCATCGGCGCTCTTTGTTATAGTCGCGACCGCCGTCTGCCTCTGTCAGGGCTGGCGACCCTCGTGCCTTCACGTTTAGGATAAAGCCCGGAACTGGTTCGTCGAGCCACAGCGCGCCCTCTTTGTCGATCCGCATTCCCCAATTTCCTTGATTAGGGATAAATGCTACCGAACAAATTTGTGTAATCGCGGAGGTGAAAATGGCTGTTTGCAACACCACTTTCAGAAGAGTACACGCAGCGCGCGAAAGCAGAGACCATTAAATTATCCCACACCAACAACACCCTCTCGGGCTCAAAAGAAACGTGAAATAGAAAGACTGAAGGGGTGATGAGCAGAAGAGAGGCATACTTTGCTGTGCGCCTCACCCACAAAGGCCATTCATCCAGCTAAACCATACAATTCACCCAATACGTTGACCCATCGCTTTCTTCGGTTACCTAGCCGGTGTCTTCAATGTCTGCCATCCCCGCTTGCATGTGGTTCGGCTTACACATACAAAGATCATCTTTTCCCCTTCGGGCTTTCATCGAACCAGTCTTCAACCATAAATGCCCGGTCTTCCATCTTTTTCTGCTTCCAGTTAGTGCTGATACTCATCGCATCCACGGCCATACCATGACGAGTCAATCTCTTCTGCTGAGAACGACTCAGCCGGCCAGTTATTCCCCGCGTTGCGACATGTCCCACAGAAAGGGACACAACACACGCCTTTGGCATCCCGCGCGCTGCGCTTACCAGAGGGCTCTCATCGCTTTTGGGGCTGCACCCCTCCGGAATCATCCTGACTAAGGTGCTTCGTTTTTGTAGCACCCATGCGTAGGACAGGCATTGAGGCGTGGATGTTTCTAATAGAGGCACGTTCGAAAGCTTTGCGCCTTTGTTCACAGACAACGCACCAGGCATAACAGGCAGCGCAGTGCCGGCTGGGAAAATTTCGGGAGGGAGGGGACTAAAGCGTGGTCAGCCCCCCCTGGCTACGCCACTGGTCGTTAGCCCCCTAAAGAGCAATGAACATTCGGGCATTAAAGTATGTGCTCGTAACTCCAAATCTTCTGAAGTCGTTGACATTTCGCCGCCGCTTCACCGGCGCGATATTCGGAACTGGACCGAAGTCGTCGCATCCGTTCTCGAGCAGCGGCGAAGCGGCCTTCACGCCTTCGCACCACGCTTCCTGTTCTTCACGAGTGACGCTCTTCGTCTGTCGCCACATCTTCCCTTTCGTCAAGGACCCGGCCGTTGCACTTCACATGGATTTCCGAACTTCGCCGCCGAAAGTTCTCCATGACAAGCAGGCCCGGATCGCTTCGTCCGCAAGCTTTCACATCTCTGCCAGAGTGTACCGCATTCGCACACCCTAGAACCGGTGACAACTGCTTCGAACTCTGCGTCTGTAGCGCGAGATATTCTGTGCTTCCCACTTGAGGCGCGAACGCGCGTGAACTGGCGAGGAGAAGAGCCCGAGAGAGATCACGCCCCGAACCCTGGACAGAGTGTTCTCGAAGGTCGGGAGGTGCGGGCGCGCGAGTTGTCGTCACAGCCTCGGCGCAGTGACGTCAAACCAAGGCTCCGGCCTGGTTCCGCCTACACAGCTGCGCGATGGTCGTGCTGGGTGTCTCGTGCCGGAGGAGTTTTTTGCTGGTGTTTTTCTTTTCTGACGCCACCGGACCAAGCTAGCTCAAGCTTAAGCAGCCTGGCTGTTAAAGGAGCGAAAGGATGTCGATGCCGCTGTTATAGCGAGGAAACCTGACCACTGACCACTGAGTTCCAGGGACGGGCGAGAAACGCAGCGTTGTGGACTTCTGACGCAGCAGCAAGGCGTGCGCAACGGGCCGGGCATTAAGATCGCAGGTTCGAGAGACGAGATGCCCACGCATTCTTAGGGATCTACTAACGGATCTTCAATTAATTTCTTAGCTTTTTTCTTGTTGTTTGTCTAATTATTACTGCGCCGCTCGAGAATGGAACGCACCCTTTGTTTATGCACAGTATAGCAGACGACCCGCTTCGAACGCTCCCGCCTGCAACGCCGCACCCTGACTGTCCCGTGTGATACCCGGCAACACGTTTTCTTGCTCGCGCGGTATTCTTTCCCTTTAATAACTTGACTGAGAAGCTTCACCTTCCTACAGGATGACGTTAGATAGCCACGGCGGCTGCCATCGGAAAACGAATATACTGGTGTTTCAAGCGAGCTTCATACAACGACGACGTACAGCCGTGACGCGAATGTATACACTAGCGAATATACATTAGTTTTTATGCCTTTTTTTACAATTCTGGAGTAACTCTTACATACGAGGCTTTCGAAACACCTTCACGATGGTCGATCCGCCTCCTGAACGATACCTGTTGGCTAATAGATCTGTTTCAAAAATTTGTATTATTGTCAGAGTACTAGTAAAGCCCTACGTCAAAAATCCAGCCACAGCGCCAGGAGATGGCTGACAAAATGGGCGATGGCTCAAACAACGAAAAACCAGGCGGAAATACGAAATGTGTTTTGCACCAAAGCTGCTCACATGGCTCACACTCATCAACATTCTTCAGCACAAAGGAAATCTTAAGCATATTTGAGCCAGAACATAAGTGCATAACTGAGATTTACCACCCTCCTGTTAATTAGGAATACCCGTTGGAGTGATTTTTATCATAGCAAGTATTTATTTTATTTATTTAGTACATACTGCAGTCCTCTAAGAAAAAAAAACAAATCAGGGGAAAACATGGCACCGGGGGCAGGTGAGATCAAAGCAAACACCAACGACAGATGCCGCCTCGAGCTGTGCCAACTTGAAAGACAACAAACCATGAAAAAAAAAAAATACGCGCGTTTTCTCCGCAAATAGCGTGTGAGCGATGCGACAGCGGCAATATTGACATAGATTGAATGAATCAAATTACAAAAGAAATATCGCCTTAGGTACGGAGAGTGGTATAAGGAGGCGTCTACATGTGGAGGAAGAAAAGTACGCAAAGAGAGAAGGGTGATGATTGGAGAAAGGATTTTAGGCAAATGCCTATTCTGTTCCTTGCATTCCTATCACCCCACTTTGATATAAGAGCATGAATTATAGGTTAAAAAGTGCTTTTACGGTGTATCTATAGTGCCCATAAATGCCTATTTGGGCGTTTGTGCCTAAATGAGCATAAATGCTATTTTCAAAAACGGTACTTATATGAACACTATTTAGCCTAAAGTTTCGCTTTCGAGTGCTTTTTGAGACCGTTATTAATGTTAGCGGGGAGCACGGACTGTTCAGAACTCTATAGGGTTTAGTCGTCTCGTTCTACCAACTCCCCGAAAACAATCGCTAGCAGCTGTGGATTGGGACCCTCATTCTCTGTAACAAGAGGCACAATTTTGAATTAAAACATCGAGAGAAGGTGGTAGTTTGCTATTGTTTCCGCAATTTTCACAGTGATTCTTAGACTACGTTCCGCGTGCTCTCCAAACAGATTTCTTCAAACTTGAGCAGTTGCATCCCACTTTCTAAAGCATACTCAAACGTAACTCTAATTTCAACGCAATGGTTTAGCATCGAACACGCCTTTGTTTGCAGATTCTTTCTATATTTAACAGCCAAAAGCGAAACGTCACTGAGCGCAGATGCATTTCCTTACGCCTTAAAATTCACACTGCCGAGGGGCTCTAAAACGCGCCTTTCCATCAAAAATCTGTTCGGCGGCTCAACACCTTAAAAAAAAAAAAAACCTTGGTTAATTTCTCTGTCATCGGAATCGGTAAAACACGAAAGTGAAATGTGCAGCGAAATCTGAAGCTGAGCATGATTTGCTGGTTGGCGGCTGTCTTGTGGGTGTGCTTCGGCGAGCGACGTCCTGCTGGCGGGTCACTTCGGCAAAAGTGTACTCGCGTCATTTCCGTGACGGGTATGACGTCAGTGAAGTCTTGGTGTATTCCGGCATAGAATACTTTCATGTTAAAATATAAAACCCGAAAACGAACAACCCTAAGTATAACGTACTCTATAGTACTAAAGGTTGCTTCCCCGCAAGAAGACCCAATGTGCAGGGGTGCACCCTTTACAGGCCGCTTGCTTCGTTGTATTGGCGTCATTTCCGTGACGGATATGACGTCAGCGAAATCTTGGTGTATCCAGGAATGAAACACCTTCGTGTTAAAACAACGTTCTTCAAATGTGTGGAAGTGTATTTTGCATGGTGGGGACGTCTTGCCTGAACAGTTCGTATAGCAAATTGCTAGAGTTTTTATTAAACAATCCTCATGTAAGAAAGTGTTAATTTCTTGATAAATCGTTGTCTCTATCGGGTTTGTTATTTTTGTCTGTTTTTTGTGTAGTTATTAAATTGCGCCAGGCGGGCATACACTCGCGTTTTATTAAATCAGTGTTCCCAGCTCTGAGGTATTGTTTTTTTTATTCCTGTTCCCCTATACGTGACGCTTGAGCAAGCGACAGCGGCCATTGAACATGAATGTGAGCAGCGGGTTTCTTGAATTAAGCCAATGGATCGCCATTAGTCCAGCAGCTTTATGGGACAATTGAACGGCTGTATTCAACCGTTGGCGCCTTTGTGCCATCATAAACAGGTCGCGCACGTCTTCGTTTGTAATGTTCATGCGTATAAAAATTTGTGGTGTCTATTTTTGCGACGTCGAAGGCCTAAATGTAATTTTGTCTGTCTATTTTTGGCGACTAGAACGCGTTTTTTTAATGCCTTGAAATCTGGCCTCTAGTGATGATGATGATAATAAAAGAACACGTTCCACAATTAAAAGCTAATGCTATAGGACTCGCTACTTCTTAAAGTGTGCTTGAAAACGTCTAAATATTTAATATGCTTTAAATCTAGCAACATGTTGAGGTGTTGAGTACTTGAGAAACTTGACCAGCTAGACATTACCTGGGGTGTACTTAATCTTGACTTTTTGCCGACAATATTTGTCGCGTTAAAGAAACGCCACTACCCGCCGCAGTGGCTGTATCACAATAATCTATACACACGAGGCAGCTGAAATCCGGATTTACAAAAGCTGATTTCCCGAATATCTTGATTGTGTGGACAATTTCCGATCTCTTATCAGTAAACCATTGAGGTTATACTTTTCTTTCGAACCACTCGGTGTCTTGTTTAAAAGCTGCCTTAGGGCCTCACAAAAGCCCAAGAAACGACTCCACAATGCTTAGAGACATGACGAACACGACTGGTTTTAAATCTTTAAATTTAAGGCCTTAAATCTTTGCTTCAAGCGAATGGCGTTGTCAGGTACATAAAATCATGAAACACGGAGAATACGGGCGCAAGCCGGGAATCTCGCGTCGGGAAAGGGAAACGAAAAAGCGTATACCGCGGCCGCACGTGCAATACGGACCGTCTTGAGAGGTGAAGTATGCCTACGGGGCGAGCAGGAGGCTCCGGGCCATGGCGAGTGAGCGGAAACAGCTTCGGAGGGGGCTATCCAGGTTGCTGGACAAGGGGTTACGGGCGCGGCCGCATGTTCAACGGAAAGGTCAGTAGCAGATTAACAGAAGTTGCTACTAAGCTTTCGCCTTCACATCCTTAGAAAGCCCTAAGCAACACAGTAACCTTTATGATTTCATACTGAAAAAGCCCTCGAAGAGGCTTTCATCAGTGAGACCTCCTTGAAGCTTAATGCAGAGCGCACTCCTTGCAGAGCCCAAAACGTTATGCCCAATAATCGCTAATGGTAGTATGTAGATTAGTGAAACTAAGTAGTGATCAAATTATCACATACCTAACATATATTTAATAGGATAACTAAAACAAAACCAATTTCCTTGAAAAGACGAGCACATAGTGGAACAGAAGCAAAGGAAGCAGGGCATCACTGCCGGGGAAAGAACGAAAAGTGCATAAAACGAGTGTAAATCAATTGCTATATAGGGGAGGATAACGATTCGATAGGCGTTGCAGAATATGGCGTGAAGAAACTCCATTCCGAGCTGATGTCATCATATATCGATGGCACAGATTGCGCAAAAACAAAAAAGGACAAAGAAGAAAACCACGACTACTACCGCACCCTAACAACTGAAATTTTATCGGTGCAATGGATAGATTCCAACAAGGCCGGCTCACGGTCTTGCTTCATCATATATCACCCATATACAATGTAGCGGTCCTCCCCTTGCGGTGTTACAGGTCATTTAAAATATATTTTCAAGTTGATTAAGATACAGAATCAGTAAAGGCTACCAAAGTAGGGGCAGAAAGCGGCAGAAATGACACATGCTGAGACACAGTGGCGTACGCTACGCAAAACGGAAAGTTTCTATGGAAGCAATGTAAATATGAGAAAGACGACTGCGCTAGCTAAGCCGGAGCATAGACAGCACACACAAAAAGTTACATTTGTTAGTGTTATCTATTTGATGATTTTTCTTTTGATCCGTTGAGGCGGTGGTTGCATCAGCCACTCTGAGTTGGTGCCTACGATAGAGCGCAAATTACTCTGTAGCTATCTCGGGTTTGATGCCGCACAGATAAGCCATGCGCACGCGCTCGTAAAAAGACGGACGAGGATGGTCCATAGCGGAGGGGGTTCACGGAGCTTCAGCTCGGACGAAGCTCTGCACCTAATTGCACTTTCATACATACTAACAGTGGGCTAAGTGATCTCACCATGCACATGAACCCCAACAGGAGCCTATTTCGCCAACATTTTGCTCGCTCCAGAAAGTTTGCAACAAGAAACTCCCCCTCGAGCACGCCTTCGTGGGAACCTCCTCCCCCGCTTTCGCCGGTCACGTTCCTCCCACTTTCCGCCTCCTGTTGCCCCCTCGATCTCTCACAAGAAACAAAAAGGGCCTAGTGCGTGCCTACACGCTGCCGGCGCTGCTGCTTATTCGCACTCGTCACTCTTCCGCGCACGTCGCCTGCGCGCAATCCGCGCGGCAGTGCGGCACCGGGGGCCACAGGGCACGGTTTTATCGCCCTACACGGCCCGCGCGCGGAACCCTAAACACCCGCCGCCATGAAAGGCAAATAAAGAAGGCAACAACTTAACGATCGGCCATTGCTGCCTGGTTGCATGCGCGCGCTCCGGCGCGAGGAAGAGTGGTCCCTTTCTCGATGATACGCCTTCGCCCTGCGATCGGGGCTCTGTCTTTATTGTTATTCCGGTCTCGTGGTAGCACGTGACAACGATCGCGCGGACCGGTCGCCGCCGTTGCCGCTCGCGGCAGAGCCATGGCGCTCCGACTCCTGCCGCCGCCTCAGCCGCCTGATTCGGGCCCTGAAACAGAACCGGTGCGGTGTGCCCGGCGGGACGACGTCACCTGGACGGTCGCCGAGCATGTCGGGGAACGCCGCCGCGATGACTGCTGCTGCTGCTCTTTCGGCCGCTGTCTCCCGGCTTCAGCCACGCACGCAACCGATGGTAAGGAATCACCCCCCGCTGGTATGCACCTCATTTGCGTAGCGCGAGGCCCTATTACGAATGCGAGGCGTGTGGCCAGGCGGAGATGCGGCGGGAGATGAAAATGGATGAGATGGTTTGCTGCCAGATACGGGTAGTCGGAAGCTGCGAGAACGCTGGCGTTGGGACAAGTTGATCGGCCGGTTAGGCGGATCGTTGAAAAAAATCCTTGCAATTAGTCGGTGCGTATGTACAGTTGAATCGTGATGCACATAGCGGCATCAATCGCCCTATCGCCCGAACTGTCGCGTGAAGATTTGTTCAGTGTAAACGTGAGCTGGTGCGGCAAGTTTTCAGCTCGATGACTCGTAAACTGCCTGAAACTGCGTTAACACACGTCTGCAGCGACTTGGGGTAACGTTTCTACAGTAATACAGATTGCAACCTCCGTCGTCTTTTTTGGTGTTGACTGAGCGTGCGTACATAGTCCACTACAGTATGTGTATCGCAGGATAATTTAAGGAGAATGCACGAGCCGGTCGACACTTTAAGACACATATCACCTTAGTAAACGGCGTTGCTAAAGGACAGGCGCACGTCTTACTTTTTTTGCACGCGATTTGATGGCCAAAACGTAGGGTTGCATTGTGTTATTATACTCCAGTACCAGCAAAAAAGGTTTTAAGCCACAGTGTGTGTAATAATTCTTTTTTTCTGAACGGCAGAACAAAGGAACCGAAGGAATATTTTCCACATGAATGGAAGCAGGGAGTTGTAACATTGAAAGGAAGGCCATGACCGCCATTGGCGCACCTTGCCGTAAACGATAGCCTCCCGGCACAAATGTTTTTAGATATGCATGGTCTAAACACAGTCAAAAAGGCTTGTGAAGTACATGCATAGCACTGCAACTGTTCCTTAAAAGCCCTTAGAGTAAAAAAACATGTAATTTTCGTATACGGTGTTGAGGAATAACAAAATTAAGCCATGCTTCAAAAAAGGATGGATCCTGTCTTTTCGGAGGTGGGTTTATAAGAGCCCTGATTATATTATAGTGCAGATTTTCCTTACCTGGACATTTCGTGACTAACTACAAGTACAGCCAGTCACTTTATTAAGGCGTCGTGTTCCTTTTGCAGGCTTCAGAGAACAAAAGTCTTTTATAAATGTGTCCATGGAGAGGTAGGTCTTTGTATCACAATGCGCAATTCTTAGAAGGACAGCTTGTCAAGTCAGTTACCACGAAGACAAAGTGGGTGAAAACATTGTTTACTATCAGGCTTGCTGCGATTCTCCGTATAGCCATCTCGCAGTCTCGGTAGAGACGAGCTTGTGATTCAGACTACAACGTCGTGATGGACACGGCATGACACGCGGACTGAACGGTTCGACCAAAAGAAGTGTAAGTCCAGATGTAAAGATGTATAAGTCCATAGGCGTTTCAAGGGCTGAAGCTGTGTACAGGAACCGTCACAAACGTGTTCTTGTACACAGCGTCAGCCCACAAAATGTCAATGTACACGAAATATTGCCATTAAAATTGAGAAAATTGCCTACAAAATCCCTGCCATTAAATTGCGTGTGAAAATAACATCGTGCGCCTGATTTCGACGAGCCTTTACGCTGAATTGAACAAACATGGATAAAATCACTGAACGCCACGATGCGGTCAGTTAAAGACGAAAAGTAATTTATGGCCTGCGCTGGAACGTTAGTAAAGTAGCACACTGCCACACGTAGGATACAGCCATAAGCACGAATCGCTGAATTATATTCTTGGCATCAACTCACGTCCAACATTTTTTACACATTACCTGTTAAAAAGCGTGTGACTTCTCACAGAGTTCTCTTTCGGTGTTAGCAGTGTCGTTATAACCTATACTTGCGTTCAGTATGAGATGATATATGAGATGGTTTTACAAGGTTCCATAGGAACGGACGCCATAATGGGTTACTCAATGCATTGGACAACGTCCTTGAGGAGCAAATAAAAAATATTTTTAAACATTTCAGAAGAGTTATCCCACTAATTTAGTAGTCACCGTAATGACTGGCTGAATGCAAGATTTGTTCCTTATAAAATAAATGAAGGAAGATCCACTGGTGGATCGTTAGGGATGCGTGAGCCTCTCGCTCCTTGCGTTGTTTAGCAGTTTCGCTATACCGCCACCGCCGAATACATTCCGTATTGCTTGGTGTCTATTGGGCCCACCTGAACACTCAATTTCACAGTATTTCACAACGGCAACAAACGTCGGCAGTAGAGACGCGTAGTTTGGCGGCTTATCCCATGTGTGGAGTGCACGGACGGAAACTGCCCAAACCGAAGGCTAACGAATGCGGAAGGGAAGGAAGGAGCAAAAGGAGACGCGTCTCTTTGGCGACGTCGCCCTCTCCACTCTCCAAAGCTTCTATCTCGCGCGCTCTCTCCCCTATGTTTTCTTCCTGTGCTCATCTGTCACCTGCTCTGATGACACCGACGCGGCTCCGCTGAAGGAGTGAGGCGAAAAGTTTGCTAACATACCACACGTATTGCTCACGCAATAATTGTACCGGGCTCCTGAGGAGTGCCCCTGTGTTCACAAATGCTGAGTACGTAGAACGCGTCCTAATAATCCTTACCATCATCATCCTCTTCACCAGTATCAGCCATTTATGTCCACTCCATGACGCAGACCTGTCCTATAAACTTCCATGGCGGTCGTATGCGCTGTCCTAATCTCCTCTTGCCCCCAGATTTTCTTATCTTACCAGTAGATCGAGTTATCCGTCTTCCCGTATACCTCTAGTCCCGAGGCAAATGTCTGCTGTCCTGCCCGTGAGTGCTAACTGAAGTAATTTTATTTCGGGAAAATTGCTTGGATGTAGCCACAGCATGTTTTGAGACTACATGTATGCTCAACACAACGGTGGCGGGTCGTTCAAGTATGTAGTACTACCATGTTTCTTGTTTTTTTTTCTATTTAGGACGACGGTTTCTTTGTCCACATCTATAGGCACCGGACACAGGCCGCTGTGAGCGCAGCACTTTTCCTAATAAAGTTGCTTGTCACGCACGCTGAGGCGTCGACAGAGCAGTAGGAATTTCTCGACCCGTTGTCGCCCTATGCCTGAGCGTGCCGCGCCAACGGTCTACTCAGCTGACACTGAGACAAGGTGTAAAGAAAGACAGCGGTGATGAATACATCGATTCCTCCATTATCTACAGCCTGATTGGTCGGCGGCTACAATATCAGTGATTGACGTCTTGTAACTTGTGTCGCTTAAACTATTCTTTCGTCTTTGCTTTTGTTCTGTCGTTACCAAGAGCATTCTGTGTGTGGGCGCCCATGGCTTCACTCGTGATAACCATGGCTGTTGGTATGTCGGTCAGGATGGTGGCGACGCTTGGGCTGAATTGTGTGTTGCGAACAGAGGTCGTGATGTGCATGCCATCTTTCGCAATAGAAATGATGTCCTGAACCAGCATGATGTGGAAAATGACGCTGCTGCTGCTTGTGCGGGAAACATCAACGCAACGTGGCTATTTTTTCGTACACGCACGCTATTCCCACTCAAGTATGAACCTCTACGCTAGTTATTTGCCGCTAGGTAGTCTTTCCGACAGCGCAATGACGAATTGAAGTGGCAAAGTGTGCAAATTCGGCGAATGACGAGGCCCAGCGTTCGATTTGAGTACAAATCCCGGGCCATATCTCCACTAACCTGTAACCTAATGAAGGGCGAATCATGCAGTGTGTAAGTGTATTCTTGGCGACTTGGCGTTTTTGCCAACGCAGATGAAACCGTTGGGCAGTACAGGTGTACAGCTTTACTGTAAAAGTCTCTTGTCTTTGAAGCACGAAGTTCTCTACCGCATGGAGTAAACGAGTGTCCCGGTGTTTTTTAGTACGCGTTACGTTCTAGCGCGAGGCGTAAACGAGTTTCCCCTGTGTTTTAGTACCGTGACTACATGAGACGACGATTACGACGATGACGAAGATGACAGGAGACGCCAACAGCACCAGCGCCTAAGGGACTTCGCCCCTAAAACAGATCTGCCTATAGGGACGACATGCAAGACCTTCATGGCGCTTTGCACTACGCAATGTCCCGGCGCAGATGCCATTTTCCCGTCAAATTCAATTCTTCGATGCTTCAGCCACCTCGTTTGGTCATTTTAGAGCGTCGTGGTGAAGATGTCGTAAGGAGAGTTAGTTTGCATACATACACGCGCACATACATGCATGCATACATGGATACATACACATACATGCATGCATTGCAATACATACATGCCTACATACATACATACATACATACATACATACATACATACATACATACATACATACATACATACATACATACATACATACATACATACATACATACATACATACATACATACATACATACATACATACATACATACATACATACATACATACATACATAACATCATACATAACATGAGTACGTAAACCCGGGCGATTGTGTTCTTTGAAGTGATCCGCCACCATCGTTAAAGGCCATAGGCGAACGGCGATGCTCTGAAGCTGAAGGCGCTGCTACCTCCTTCTGTGCTCATCTCCTCGGGGAGGCCGTGGCCAATGGCTACACCCACTTCGGTGCATCGATCATTATCAGCACGGCATCAATGTGTGCCGCAAAAGCTGAAAATCTTCAGGCGGTATCGATTTAGTTTAGCAGAACCGGATACGGCCAGCGCTCCCCCCCTGCCCCCCCCCCCCCCCAAATGAGGAGAGGGTGAAATAAATAACAACGCAAAAGAGGAACCAGTAGCTGCGCTAAAGAAAAGAAGTGGAAGAGCGCCCATGTAGGAACAATCGAAAATTTCCTTCGTCGTGCGAAGGAAACAACCTTGGCATGCAGTCGTTGTGTTCACTTTATGCTCCACACACTTCATGTGCAGGTGGTTTGGCTCACGCGGCGCTGACCGATGTTCTCAGACATGTTTAGCCCACGGCGCTATTAGAGACGGCGGTGGCGCTGTTTAACCGACCCGGGGAGCGGAGACAGTGAGCAATATCGTGCAAGTGCGTATGTAAATAATGGCAAATCAGCGAACACAGCGCGCTGTGTTGCTTGAAAGTATGGGTAATAAATACTTGTCCCAATAGCCTCGTGGCTTACGTAGTTGCCGGGAGGAGGTTACACAATTAATTTAGGATTCAGATAGGTGACCTGCACGTATGACCCTACGCCAAGCCTAAAGATAGGCTGGTTAATCTGCCTAATCCGTCCAAAATATCCCACTTATGTGCCGAGATTCATTAACTTATCAGTCACGTCGGGTGGTGCGATGTGAAGCAATCTCAGCGTGTTTGTTTCTTGTTCTTAACAAAAAAAAGCTTAGGTGTCTTTTAACGTTCATCTTGATTTCGCCAAGTATCCCCTCCCCCATGTTGTTTCCCTCCTTGAGTTTCTATGTAAAAAGTATCATTAGTTGCTCAGAAGCATCCGCCCAGTTCAAGCGAGATGCGAAAAAAATAATAAAGGAACGGGATGGCAAAGGGGTTTTTCAACTTAATGGAGAGGGAATACCTGAGCAATGTTTCTTTTTTGCATTGAACAAAAAAAAATTCGCTTATTTACGGACCTGAGGTTAACACGCATTGTGGTTTCCCTCAACCCATTATGGGGTTTGCTCGTGGTTCGCGGCAGCGCCAGCGAAGGGACATGCAGAGCTCTTTACTTGACCAAGAAGACCGCAAAAAATCATGCCTACCTTCGAGAGAAAGTCAAGAGCAAGCCCACGCAGGGGCCAAAATTGAGGAGCATATCTCCTGCACAATAATGCCACGAAAACGATCGACCCACGATTATGCGACGTGCTTCGCTCGGAAGCCAGCGGGGGAAAAAAGAAATACGATAGAATTCTTCTCATCGCTCGATGGAGAGCGCCATGATGACACGGGGTCACGACCACTCGCAGCCCTCTGCAGTATGGCTGTCACGTATATACGAGGCCCGCCTTCATGTATGCGGCCCTCTTGTAGGCGTGCTTGTATGCGCCGACATCATCCGCACGTATGCCATGCGTGGAGAAAGCGAATCGCGAGGCTAAGGGTGAGGCAGGAGACGAGGCAGATCTGGACGGCAACGGGAACGACGCGCTCCTTCTTCGACGCGAGTGCGGAGATTGAGGGGAAGGTTGGGAAGACAAAGGAAGAGGCTGTTATAGGGATGCGACGCATGGTTTGAATTCGGACCCCGCGTAATGTTATTGCACCACGGGAAGGAAAGCGATGTAGCGCTGTTGCCCAACGAAAGACGGCGCGTGGCTCGGTTGGGGGAGGCGTTACCTAAATGTGTAGTTAGGCGTTGGCGGCGAACCCGGCTTACCGAATTCGAAGCTGGAATGGTTCGGGATGATGTGCCTGGATGCGTTGCCCTGCAATGCAGCGCGTGCGTAGCGTATGTACTGCTGTAGAGCGGTGTTTTGTTGGAAAAGTGCTCCTCGTTGCAAGCGTATGCCCAGAAGTTGATATTATAGGGGCGTGCAAGAGCATTTTTTTTTCTGCGTGTCGTTTTTGAGGTGAGTAAAGAAGGTGTACATTCATGGACAAATAAAATGAGAACACGAAAAAACTGTGGCTGATTCCTCTGTCATAGGAATCGGTAAAACACGAAAGTGAAATGTGCAGCGAAATCTGTAGCTGAGCATGATTTGCGGGTCGGCGGCTGTCTTGTGGGTGTGCTTGGCGAGCGACCTCCTGCTGGTAGGTCGCTTCGGCAAAGGTGTACTGTCGTCTTTTCCGTGACGGATATGACATCAGTGAAGTCTTGGTGTATTCCGGCATAGAATACTTTCATGTTAAAATATAAAACCCGAAAACGAACAACCCCAAGTATAACGTACTCTCTAGTACCAAAGGTTGCTTCCCCGCAAGAAGACCCAATGTGCAGGGGTGCACCCTTTACAGGCCGCTTGCTTCATTGTATTGGCGTCATTTCCGTGACGGATATGACGTCAGCGAAAATCTTGGTGTATCCAGGAATGAAACATTTTTGTGTTAACCAGAACGCGCAAAATCAAAGAACCTGGATAGTGGAGATAAAATAATGGCTCGCTATTGGTATATTGACGAATACATATCTTCAATCTTTGTTACTGTAATAAAGTCACGCAACAATTTCACTTGTACGGAAAGAAATCGCGATATTTGCGCCTTCTGGTTCATATTTTCGTGTACGTGTCTCATTTGTCCATCCCTATACATTATTACGGAAGCAGAACTCGACGGTTGCCGTGATATCAGTATGACAATGGAAAAGTAATATGAATTCAGCCGACTCATGATTCTGTTTAAAATGGCAACTTTAAAATAGTCCGTTTATTATACCCAGTTGCGATTTTATGACTATGTGATGTACCCAGGTTCGGCGCCCTAGTGCCCCCGGCATATTTTTCAAGACTCAGTATCAGCTGTGGTTTGCAAAGCTAATAACTGAATGTAGTCGCGCATCACTCCTTGTTAGTGAAACTGCGGTTTAAGCGGGAGAGGTGCAAAATACATTTCAGGTCGTAATCGACGAACAGCGCACGATATGCAGGTCTAAATGGTCAGGACCTCAGCATGGCACTTCTGTATTCTTCAGCTTCTTCAAAGAGAAATGCTGGTACGGAAGACCAATAAATAAGGACTTCCCTCCCATCCCCCCCGTACTTTATCCTGTGTTAATTTTACCTGACAGGCTGCCATCTATTCTCCGCGCCCACATACGTATTCCTTACCATTTACACTGAGTTGCTGTACATGTAGTAAAGATGGAGAAATAACAAGAAAGCACGAAATGAGAAACTTCCCCATAGGGCTAGGTCTTTTCGAGCCTGATGAGGTCACAGCAATACACGCCAGTGTACGCAACAGGGGCGTGGATATACGGCTATAGCTGCGTGACTGAAACCCATCAGACGAAAGGGCCTTACGCCACCCGTCGTCTCGGAAACGTCTCTTCTGCGTGGGTGAGCTCTTCAGATCCGTATAGACACGGCAAAGTGGTAGTCTTCACGCCAAGGTATAACACCGTCCCACCACGCTAAAAGCTGAAATGATAAGTATTTAGCGAGAAATATTCACCCACGAACAATTTTAGACTTTTGGACGATTTAAGGGGTGGCAAGGTATAGTGGTTGCTGTTTTCGTAAAATAAGGTCCATCCACTTTCATGGCGGCCTTTTCTAAAAATATTACGCGAGGTTGAGGCAGTGTTATTTTTTGGTTTGTTCTGTAGAACCCCTGAGGTGACTTTCATGGACAGCAAAACCCAAAACTAAGTCGCCCGCACACCCTGTTTGTTGCAGCATGTCGGTTAAATATTTTGTGAGCATATATGTCCTTACATTGTAGATTCGTGTCGCGAGGCCATGAAACTAGGCAATAAAAGGCAGGAAAGGGAGTTTCCAAGCCACGTCGTTCTGTCGCTTTGCAAAGCCTCTGAACCGAAGTCCTAGAAGTAAAGAATGCCGCTCGCGCTAGAAAACGCGTTTCAGTGCAACACCCAAAAGAGTCTGTGTGTAGCCGTACAGGCGGAAGCGTTCGAATCGCGTAATCGGGTACCATGCATACCTAAGCAGCATACCCCTGTTTGAGCTTTACCACTCGCATTGCTACCACTTACCGTATTTTCGTGCGTATAACCCACCCATGTATATAATCCGCACACCCACTTTCAGCCCGCCGGAAAAGAAAGAACAAATCCTCGCGTATTGCGCGCACATTAGATACAGGAAAGGCAGCATCAAAGCTACTGCTCAAGCAACACATCACATACTATGTAGACAAAAAAAGCGTATATTCAGCAAGTAGAATACACTGACTGCAATGTGAGAGTAACAATTCACTCAGTGTCACTGCTCTCGCTAGAGCTATCACTTGAGCCGCAGTCCTCACTGTTGTGCACAAGGTCATCTTCACGGCACAACGTGCATTGACGTGAAGCTGCACAAAATGAAAAACCCCGCGTATTATCCGCACCCCTACTTTGCCACTGAAATTTTCGCATTTTTGGTGTGGGTTATACACGCGAAAATCCGGTACATGTTTTACTGCTCACAGTTTTTTCATTAATTCAAGGCGGCGGGGAGTATCACACATTACCAATCGTCCTATCCAGGAATTGTTAAAGTGTACTTCCCTGCAAACACGTGCATGTTGAGGGAAAGCAAATTTCGTAAGGAAGGCCGTGCTAAGGACACAGGTAAATCGCAAGCACGTTTGAACGCAAAACAAAAAAAACTATGTGTTTCATAAGAAGAAAACACCTGCATTGTTCATATCGAATGGTTTGAAATATCCACGTCCAGCCCGCCGCCGTTTACCTATAAAAAAAAAACCGCCAAGGTCGGGAATACAGCAGATGGATGCGCGGTGTGATTTAACCACTACTCTAGGCCGATGCCACATATAACACGGATTTTCACGTACTTTAAATATGAACGAAAGGGTGAAAAGAGAAGAAATAAAACGCAAAATGAGCTCACGCCCATCGTGGCTCCGTAGCGCGGGCTTCGAAAGCGTGTCAAAGGCACAAATATTGCACAAAACAAGCGCGTCCTGCCTTTGGTTTTTTAGCCCGCCAGGGGAAGCCATAATGCTTTTGCATTCGAAGCAAATACAAATACTAGCAAATAAAAAAAACATAGAAATGACACTTGACCTTTTCTTTTATGTTTTCGAGTCCGTAAAACGCGAATTGAACCGTTTAATGAGCAAGTGAGCGAGCAAGGAAGCGAGCAAGCAAGCAACAGGCAAGTAAGCATTCCAATCCGGCACGGTACTTTCATACATGTGGTCCCCCCCCTCTTTCCCTGCTCCCGTCGTTCCGTCTCCGGCTGGTATTGACGTAACCGGGAATAGGCCCGGGCAGTTGTTATTTTTGTTTAAATATGAGATGAGTCTCCAGATTTAACAAAGTATCGTTGCCGTTCTGGCCCCAGTCGAAACAGATTTTTCGGACCTCAATGCATTAGTTATATGTCTCCCGGACTTCATAACACCACAAAATATGACCATGGCGCCCCAAAAATCTCTTCGCTGATTAGTGAATCATTCTCGGCAGTCTATTTATGATCCCCATTTTATAACCCATGAGGCGAGGGTTACATCTGTTAGTATATATACTTACAAGTGTGTTTGTGTCTCTAATGTGCGCTCGAATGTACTCAAGGTTTTCTTAGCGCTGAACAATGTTGAAATGCATGAGACTCTCCACCAAGAGTTGTATTTGCGAAAAATGTCAAACCCTCTTGTTGACAGACACTGTTGTTGCAGGAGTGTGTTTCTACAACTGCGTTGTCCCCATAGGCTGAAAGCGGCTTCAAATAGGTAATAGAAGCGAAACAAGGAGAAAGAAATCTGCATAGGTTCCCCAAGGTGAACTTCGCACATCAAAAAATAGGAGCAACCCGACCAGCCATCTACAATCCTGCACACAACGCACAATCGGTTATCGCTGCGGTCAACGTCCGCTTCCACAAGACAGTTCGCAGTCATTCCGCCGACCATCCTTTTTATTTCCGATTCGAGAGTTCTTTTCGTCGTGCCGTCACGCACATGGAGAGGAATAATTTCGAGCGCACCACAACCGCAGTAGTCCCCGCCACCTTCGTGGGTAGGTACGCCTGAATGGAATTTCAAATCCTGTCCTTCTATTTCCAAAGGAATGGATCGAGGCCACGTCGTTCGGAAGTCGAGGGCAGCTCCGAGAAATTCGGCTCACCGCTTTCATCCTGCGCGCCTCCAGGGGCGACCATGACTCCCTTTCGCCGCTGCTCGCGCATTCGCACAAGGATTGTGCGTTGCACGTCAAGTCGGAGACACCCCTCTCTCTTCGTGTCTGTCTCTCTCCTTCAACCTTGCTTGTACGACTCCATCGAGGCCTCGCTTACGCGAACGATAATACGGAACCAACGACTGCAACCGACCGGGCGCTCAGCTTGTGGTCCGTCCGCTCGCAGCGTGTGGATACGACCACGATAAGGGGCTCGCTCCTTCCCCTTTCCCTCCTCTCTTTCCGCGTCCAACTCACAGTCCCAGAGTTCACGAGCGTGCGTGCGGGAGCGGCAACTGACCGGCAGGGCGGCAGACAGCCAGCCGAAGCGGCTCCATTAGCCCGGTCTCTCCCTCGCTGCGCAGGCTCATGGCCGGCCGCGCTTTCAGCGAGAATCGCGGTTGCACGGAGTGAAAGCGCAACTCGCTCGTTTTGGCTTCTCGGAACAAGAAAAAAGTGCAGCCGGTTGCGTCGTCGTCTTCCTCAGAAGGTGGGGGGGGAGGCAGTTACCTACCTGCCCGAGGGCTAACACCGTCAAGGTGAACAGAAAGCCTCCGTGCTGTGCCGTGACGGTAGCCACACGAACGAGAGGTTTTCAAAGCGCGTCTAGTGGGTGGTATCACCGACGTCACCTAAGTGGGATGGAGCTGGCCAGCTGGTTGACAAGGATGCCTGCTGAGAGGAGATGGCGGCTTTTTTATCTCACTAGCGCGGGTGCTGAGTAGCAGCAGCTGCTGCTGTCCCACTCGCCTCGCTCGACTAGCTTCAGTCTGGCGCCGAGCGATCCGCGAATCATAAGGGCCGCCCAGTCGCAATTACGTCCCGGGGCCCTGACGTCCTGAGCGGCATCACGGGCGTCCTCTGACGGGACGAAATGTTGGCAGTTAGGCGTATCAACCCCGCCATAGGGGCTACTACCTCTGGCGGGACGGGCGTGGGACATGCTGGGTGGCGGAAGCGCTTAGTGAGGAAAACACGCGCCGTTCTCCGACACTGGTTTTGTTTCATCGCAGTGTCAGTGCCCGTTGCTGATCTTGGCCGTCGGCGGCGCGCGAGGCGTGGGAAGCGGCCGCCACGTGAGCGCGATGGCGATGCGCTCACGCCCCCGACCCAGGTCTGGGAAAAGGCAGCCGCTCCACTTTAGCACTGACAGCGAAGTCTACGTTCCGCGCTGAAACGAGGTAGGTGAACTGTTTTTACTCAACTATATGGGGCCGTCCGTACCTGCGAAGGACAAACAAACAGCATGAATTTCTTTGTCAACACTGCAGTATATCTCGTGAGGTCGTTGCTTGCCACGTCTGAGGGCACTTATTTTTCACGTACCTTTCATGTCGAACCAGCCCTGTGTGTCTTGGCACACCATTCCCATAGCACATCAGTATTTACAAAACGCTAGACCTCAGTAATCGATGACGTAACATAATTTTGTGTGCTCATTCATTGTAGAGTCAGTGTTGAGGCTTCAGTGACAATTCCCTTGATTTTTATCAAGCATTGTTGGAGCGAGAACGTGTTTCAAGCTGTTTACATGCCTTGCGCAGAGGTGGCATACACTGACGGCTGCATGTTTTCCATACGAGATTAAAGAGAGACTGGTTGATCTTAGCTACCATCATTCCGTGCAGTTGGCTCGAGCGCAGCTAGGTCGCCCGACGCTAAACGTGAAAGTGGTGTAGCGCGCTGCGAATTCTCAGTGGCAATAACACTATTTGAGCCCGAAACGTAAAAATCGCTGGCGCTTCAGCAAAGCCTGCTTGTCTGGGATGCTCCAAGTGCTAAAAAAAAAAAAAGGGCACACACGCTTTGGCGCGCATTGCGACAGAATGGGCTCTCGTATACGTGTTCCCCATGAAAACAGAGTTAAGCTCCATCGGTGTTACTCCCTTAAATAAGGAGAGTGACAGTCTGCAGGGTGGCAGCTTGTTTGTCGCAGCAGCCTCCGGCTAGGGACCAGAGAGAGAGAGAGAGAGACATATGTTACGCTCCACATAGAAGACACGTGATATCCATCCCACTCCCGGCGAACTCGTCGATGCTGTCACTGCTGATACTTACGCAAGCTGGTATTTGCTTTCAAAGGATGAAGAAAGACCTTCGCTTGAACGCGTTTTGCGGTGCTGCTTCCTCGCATTTTTAAGGCGTTGCCGAGAGTCGTTGACACAACCTTTCGTCTTGGCTATTCATCTGGGACGCTTGGCGCAATGTGGGGATGCAACCCGTATTCAGAGCCGGGGGGAGGAGCCGTCTTATGAGACCTGTGGTATTTGTCCGCAGAAGTCGCCGCTGAGAGTTATTTGCAACCGCGTTACTGTTCTGAACGTGCTGCTATATAATAGAAGATTGAACCTTCGAGCAGGGCAAGCATTTTTATGATGGAAATTAGAGCCGCGAAAAAATAAAAACCACTCTCACTTAAAACGAAACCTTGTTGCCTAGTGGCCGATGAACTGCGAATTCACGAAGCACCACCGGTGCGTATAGGCACGTGCACTTATGTTTATGAATGGACTCCTGTGTTTATCATAAAACCATTCTACTCTGTCGTCCCACGGGTATGACATCCCAACAGACGTCAGCAAAACGGCGAAGGGGAAAAAGACGCTTTGAGCGTGGTTTTCTTGGGAAAGGAAAAAAAAATATCGGGGTAATCACTTCAAATACTCAGGAACGTGATCTACGCTTCCCAGCTTTTAATCTCGTAAGGTGATTAGATCATATTTATTGCTATTTGTAGCGGTTTTTTTCTAGATAACTCAACTTTTGGTGCTCTCCTTTGCAGGGCAACCGTACACCAAATACTGAAATATGCGATGATCGTATAGAACTTGCCTATATACCACCGATAATATCCGAAAACTTACAAGGAAGCCTGTTCGACTTTTTACATTTAGCATGGAAGAACTTGAATTATTACCTTCTTCAGAGCATACATTATGCAGTTCAGCACCAACATCAAACAGGTTGTCCAAAAAATGCTCGTTTGCAAGCATGTTGCCCCAAAGTGGAGACGTTCCACATTTTTCATCGGCTTACTCGGCGAGACGAAGACACGGATACAGGCACGGATAAGATTTTTAAAGATTTACTATTTTTCCTTGCACAGCTCCGGACCAAAATCACATAAACAATTGTGCCTTAGCGCAACATTCATTATTTTTCGGGGATTTTTCATGCAGTAGTCTTTACTTTACGTCGTTTACTTTGTTTCGTGTTGTTAGTACTGAGAGGCTCAGGCGATAACGGTGAGGAGGCCCTTTATTCGGCGAGTAGCAGCCCGAAGCACAAGAAGGGACTCCGAACATTGATAATGATGATGAAGCGTTGCGCATCTAAAAGATTATGCGCTGATGATGGAAGAGCGAGGTAAGAAGGCGAAGGAGATGCATAGATGGAAAATAATTAGAGGGAAAACCACGAAGAAAGCTCGGCGCTTAAAGCTATTCACTGGCGCTCACAGTATACTTATATTCCGTTTGTCCTCATTCATATGTATACCAACCCTGCCACGACCTTGTAAGAGATGGTCTGATCATTGACAAAAAATAAATAAACCAACAAATGAGGACACCACGCGTTATATCCTTTGGTCTGTATCGAAGGGCCTTTTATTTCATTCTACGAAAGATAACCTCGGAAGATAAGGCATACATGTTAGAGGTGAAGCAAACGCCTACGATGTTGGTGGAAAGTCGAAAGACCAGCTAAAAAAAAGAGGTTTCGAAGATATGTGCTGTAGTTGCATAACGCAACTCCAATTTTATACCGAGTTATTACACCCTCGCCCACGAATAAATCATTCCCAAAAAGCCCGCTTGCTAACGCTAAACTGAGCCGACCAAGGCGCATGTTCGAGGAGAATAAAGACACCTAATAACGCAAAAAAAAAAATTACAAAAGGAAATTTTCAAGGCATCATGCATAGATGGCCACACCGTGTACAGAGAAAGTAATGGTCGAGGGCAGAAAAGTGCATCTCAACGACGGCGATCATGTATTTATGGCGAGCTCCGGCTAGTTTTAATCGACACGGGACCTCCTGCAAAAGAAAATCCGTGAATCCGTGATTAGGAGGGAAATTACAGCGTGCGGGAGTGCGACGGCATTCCTTAAGCCCAACGTCTGTCGACTGCAGGGCGTAATGTGCGAATACTGTACGGGGGGCGTTCCGTCTCGGGCACTTTTTGACGGGGGTGCAAAGGCGATGCGTCGTCGACATAAACAAAAGGTGGGAGCATCGCGAAACGAGGGCATAATAAGGGCCGACGAGGGGGACGAGAAACCTGTTGTGAGAAGAGCGCAGCGCAGTGGTACCGCCTTCGGAGTAGCATTTTTAAGCGAACGGACGACCCCTTTGACGAGCTGCTACGAAGGCGCCGGGCTCTCCGCAGGCTGTTGTAGCCACCTCGAAGATCTGAGCCTGAGGGCGGGAAGGGTTGTTTGGAAGCTCACCATATTTCATTGCTACCGGTTTTGTAGTAGTTAAGGAGTTAACCGCTGCTGCGAGTGAAAGTATGGTTATAACCGCTAAACCGCAGTTTATAATAATTATTATTATTCAAAGTTATTCGTCGCCGCCCCAAGCACCCGCGGTGAGTATCTGCACGTGATGAATCACGGGAACAGGGCTCTGGAAGTGATCGAGTGGGCTCTAAGTTTCGCCCCCCCACCCCCCCCCCCCTCGTTTGACAGGTGCGAAGAAGCCGTCCATATTTTTTTTTTTCGTAGTTGAAGCATCATCCCGAAATATATGATTGTTTCCATCAGCATAGCAAATACACTCCCGTTATGGACTTGTGAATATAGCGTAGAAAATATTTTATCGCATTCGACAACTCCGCTGACAAATGCGAGGGCTCCATTATTTATTTGAGCGGATATAACTGCGAGAAACTCGCTGGAAAAGTCTATGCAGAGCTAGAAAAGTAACGACCTAAAAATCTAAAAACATTTATAACTTACATGAAACCTATTTTAACAATTATGCATGCTGTTACGTGTCGTTTATTGGCCTAACAGATTCAGTTAGGCGCCATTTCCTTGACTCCGTAGTTTAGTATGACGTCCTTCTACCTGTACAGGAGCGCGGAATGCCTAAAAACGTGCACCTATTTTTTTACACATAATATAGTTACCCGAATTAATGTTTTTTTTTGTATTCTACAGGATGTCTCTCTTCAGAAGAGTAGAAACATGAGCTGGTTGGTACATACCTTTGCAAGACAGGGGCAGCTCAACAGACGGGACTCCAAGCGCGAGGGTTGTCTCCTGTTCGTTCCGTCCCGTATGTTGCACTACCCCTTTTTTGCAAAGATGTCTTTCGTGTTCGTAATAATGATTAAAACAGACAACTTCGATGCTTTGATATGCGAATTTCGCTTGCAACAGACAGAAAAGACCTCAATTCGCTGCAAACATTAATGGTTGTGCCTTGGTCTACAAGCTTAATAGCACTTCATGTATAGGCCTTACTCCGTAAAGCTGACGATTACCATTGTTCAGAATATGAGGCCTTTAGGACAGCGACACTGAATCAAATTTGTGGAAGCCTTATTTGTAGCTGCACTGTGCAGTTTAAACTATTAAATTCATTATTTGGTTACTTCAAAAATATAGAGAATTCGTTGATCTGTAATAGACGACAGAAGAGGAAACACCTTGCGCCCATAGCGGCCGCAGCGCCAACTAGCGTACTGACGTCCCAGCTGTTTGCCATATGTATCATACTATCATTGCTACCTCACCATTCATATTCTTAGTTTAAACTTCAACCATATCGTACAAGTTCACACACAGGTTGTACAATGTAACCAAATGATAGCACTTCGTTAAACGCAGCCCTGCGGATTGCCAGCGTGTCGTCATAGCTGACGTCACTAAATCGGAGGGGAAGATGGTACCAGGGGTGCGGAACGTTCGAACGCACTTAAACGTGTTGAAGTATGAGTGCAAATCGGCAGGATAAGCTTAATACATGGCCTTTACACTGTAGAAGTAATTAGACATTATTTGCAACTAACCTCAGTGTCCCATTAGGAACCTACGTCCCATTAGGAACCCATTTGGAACCTACGTGCAGTCAACCTACGTGCAATTTCTGTGCGTGAGACCTAACAATTTGATTTTGGGATTAAAAAAAAAAAAGGACCTGAAGTTAAACATTGCCACATAAGGGGCGAATATGTGTGCGCCATGATCTACACCTACGACACTGAGTCTCGTCGGCCAACGAAATGTACTATTCTCCAGAATTCTAAAAGAACAAGCGAATGTAGAATATCACAAAAGAGGTTCTCCGGAGGGGAATAGAATTTTGTGCTCTGCGCCGATATTACCACCTCCAATTTGTTCGTGCTGAACACGCGTCTGCAAAACCAAACACTTCCGAGGGAACTGTTTTGTTAGGCGGTTGTTCTCTTCGTGCGATTACCGTCTACCTGGATTTCATTCGAAACCTTTGAAGAAGCTTGAAAGAGCTGTGAAATTTTGATGATAGAAATTGAGTAACTTTATTTGGGTAGGCTAATGTCGTAGACTTCATTACCATCGCGCATAAAATTGCTGATCCATTAAACCTTTTTTTTTCTCAGGGTTTACGTTCACCCAGAGTTCGATAAAAAGACTGCATTTTTCGGGACCAAGTAAGCCTCACCTGAAAAGTGCGAGGGAATAGGCAGGGGGAGGGCGCGTGAACCCAGAGATTCAAGAGTAAACCCAAAGGGTTGCAACATATTTCATGTCGGACAAGGGGTGTAGGAGCCTCTAACGTGACGTTTGAACAATTATATGCCATCAGAGAAGACGCGGACACCTGAGGCATGACGATAGAACCTCCTCACTCTGTCTACTGTGCCTTTTGTGTCTTCGTCTTGCTTTAGAGAAGTTTCGAGCGACGTACATGAGTGGAGCTCTTAACTACTCCACAGATACGGTCTAAAAACTTCACGCAAAAAGCGTGCTCCGTAATGTGGCGCATGCAGCGAATCGCTTTATATTTCCCGCCAGAACCGTTTGTCATCACCTGGTGGACTTCCCTCGCTCAAAAACGGAACAAAACCAAAAAATGGGGAAGACGAGAAAAAGCTCCGAAAAGAAGCTCGAATCGGTTATGCTTCTCAAAAAAAATTTTTTCGTGCTGTCTGAGTGTAAAACTAAACTGCAGCAGGCGCCCATTGTACCACTAGCGTAATCCGACTCACGTGCACTTTCTACGTGCCGCTGTCCACCACACAAGCGCGAAGAAAGCCAGGGGCGAGGCAGAGCAGTGCTAGGCCGGTAACAACGGCGCTCAGGTAGACCGAGTGATTACCCCAGCCAACGCGGCCTCCACCGCCGGCTGTGTTCTCTCGCCCGAGAAAAACCCTCGTTCTTGCCTCGGCGGGGAGAAAATTGCCAGGTGTACGCACGGGGCGCACTCATTGGTCCGCGTCCGTCACGTGAAGGCATCCTCGCCGCGGCGTCCTGGCAACCGAAACGCGTCGGCGTGCATGCCTGATGGCGGCGTGGTCGGTGGCGAGTCCTGGTCAGGGAGCAGCTCGACGGAACGGAGACGTCTTAAATTGCGCAAGTGAGTCACCGTCACCGTTCATGCACCTCCTTGGGAACTTGTTATTCAGTTCTCTTGCTTATTTGTCTCTGTTCCGTTTTTTTCTGACTTTTCTTGCTAACGTTTTCAATGTCCTTGCCCGCCGCATTGCTGAAGGATTGTAGTCCTGTGACCGTATACATCCTAAGGGGGAGATTTGGCGGGCTACGTCCTGTTGTATCACACAATTCACTAATTCCTTCAGTGCGGTGGGTGGTTCTTACGCTAGTTTTTCAGCGTTACTGAACACGACGTTGCCGTAAAGGGTGGGAAATTTGATTGGGTTTAAGTTATTCGTAACTGAATTTGCGTGGTGACGGTAAGGAAGTGGGCGCAGACAGTCAATATGATTGGTGCTATGGCACAGTACGTAAACTCTTACTCACATCTAGAGGATTCCAAGTGTTGTTGCCGGGCATCAATGTGTAGTATGTACACACGAAATATAAGGGCTTGGGTTCGCACGATGAGAGACGGCGCTTCGCCGTAGGATTGTAATACATTGTACGCAAGAAAAGTGTTCGCTGGTTGCGGAATGCAGGGGCGCATGAACAAAGCTGGGACGGAAGACTGTTTGCCTTCTATCATTCCTCGTGTGATATTATATTGGACTATGGTGCTTAGAAAACCTGAAGGTTGTAATGACTCCATATCGCATATTCACACTTCGTGGGGGGAACGCATTACTCGGGGAAAATGGGTCTGTGTTTCGCCCACACATCTGCGAAGCATGCAGGAACTATTTCTCCTTTTTGAACTTTTCAAAGACTCCATCAAAATATTTATTGTCCGCCAATTTGCTTTTTTTTTAATTTGGTTGAATAATTTGGCAGTATCATTCCTCTTGGCAGCAATTTTTCCCATTGACCACGTGCCTATAGTATGCATCATATATTCCATAACAGTGAAAACAGTCATAATAGCGCGCACGCAGAGAACAGAGAACTGTCGTGAGTGAGTATATAGCTAAGCATGTCTAAACGGTTTAGCGAGTTGTCGCTCCATGGTAACCCCTCTCCCTCCACATTCCTCTCCTGCCTCCAGTCAAACAGAAACAGAAAGTAGTAGTTGGAGGTGATTCCCGGCGGTTTTTTATGCCAGCCTGCGGTCAACCTGCCCCACCAAAAGCATTTCTACGGGAATGCTCCTGATGGTAGCAGAGGGAGAATTTGCCTAATCTCGAACTATACAAATAAAGCTGGTTATACGGCACGTAAATTGTAGAAGTGCACGCGTGCGTAATTGCGGCCGTAAAAGAACCTTCTCCCCGCTCTTCAAAGTTGTTCGTGCTACTCGCAGGTAACGCCACAGTTTTCAATCCAGTGCACATCGTTTGGAGCCCCAGGGTATCGAAATTTCATATATGTGTTCCATAGTGCAGATAACCTCATGCAATAGTACTTTAGTGAATTGAGAATGTTGTATTCGCAGATGAACTATTTTCAGCAATAAATACAATGAATAATCTACCCACAAATCAGGTCGTCTCGCGTACGTATGCAAGATTTGGACACACGTCGTCATTGTAGGGTTGAATGCCCTGATAACTGGAAAATAGCCGCTATATCTCTAGCACGCCACCAAGTATCCTGCAATGCCGGATACCGACATCGCCCTAAACACTACCCGAAATTCCCCACGCATATGTGGACCCGCATCCTTGCGTGAATACAACGTTAACACCATTAATCCCTTCATTGTCGCTGTCTTCGCTAGTTAACCTTAAATTCATAGTGGCGACATTTTACATCTAATTCGAAGAACCTTACAATCTAATAACCAGAATGGTAGAAGCATAGTTGCCTTTGCATGATGTATACCTACAGGAACAAGGGTATCGCAATGCGTGTACTGAACTGCTGGTGTGCTGCTTTCCGCACATCACTCTACTTTGAATTGGAAGCGCGTTAATATATAAATATTTGAGAAACTACTCTGCCGCGGAATAAACCCTTCTTGACAGCCGTATTTACGACCATCGACAGGAATAGGTGCAATGAGTGAGCAAATAAAGGTAATACATATGTGAATGTTCCCCCCGCTGTTCCGATTTGGGTCTGTTCGAGAATTAGCATTCGGACTATATATTACGAACACGCGCATAAACATGCAATACTTCTCAATGAGAGTTTAAAGTGCACTCACATTAAAGCGGGGGACTCCGTCTGTTACATCGTCAGTGATTGGGCACCCACCGCTGGATGTTGATGCGATGGTATATAGACGCTTTGCCACGGCTGGAAGGAAAAAGAGACGAAACATATTGAGGTTGATTTCTTAGCCAAACATGAGACCACTATACTTACTTGAATCGCAAAGAAAATATAATGTTCGTTTCAACCTAAAAGGTAGTTTATCTCCCGAACTGGCTGTACATGGCGTAGTACAGATAGGGAGCATCAAATGCCGGCGTAAACAGTTTACAGTAACGAGCAACAAAATTTGGCCTTTCACAACGCATCAAAAGGATAATACACATGCAGGAACGAAAAGGGCTAACTGCAGCAGCTTGCACGGGATTTAATGTCCCACGGAATGCAAAATGGAAATAAAAAAAATGCACGAACATGATCAACAGATACGATTCGCATACCGGAACGTTGCCAGTAAGAGCCGTCAGGGCAGTCAGTAAGAGCAGATCTCAGAACGTAAAGGACAAAGCCTCTGGATGTGAACATCTTTGACAGAACTCTGTCTGATCTGATTGGGTTCAACTTGAGGAAAAGGCAGATACTCCAACCAAGGGCGTTTATGGAAAGCGGTCCCGACGTTTTGGAGCCTGCTCGGCTCCTTCATCGCTGCCGCTCAGCAACCCCTCTCCTGCCTCCACCGTCTGCACCCCCCCCCCCTCCCCTCCGCCTGACGACCATGCCCGTATTCCCTCCCCTATGTTAAAGGAACCAGTAAAACATTCTCTCGCATTCTTCGAAGGAAGGCACTGTCGCCACCCACAAGCCGGTGTCAACGCTTGGGCGGCTCATGCCCCGATAGAAAGAGCGTCCGCCAAAAGAAATAGCCCACGCGGTCGTCCACAAATTTGCTAGCGTACAATGTCCCGCTAGTTACGTTGGCGAGATCAGGAACTTCCCAGAACGCCTCCGACAGCACAAGAACGACGTTCTCAAGTCGGACATTCAGCTCAGTGCACTGGCCAAACACTGCGAAAATGTGATGACAAGATTGACTTAGACGGCGCGCAGGTAATGGGCACCGAAACTAATAACTCGGAAAGAATACTCCTCGAGTCCTGACACCTGCAAGGGAACCGGAAAGGCCTGAATATATCTCTAGGAGACCTTACCACCATCTACGCCCACGGCCACCGACGAGCAAGGGCAAGATGCGAGTAAAAAGAAAAAGAAGAAGACACCTTGTATAGCTGCTGCTTCTTGTCATACACAGTCACCACTGGTGATGAAGGAGCCGAGGAGGCTCCGAAACGTTGGGACCACTTTCAATAAACACCATTGGTTCATGTATCTGCGGCTTCCTCAGTGTCTGGAAGGAATGGAAAACTACAGCAAGCTCATATCGATCTGATGGAACAGAAAAAAAAAAAAAGGATTTGAGTTGTACATAATAATGACCTAACCCAGAATTTGTAAAAAGCAAACAGGCCTTCCGCATGATTAATCAAGATACCAAGCAACACCTGTACGAAATCTTGGGAATAGAGTGCAAGCTCAGTTACAGAGAGCTGAACGTCTCTAAAAAACCCTCAAGATTCTTATTAGGGCAAATGTTTCTCGACGCATTGGATGTACGGAACACCAAGAGGAAATAACATTTTCTGCGTTTTTGTGGAAATGAAAAAAAAAAATGTGCGTAAAAGTATTCGTTCATAAAATTAGGACAACCTTCATTTTTGTGTTGTAAAGGATATCAACAAACGTATATATTTCTGTTCGAACGTGCTCTTCTGAACAAAAATACCTGATGTCGAAAGAACAGAAAAAAATTACAACAGAAATATTTTTAATGCAACACAATAAAAGATTTATGATGGAATGTTCTATTTAAACAGAAAATTTTTAAGAGAGGTCTGCGGTATTGCTCTTCGTTCTGTCTGACAATAAGCTGCAATGTCTATGTATGTGTGCTAGCGGTTTCTTGATATGAAGGCGGACATCTGCGTTGATTTTGGCATATCTAGTGCCTTAATACCGTTACAGCCTAAATTAAAGCCCGCACATCCCTTAACCATAAACGCATGCAGTTAAGTTTGCCTTGCCATTCAAGCAGATATGCAGCTTCACCGCTGCTTATTCATGCCCGATCTCATCGGTATGATTACAAAAAGTACATTCCAACTGGTATATCTTTGTGCTTCATATCAAGCCGATCCACAGACAGAAAAGAAGGCTTCCAGAAAGGTGTCCTTCACACTTCGGCCTACTTGCCGCCGAAGCCTCTTAATCTTCTTTTTTTTTTTTTGCCGCAGGTATAGGTAACGAAATTTCAAGATTGGATGTAGGTGGTCAAAATTAATCCGGAGCCCTCCACTACGGCGCGTCTCATCGCCTGCGTTGCGTCGGCGCGTTAAACCCTACAGTCAAATCAGATTGGATGCAGATTTCTCCTATTGGTGCGCAATCACGCACCTTTTGGTTGATTCAGCAAACAGGTCCAAATTAATCTTGCTTGTTTCCATCAACGTGGTTGGATCATACGCTGAATGTCGCTTTCCCCCGTTTATTTAATGTCCTTCGTGTCCAACAGAAACAGTGTACTTTTATTCAAGTAGTCACTTACCATCAATATTTCTCCGAGAAAAAAAAAATCTCTTAGCCACGGATACATCATATTGTAGACCAAATCGTCACCCTCAAGACGGTGTCATGAAATTTGCGTTGCTCCATAACACCTCATCAGCTTGAGCTCTTCAGCACTTAACCGCTACGCTTGTGAGGTCTACGGAGTGGAGATTAAGCTTTGGTAACAGGGATTCCTGACGGACGTACAGACAAATTGTTTGCTAAAGCGCACACGGAGCGAAATTACTACATTTCTGGTTCTGCCGGGGTGAATGCTCGGGAAATTCAGACCTAGTACAAACGACGGACGCGTCTGCGTGGCAGACCGAAGAAAAAAAATGGACAAGCCGAAACCGTGGTCGATATCACCTTGACACCAGCCATGTAGCGAGCGCCAGTTCTCTCAAAACATCACAGCCAGGGAAAAAGGGGCAGCGTGACATTCTCCTCTCCCCTCACGTGCCTCCAACAGTCACGCAACAAGGAGACCCCATGCGGAGAAGACGGAAAACCTGAGGGCAACGACGGAGTCGCCATCTGCGAAAAGCCCCCAGAAACTCGTCAACTCCGAACAGCAGACGCTACCGCGGTGGGGCGCTGCCTCTGAAAAACCGGTATTCTTGCTCATTGGCTGCTGCTTAGCTCCGCTTTTTCGTACTCCTTCCTATTCTTTGTCTGGTGAGTTTGACCATGGAGCGGGCCTTGCACATCTGTGGTTCGTGCGGCGCGTTCGATACGGACACGTCTGGCGACGGCAACATCTCGACTGTGCCGCCGTGGAGGCAGTAAGCGGTTGCTGTCTTGAGTAGCACCGATTAAATAAACCAATGAATCAATTTTGTGCACGCGTTCGTGGTTGTAAATGCGTAGTCTTTCTATGACGACTCAGCGAGAAAGCTGTCTGTATGTAACGCTTGACGTGGAAAGCTTTCGCCGCGTAAGAAAATTCCATTAAACGAAGGCATTGGGACTTTTATTTCATACAGGACCGTTTATTATTTTTTCCTCCGTGCCCCCTATATTGCCCCGAAAGATGTTTTTCTGCCAGTGCGTTTTATATGTAGTAAAGCCGGCTTTCAAGGGGCTTTATGTATAGCGCTCTACAGGGATAAAATGGTTTCATATAATGGAGGAGTTTAATAAAAGACAGTAGGGCTTCCAAATTATTATGTAAAACCGCTTATTTCGCTTCAGAAAAGGTGTGTTCTTACTGATGCTATTCTGTACAGTAGTGAAGCGACTTTAGTTGATTTAGTTTAGTTTTTAGTTATAGAGTAAAACAAATGTGCGGCACAGAACAGCAAAAAGGTTGCCAAAACTATTGATAAGCAATGTGGATAACGAATTTTTATTTTGGTTTCGCGAGGCAGCTACTGACATAATTGTAATGTTAGTTTTTTTGCCTGCCGAAATAATCTGTCATATGAAGAAACGTTAGTTACCTCTCCACTTCAGCACGTAGTATTTCTTCAAACAGATTCTGAAATCCTTATTGCCTAAAAATTGCGCAATTCAAACGCGTAGATTCTGTTGGTTGTTTGATTAAGGAGGAGGCAAGACTATACACTGTTAACTTGCTTATTGTTTATTGGAACAGTAGTGACGAGAGTCGTAATTTAAAGAAATTATGACCGGACTTTCTTCAATATATGTGAAAAGAAATGTTACTTTGTTTTAAGATAAACTGAAGGTGAACGCAAATAATGGATTTGCAAATATATAATGAGCATTCTAGCTGCTGAGATAATTCGACATTAATGGGAGAGGCCTTTACCCTGCAGTTGGCGTAGATAGGTTGGTGATGATTCTAATTGCCTAATACATGCCCTAATTGTATTTAAAAAAGGTACCAGAGAACAAAGTTCGAACTTTGTTGTGGGGTCTTTTCAACTAGCACCGTTATTATACATATTTTAATGCTCGCCGCAAGCGCTTTGTTGTTAGTGTTCTGCAGTGCTTAGCGAGGTCGAAATAAGCAGTTGTTAAATAATGCACCCAATCTGTGACAAACAAAAGGTGAGGTAGGTGCCTTAAAACCTGCATTACCAAACGATGCACCCCATAATCAGGTTCAGTATTGAACAGTGGTGGAACTCGGGTTTTTGTTTGTTTGAAAAGCACGCATTTTTTGAGGCACAGGGTCGTAAAGTCAGAAACGTAGAGGCTAGCCGTATCAAGGATATCTCATTTAGAACACTCTTTCAACAAGTTCCGATTATGTGCTTGGAAAGATGGATAGACTAGCGAAGCGCTAAATTTCGCGTGTATATGCCTCCCGTGGTGCGCAACCATAATTTGCGAGAAGATCGAAAGTACGCTCTCCCAACCAGCCTGTCTGTATATTTGCCTATAACCTGTCTATTCGATCATCACGCAGGCGATGCCAGCCGCTGTCCTGCCCGCCACCCCCACAAAAGCCGGACGCGAAGGACAGCTAAGGACCCGGCCAACAGGTCAAGTTCAGCGTCGACACGGACCAAAGCCGTGGCTGCCCTCAGCGCGAGCCGACGCCGTTCCCGGGCAGAGCCTTTCGCTGTCTCATAAACTTCGGGAACGGCCCATAAAAAGGGTGGTTTACAACCGTACATTTTTCTGTTATCCGCCCCTTTTCACTCTCCTTTTGTGCTCCCCTAAGCTGAAATAGCAGTCATGACCCGTATATATAAAGAGATTCGGAAGGTTGCGATCTCGTCGTTTCGGCGTATTACACGCGGTGCTGAAGCGGTATCGCCGGACGTGCCGTCGACCACAGAGAGAACGCAAACGCTCGTCCACGGTTCGTCAATGGCTCGCTTTGTTGCGATGTTTTGGCGGGTAAAGTTGGCAAGCTTGTGACTCAAGCAAGAGAGCTTACGCGCAACCGTTTGTAGCTTGACGCACACGTGACAGCATGGTGACTGTCTCTTATTTTCTTTCCTGCGAATTAGGTCTGTTCAAACAGAAGACAAGAAAAGTAAAGAATAAAAAGGGAGAGGGAACAACGCCGCTAGCCGTCATGTCTTAGTCCACGTTCCTCAAAACTCAAATTTAGACTTTAACGTGCGAAAACTACACATCCGACATACGAGTCTCGAAGGCGTGTTCAAGTTTGTTCAGTTGGACAATCCGAGGATTTCTATGGTGCCCCGAAATCTCATGCATACACGTGATTTTGCATATATGTTTCGCCTTTGCCTGGGATGCATCCGTCCCAACCATTATTTTTGAATTTGTGCGTTTACAGGTTTACAGGAGAGTCACGGCGAAGAGTACACTTGTTACTGATGCATACTCATTTAGGCATCTAGCCCTTAAATGTACCACGTCAAATATAGTTACGGGTAATATTGATGCATACCTAGTCTTCTTGCTAGCAGATGGAAATACTTTCCTCGTGTAATAAGATGTACGATAACGTTTGAGCGCATTTACTTACAACTGAACTCTGACCAATGTGTCGGAGCATGAGGACATCAGGCGAGTATCAGCGAATAGTTTGCGCTGTGATAATGAAGTAAGAATGAACACACTGCATGTAATGTTTCAAAATTTACGAATCACTGGTTTCTGTAAACCAGCTAAATTGAACCAAATTAAATTACTGAACAGTCAAGAAAATGGTTTAACGGAAGCTCGTCAGGCCGGGATGGATCATGGTAACAGGAGACAATAAAAATGCCCACCAAAATCGTTCACTAAAGAAAAAGAAAACAAAACGTTTCGGCGCCTTGTTCACAATGTCAAGGTGGAAAATAATTGAAACAACATTTTTGTAGCAAACATTAGATTCTTGAAGCCAACAGTAGTCGAGAGTTCTGAGCTCATGCTTAATAACATACTCTACAACCATGACATGTTAGTTTTAGCACAACGGGAAAATAATATTAAAATACCTTTATCGGCGTTTTTATTCTCGTTTATGATGACAAAGTAAACAGGTGGATGGAAGGTTCGAAAAAGTTGCGCTACAACCGTCCATCCATAACCCTCGCACCAACCTCTCCTCCTCTTATAATCTTCCCCTCTTTTTCTGCCAGGTCACGGCGGCGGTGGCGGGAGGAGCGTGTGTGAACCACAAGCCATTCTTGCAGCGAAGGGCTGTTTGTTGTCAGAAAAGCGCATTCCTTCGCTGGAAGAAGAGTGCGTGGTTCGTGCCAACGTCGCGGGACCACTTGCCAGCAGCTGTTTCCCGTTCGCTGAAGGCAGCCTCTCCTCACCGACCATGTCCAGGCTACTTCGAGGAAGTGGCTTCAGAAGTTGTAAGACAGCGCCGTAGGCGAAATGCTGACTTCCTTTCGGAACGCCGCCGCACGAAGAAATATATTCGCGTTGCACCGTATGTTACGTGACGAACCAATCAGAGGGATCGATCGAAATTTAGGTGCAGCACAGTGCGGTGCTTTCTGCAGTGCGCTAACACGAGGCTGGGTAAAGTTCGAAATATGCAAAGTCCATACGGTAGAGAACCTTTTCGTGTGCGCGTTATTATTTTTTTGTAAGGTTTTAGTCGACAACTGTACCTTCTCCCGTCAATACAAAGTCTCTGCTACATTTTCACAGGTTTTTTTGATCGCAACGTATAATGCACAATATTCACGTCTATGACTTTGTACTTAACCTGTTTTGCTAAGTTTCTACTTGTCATGAAGTACATTCCGCAGGTTTCGATAGCCAGCAGTATCGTATAAAATTTGCTAAATTCGATTATGAAATCACCGTGCGCCATTGATATGGAATCTACCATGGTAAATAGCCCTTGCCATGTCTAAAGTGACATTAAAAATACTATCTTTGCGCGTAACAAAATCGCGTGTGCGCTCGAGGCACTGATAAATTTTCGCGCGAACGGCGTAGACGTTATTGTGTCAAGTCTTTTCAAAATGATGTCACCAGATGGTTGACAGAAAAACAATACGTAAGGATGATAGGAGGGAAAAAAATGCCTATACAAGGCGTTGCAAAAATAAATGCTAAAATCGTTAAGAAAATCATTGTAATCATTGATTACTTAAAGTTGACTGGATCCATCTGCGTGGTACATATGTCTTGAAATACTCAGCAGTCATAATTTTTATAGAAAAAGAAAAAAAGGTAATCGAGTAGTTGGTGCCGCTTATACATAGAATCGAAAAGATTTCAGCGAAATATATGGATACGCTGATTCCTTATAATGCACAGTCATCTATTTCCAAAGCAAAACTACAACCTTTGTATCCCCACGAAGTAACTACTCTTAACTATATTTGGAAAGCCAGTTGCACACTATTTTGAGAAAGAGTGGCTGAATATGTTGCTGAGGACTTGTACTCATGTGGAGAATTCGAGCATTTTTAAACGTAGAATTTCATCACAGCGCCTTTGGATATATTCTTGGGAAAATATTTATAGAAACCGAATGACACACTCACGTTTTTAGACTATAGGTGGAAACGAGATATCGAGGATACTGCAACAGTGGGAAAGAAATATTTTTATCGCGAAGATCAGACGTTTGGAATCAGCAGCAGTCTGGAGATACAGGGTGACTTCTGGTATCATACTTCACAATGGCCTGTTAGCCAAACCATATGTCCTGTAAAAGCAAATGAAGTGCGCATTTCTAAGCAACAGCAATACCCTAAGAAAAGAAGTACGGTTGCCTGTATATGCAGTTATGTTATTAAAACTGCGTGATCTAGATTGTGACATAAGCGAAACACTCCATTTCCTGTAATTAGGCATCTAGAAGTTAACTTGTAAAGGGACCTACAGTACACGACTTCTATTCCTTACTAAGCATGAGGGCACAGAACAAAAACTGACTAAGCATGAAATATTTTGTCCTCATATGTGAGGCAACGTGTTCTCTGACGATGTAACTTCACTTTAAGGCAGTCATGTGATTCGGCTTCACCAAAACAATCCCGAGTGACAATCCATACCGCCAACAAAGTAAAGTCCCCACGTGACAGCATCGTGCATTAAAAATGTGATCTTCGCTGTGGCACTGGGCGAATTCAGAACGCCATGCTTGCAGTGTACGGCAACAATTCAGACAGAGCCATATCCTGTGCTTGATATTGCTATTCGGCGAAATTTTATTGTTGGCTGCATGGTGATGATGATGATTATGATTGTACTTTAATGGCGCAAGGCCAACTGTGGGCTCCATAGATGGGGCAACTGAATGGATTTTTAGGTGAAGCTGAACCACACCATCGTGCTTGCGTGCTGTGCTTCTAGCACATGCATCAACACTTGAAAGTGTGGGGATACCCTGGAGATCGTCAAATCTGGAAACATGTAGCAATAAATAAAGTAGTGGATATTTGCACGCGCAGCTCCAATTCAATGTACTCTAGAAATGTCCTATTATGTTTCGTATCTCACTTCAGGGAATGCCTCTTGATAAACGAGGAAGGTAACATCAAAGGCTATGGCACCAAACGCGGTAGCATCAAAACCAGCGGATAAATTAAAAGTTGCGAAGCGAGTCAGAAAGTTTTGGTCAGGGAATATGGTAAACACGTTGATGTACAAGGGATGAGGTGTGCGAAACTTGAGGAATATAGATGGGGAAATTCTGTCTCGTTGTTTTTCTTTTGTTACAGGTACAGGCATTTCTTGGCTGTTCGAGTGTGTGTAACACCGCGACCCTGCGGAAAAGCACCTACGCATGGTAACGGGAAGGGACCCTGTGGATAACGGAACGGTAGTGGTATGTACAAAACAAGGCAAGTTCAGAAATACCACATATTGCTGCACAACGATTGGAAAACGTCAGAACTTCCTTTCGCACACATATGGGCCATATGCCTCATGAAATCAAGTTGTAAAACATTCATTTGATGAAGAGGCTTGAATTTTCTTTGATTGGTATCGCGAAGTACACAAACTGCAGGGACCCAGATATATTTGACAATTAACCTTAATTGCTCTCGATCTGTTCGCTTACTCGCACACACATGTGTGAATATTAACTATGCTGCACATCGAACGCCACTTGAAACCATGCCTATTTTTATATAAACTCTACATGTGCATTCGTAAAGATACAAGACACAGTCCTATGCGTGCTAAATATTATCGGTGTTAAGTTCGGCACTACATTCACTCCTCATATTTTCTGTTATTTTCCCTCCTGCAATCGTGCGTGGTCTCAAACCTTACGCTTCATTTTTTGTTCATGAATGTCCACCTACAAATTATCGCTATATTTTTCGTTCACGTCCGACATGCGATATGTAATCAATTGTATAGTACTGTGACGGCCAGTCACTGCTTGCATTGCCAACAATATCGGAAACGAATCAGGGGATAGAT